>PVHT020000061.1:1416633-1651650 GCA_004024745.2 Catagonus wagneri
AATAAATTTTCTTTTGTTATTGTTTTAATATTGAGATTTAGCTTAGTTGGGTAGGTCACTCTTTCCTAAAAATTTTTCCTGGATTTTTAAAATGTTTTAACTTTTATTAAAGTATAGTTGATTTACAATGTCTCAAGTTCTGTTGTATATATAGCAAAGCGACCCAATCACACACATTTCTCTGTGCTGTACAGCAGGGTTCCATTGCCCGTCCATTCCAAATATAATAGTTTGCATCCAAAAAACACCCAAAATACCCATCCATTTCACTCCCTCCTCCTTTCCCCCTGGAAATCCCAAGTCTGCTCTCCTTGGCTATGATCTGTTTCTGTTTTTTTAGATAGGATCATCTGTTCCTTTTTTTTTTTTTTTGGTCTTTTTGTCTTCTTAGGGCCACACCCATGGCAAATGGAGGTTCCCAGGCTAGGGGTCCAATCGGAGCTGCAGCTGCCAGCCTATACCACAGCCACAACAACACAGGATCCAAGCCACGCCTGTGACCTACACTACAGCCCACGGCCATGCCAGATCCTTAACCCACTGAGCAAGGCCAGGGATTAAACCCATGTTCTCACAGATACTAGCTGGGTTCATTAACCACTGAGCCATGATGAGAAGTCCTATTCCATATTTTAGATTCCACAAATAAGTGATATCATACAGTATTTGTCCTTTTCCTTCTGGCTGACTTCACTTAGTATGAGAATCTCTAGTTCCATCCATATTGCTGCAAATGGCATTAGTTTGTCTTTTTTATGGCTGAGTAGTATTCCATTGTATAAATGTATCACATCTTCTTAATCCATTGATCTACTGATGGGTATTTAGGTTTATTCCATGCCTGGCTATTGTAAATAGTAATGTGATGAACATAGGGGTGCATGTATCTTTTTCAATGAAAGTTTTGTCCAGATATATGCCCAGGACTGGGATTGCTGGATCATATGGTAGTTCTATATTTAGTTTTCTGAGGTGCCTCAATACTGTTTTCCACAGTAGTTGACCAATTTACATCCCCACCAACAGTGAAGGAGGGTTCCCTTTTTTTAAAAAACCTTCTCCAACATTTGTTATTTGTTGACTTGTTAATGATGGCCATTCTGACAGGTATGAGCTGGTACAAGTACTACAAAATCATTGTAGTTTTGATTTGCATTTCTCTAATTATTAGTGACGTTGAACATTTTTTCATATACCTGTTGGCCATCCATATGTCTTCTTTTGAGAAATGTATATTTAGGTCTTCTGTCCTTTTTTTGATTGGGTGGTTTGTTTTTTTGTTGTATGAGTTGTTGCATATTTGAAAGATTAGGCCCTTGTCTGTTGCATCATCTGCAAAGATTTTCTCATATCTGTGGGTTGTCTTTCCATTTCTTAATGGTTTCCCTCACTGTGTAAAAGATTTTGAATTTAATTAGATCCCATTGGGTTATTTGTGTCTTTGCTGTCATTATTCTAGGAGGTGGATCAAATAAGACGTTGCTGTGATTTATGTCAAACAGTGATCTGCCTATGTTTTTCTCTAGGACTTTTATAGTATCTGGACTTATATTTAGGTCTTTAATCCATTTTGAGTTTATTTCTGTGTATGGTGTTAGATAGTGTTCTATTTTTATTCTTTTATATGTAGCTTTCCAGTTTTCCCAGTGCCATTGATTGAAGAGATTATCTTTCTTCCACTGTATGTCCTTTCCTCCTTTGTCATAGATTAATTGACAATAGGCACTTGGGTTTATTTCTGGGCTTTCTATCCTGTTCCATTGACCTATATTTCTGTTTTTGTGCCAGTACCATATTGTTCTGATGACTATAGATTTGTAGTATTGCCTAAAGTCAGGAAGCTTGATTCCTCCATTTTCATTTTCAATATTGCTTTGGCTATTTGGGGTCTCTTGTGTTTCCATACAATTTTTTTTTGTCTTTTGTCATTTTAGGGCCACACCCATGGCATGTGGAGGTTCCTAGGCTAGAGGTCTAATCAGATCTACAGCTGCCAGCCTATGCCACAGCCACAGCAACGCAGGATCCGAGCCATGTCTGCAACCTATACCACAGCTCACGGCAACACCAGGTCCTTAACCCACTGAGCGAGGCCAGGGATCAAACCCGCAATCTCATGGTTTCTAGTCAGATTCATTTCCACTGAGCCACGATGGGAACTCCCTCCACACAAATTTTAAAATATTCTATTTTAGTTCCATGAAGAATATCCTTGGTGATTTGACAGGGATTGCACTGAATCTGTAAATTGCCTAGTAGTATAGTAATTTTGACAATATTGATTCCTCCAATCCAAGAGCATTTTATATCTTGCCATGTTTGTGTCATCTTTGATTTCTTTCATCTACGTCTTATAGTGTTCGGAGTATAGGTCTTTCATCTCTTTAGGTAGGTTTTTTCCTAGGTATTTTATTCTTTTTGATGCAATTGCAAATGGGATAGTTTCTCTGATTTCTATTTCTGTTCTTTCATTGTTAGTATACAGAAAGGCAATTAATTTTGTGTATTAATTTTGTAGCCTGCAACTTTGCCAAATTCATCAATGAGTTCTAATAGTTTTCTGGTGCTGTCTTTAGGGTTTTCTAGGTATAGTATCATGTCATCTGTAAACAGGGATAGGTTTACTTCTTTTACAATTTGGATTCCTTTTATTTCTTTTTCTTCTCTAATTGCTATGGCGAGGACTTCCAAAACTATGCTGAATAACAGTGGTGATACTGGACATTCTTGTCTTGTTCCTGATCTTGTGTGGAAATGTTTTCAATTTTCCACCACTGAGAATGATATTAACTGTGGGTTTTTCAAGTACGGTTTTTATTATGTTGAGGTAGGTTCCCTCTATGAAAACTCTGGAGAGTTTTTTTTTTTATCAGAAATGAGTGTTGAATTTTGTCAAAAGCCTTTTCTGCATCTATTGAGATGATCAAATGGTTTTTATTCTTCAGTTTGTTGATGTGGTGTATCACATTGATAGATTTGTGGATACTGAAGAATCCTTGCATACCTGGGATAAATCCCACTTTATCACAGTGTATGGTCCTTTTAATATATATTTGGATTTGGTTTGTTAGTATTTTGCTGAGGATTTTGCATCTATGTTCATCAGTGATATTGGTCTGTAATTTTCTTCTTTTGTGGTACCCTTGTCTGGTTTTGGTATTAGAGTGATGGTGGCCTCATAGAATGAGCTTGGGAGTATTCCTTCCTCCACTATTTTTTGAAAGAGTTTCAGAAGCATAGGTGTTAACTTTTCTCTCAATGATTGATAGAATTCACCTGTGAGGTCATCAGATCCTGGACTTTTGTTTTTTGGAAGGTTTTTAATCACATTTTCAACTTTGGTACTTGTGATTGATCTGTTCACATTTTCAATTTCTTCCTGTTTCAGTCTTGGTAGGTTGTACCTTTTTAAGAATCTGTCCATTTCTTCTAGGTTGTCCATTTTATTGGCATGTAGTTGCTTACAGTAGTCTCTTATGATGCTTTGTATTTCTGTGGAGTCAGTTGTCTCCTTTTTTCATACCTAATTTTATTGATTTGAGTCCTCTCCTTTTTTTTTTCTTGATGAGTCAGGCTAAAGGTTTATCAGTTTGTTGATCTTTTCAAAGAAACAACTTCTGCTTTCATTGATCTTCTCTATTGTTTCCTTTGTCTCTATTTCATTTATTTCTGCTCTGATCTTTATGATTTCTTTCCTTCTGCTAATTTTGGGCTTTGTTCTTCATTCTTTAATTGTTTTAAGTGTGAGGTTAGGTTGTTTATTTGAGCTTTTTCTTCTTTCTTGAGGTAAGAAAGTATTGCTATAAACTTTCCTCTTAGAACTGTTTTTGCTATGTCCCATACGTTTTGGGTTGTTGTAGCTTTGTTGTCATTTGTCTCTAAGTATCTTTTGATTTCCTCTTTGATTTCTTCAAAGATCCATTGGTTGCATTGGTTGTTCAGTGGCATATTGTTTAGCTTCCAGGAGGTTTTTTTTTTTTTTTTTTTTTTTTTTTTTTTTTTTTTTTTTTTTTTTTTTTTTTTTTTTTTTAGTTGACTTCTAGCCTCATAGCATTGTGTTTGGAGAAAATGCATGGGAAAATTTCAACTTTCTAAAATTTACCAAGGCTTGATCTATGGCTCAAGATGTGATCTATCTTGGAGAATGTTCCATGTGCACTTGAGAAGAATATATATTCTTCTGCTTTGGGATGGAATGTTCTATAAATATCAGTTAAATCTATCTGGTCTAAGGTATCATGTAAGGCTGGTGTCTCCTTGTTGATTCTCTGTCTGGATGATCTGTCTCTTGATGTAAGTGAGTGTTAAAGTCCCCCATTATTATTATACTGCTGCTGATTTCTCCTTTTATGGCTGACAGCAGTTGCCTTCTATATTGAGGTGCTCCTATGTTAGGTGCATATATATTTACAATTGTTAGGTCTTCTTCTTAGATTTATCCTTTGATTACTAGGTACTGTCCTTCTTTGTCTCATGATATTCTTTATTTTGAAGTCTGTTTTGTCTGATATAGTATTGTTACTCCTGCTTTCCTTGATTTCCCTTTGCATGTAATATCTTCCTCCATCCTCTCACTTTCAGTCTGTATGCATCCTTAGGTATGAAGTGGGTCTCTTGTAAACAGCATATATATGGGTCTTGTTTTTCTATCCACTCAGTCAGTCTGTGCTTTTTGGTTGGAGCATTTAATACATTTACATTCAGTAATTATGGATAAGTATTATTTACTGACTTTTTAAAATTGCTTTGAGGGAGACTGGATTAAGATGGCGGAATAGAAGGACTGGAGCTCAACTTCTCTCCCAAAAAACAACAAAGCTACAACCAAATGCCAAGCAGCCTTCAACCAAATGGACTGTAAACTCCCAAAAAAGATATTCTACTCCAGAAGACAAAGAGGAGACCACATCAAGAGGTAGGAAGGGCGATTACATGATAGAAGCAACCCCATACTTCCCGGGTGGGAAGCCCCACAGACTGGAAAGTAACTGCATCACAGAGACTCAGCTACAGGACTGAGAGTTCTGAGCCCCAAGTCAAAACCCCACGCCTGAGGATCGGGCACAGGGAGAAAGAGCCCCTGGAGCATCTGGCATTGAAGGCCAGCAGGGCTTGTGTGCAGGAGCTCCACGGGACTGGGGGAAACAGAGAACCCATTCTTGAAAGGCACACACAGACTTTCACGTGCACTGGGTCCCAGGGCAAAGCAGTCTCCAGAGGAATCCGGGTGGAACCTGACTGCAATTCCTGGAGGATCTCCTGGGAAAACAGGGGTGACTGTGGCTTGTTGTGGGGGAAGGACATTGGAGGCAAAGCTCTCGGGAACATTCATCAGCCTGCATTTCTCTGGAGGTGGCCATTTCTGGGAAAATCCGGACCGTCCCATCAGTGCTGAGAAGCCCCAGGCCAAACAATAATCCAGGTGGGATCTCAGCCCTACCCATCAGTAAATAGGCTGCCTAAAGACCCCTCAGGCACACATCCAGCCTCTAATCTCATCCAGAGACAAAGCCCCACCCATCAGAGGGATAAGAATCAACCCCACCTACCAGTGGGCAGGCATCAGTCCTTCCCATTGGGAAGCCTACAGCAAGCCCCCTCCATACCAACTTTAGCCCCAGGGGAGGCAAACACCAGAACTAAGAGAGGGTACAACTCTATTGTTGGCAAAAAGGTCACCACACCAAAAACCTATAAAAATGAAAAGACAGAAAACTATAACTCAGATTAGGGAGAAAGAGAAAAGCCCAGAAAAACAGCTCAGTGATGAGGAGATTATCAGCATCCCAGAGAGAGACTTTAGACTGTTGATGCTAAAGATGATGCAAGGCATTGGAAATAAACTGGAGGCAAAGACTGATAATTTACAGGAAACACTGAGCAGAGAAATACAAGCTGTAAAAATTAAACAAGAAGAGATGCAAAATACAATAACTGAAATAAAAAATTCCTTAGAAGCAGCCAACAGTAGAATACAGGAGGCAGAAGAACGAATCAGCAAGGTGGAGGACGATTAGTGGAAATCACTAATGCGGAAGAGAAAAGAGATAAAAGATTGAAAGGAAATGAGCTGAGTCTCAGAGAACTCTGGGATAATGTTAAATGCACCAACATCCGTATTATAGGGGTACCAGAGGGAGAAGAGAGAGAGAAGGGGACAGAAAAAATATTTGAAGAGATAATAGCCGAAAACTTTCCTAATATGGGAAAGGAACCACTCACTCAAATCCAGGAAGCGCAACGAGTACCATATAAAATAAACCCAAGGAGGAACACCCCAAGACACATATTAATCAAAATGACCAAAATTAAAGACAAAGAGAAAATTTTGAAAGCAGCTAGGGAAAAGAAACAAATGATATACAAGGGAACCCTGATAAGGTTATCGGCAGATTTTTCAGTTGAAACTCTGCAGGCCAGAAGGGAGTGGCATGATATACTAAATGTGATGAAAGGGAAAAACTTCCAACCAAGATTGCTTTACCCTGCAAGGCTCTCTTTCAGATTTGAAGGAGAGATCAAAACCTTTACAGATAAGCAAAAGCTAAGAGAGTTCTGCAACACTAAACCAGCTTTACAACGAATCTTAAAGGAACTTCTCTAGTCAGAAAAGCAAAGGCCACAACCAGAAACAAAAACACCACAAATGACAAGGCTCACCAGAAAAGGCATATATACAGTAAAGATACCAAATCATCCATGCACAATTATGCTACCAAAATCAGAAATCGTGAGAAGAGAGCACAAATGCAGGTCACTGGAGACACACATGCAATTAAGAAACCAACAACTTAAAATAATCTCATTTGTATATAGACTCCTATATCAAAACTTCAGGGTAAAAAAAAAACAAAAAAGAGCAACAAAAACCCCAAACAGTTAATACAATGGCAATAAGAACATATATATCAGTAATTACCTTAAATGTTAATGGACTGAATGCCCCAACCAAAAGACATAGACTAGCCGAATGGATACAAAAACAAGACCCATATATATGCCGTCTTCAAGAGACACATACAAATTGAAAGTGAGAGGATGGAAGAAAATATTCCATGCAAACGGGCATCAAAAGAAAGCCAGAGTAGCAATACTTCTATCAGACAAAATAGACTTTAAGATGAAGAACATTTTAAGAGACAAGGAAGGGCACTACATAATGATCAAAGGATCAATCCAAGGAGAAGATATAATAATTTTAAATATCTATGAACCCAACATAGGATCACCACAATGTATAAGGCAACTGCTAACAACCTTAAAAGGTGAAATCAACAATAACACCATCATAGTGGGGGAATTTAACACCCCACTTACAGCAATGGACAGGTCATCCAGACAGAAAATCAATAAGGAAACACAGGCCCTGAATGAAGCATTAGATCAGATGGACTTAATAGATATTTATAGGACATGCCATCCAAAAGCAACAGAATACACATTCTTCTCAAGTGCGCCTGGAGCATTCTCTAAGCTGATCACATCCTGGGCTACAAATCAAGCCTCAGTAACTTTAAGAAAATTGAAATCATATCAAGCATCTTCTCTGACCACAATGCTATACGACTGGAAATCAACTACAGTAAAAAAATGGCCAAAAATACAAACACGTGGAGACTATACAACACGCTACTAAACAACCAATGGATCACTGAAGAAATCAAAGAGGAAATTAAAAAATACCTAGAAGCAAATGACAACAAAGATACGATACTCCAAAACCTCTGGGATGCAGCAAAAGCAGTTCTAAGAGGAAAGTATATAGCAAGACAAGCCTACCTTAGGAAACAAGAAAAAGCTCACATAAACAACCTAACTTTACATCTAAAGCAGCTAAAGAGGGAAGAAGCCAGGTCATGGAAACAACCTAAATGCCCATCGACAGAGGAGTGGATAGGGAAGATATGGTACATACACACAATGGAATATTACTCAGCCATTAAAAGGAACGAAATAACATTTACAGCAACATTGATGGACCTAGAAATTATCGTGCAAAATGAAAACAGTCAGACAATTAGCAACACCCAATGCTACCGCTTACATGTGGAAACTAAAGAGACACAATGAACTTCTTTGAAGAACAGACAATGACTCACAGATTTTGGAAAACCTTGGTTTTTCAAATAAGACAATCTGGGGGGTGGGACACAAAATCTATCATATTGACTTGTGATGATCTTTGTACACCTATAATTGAGATAAAATTCATTGTTATAAAAAAATAAGAAAAATTAAATTAAATTAAAAAAATAAATAAATTGCTTTGAGTTGCTACTTTCAATCCTTTATTATTATTTTTCTTCCCTTCTTTTGTTGTCTTCTCTTGTGATTTGCTGTCTATCTTTAGTGTTTCGCTGGGTTGCTTTTTCTTTTTTATGTGTGTCTATTATACTTACTGTTTTGGTTTATGGTTTTCTTATTTTTGGGGTAGATCACTCTTGATGAGAACCACCAAGATTCCTTTCTAAAATTGTATTCCAATCTTGTACATAGTAATTCATTCATTTGTACATCTCTTTGATAATATATTTTGTGCTTATATAAAATACTCATATCATCACATTGTGTAATATACTGCCTTAACATTAACAACAACAACAACAACAACAAAAAGTTCCTGGCTGTTGGCTTTATCCAAGAGCTGTATTTATACGAATATAATGACTTAAGATATCTGTGATTGTCTTAATAGTCTCCCCTTTACTTAGAATAAAATCCAAACTATTTATAATCCATCCATCGACTACATGTTCAAGATCATCTTACATCTCTCTTCCCCTATCATTCTAGACTCCAGACTCTGTACTTTTTGAATTCTTAAAATATGTCAAGTTCCTCAGTGTTGCATAGACCCCTTTCTCTATGTAAATGGTTTTCAATATTTCTTTGCACTGATGCATTCCTACAGAAACTAGAGCCTCAGTCAGTCCCGTCCTATTTTTATAGTGCTTGGATTCATTTGTTTCCTTGAAAACAATTATATAAAAATATACTGGAATATTTTAACTTTTGGGTCCATTATTTAGCTTAATTCATTGTTTTTTCCCCATACTGGAATGAAAGCTCTTAAAAGGCAGACCCTCTGTCTGTATCTTTCACCATTTTCTTGTAGACTTCTTCTACCACATTTTGGTAACTGCTGACAGGCTGAAAAATGAAATTTAGCTGTCTCTCGACCCTGTTAAACAAGCCTGTCTCGCTGCTATGATAAACTTGCTCAGTGTGTCTTTCCAAAGTCTCTATTTTAAATCTTTTTACTTTGCCTAGTGTTCCTTCTCCTCCTTCCTCTGTGCAGCACTCAATCTCACGTGACTTTGTCTCCTACATCAAAAGAAAATAGCCTGCGTCTTGGTAGCGTTAGATTTATACATCCATTTTCCTTCCTTCCCCTTATAGAAAGTTGGAAGTAGACATGTTGCCACAAAGCCCAGTACTTTCTCAGGAGCGCTGGATCCTTTCCCTCCACCTTTGCAGGGAACCTCATGTGTTCAGTCTCTGCCTGCTTCCCTCTCTAGTACATACTCATCAGAATTCAGTGCACCCTGACATCTTCCATATAAAAAAATATCCTCCCTTCAGTGCATATTTCCTTAGCAATATTCTGAACCTCCCATTCTCTGCCATAATCAAATCTTTTGAGTTGTGTCCACTTGCTGTATTAACTTTCTTGCTAATCATTTCTTCAGTAGGTTCTAGGTAGGTTTTCCCCTGTCTTCTCTACCCCAAACTCTGTTACAGTTACTGTTGGCCTTCATGTAGCCAAATCCACCACATTTTTATAGACTTCTAACTGGAATTAATTTGAAATATTCACCACTGTAACTATTCTAGTAATGTAAGTAGATTGCAATTTCCTTGAATTAATGTATGGCACGCACTGTGGCAACAGCTTTCCATGAATAATTTAGTCCGACAACCAAAATCATTTGACATATTGGAACATTTGTAAATGCAAAGCCACTTTACATAAGCAAGGGTAAACGAAGCTTTAAATAGGTTTGGTTGCTGCCCTTAAAAACATGCTTAGAATTGGATGAAGAACCTATCCAGGCTGACTCCACAGGATTCACCACTAGTCCACCTACTATACTTCCTTTCCCTTTAATTGTTTTCTTCTCTCCACATCTATGAAACATTCATCCTGACATTTCCCCCCTAAAATCTCTGAGTCTTCCTTTTTTCTATCTCCATTGCCATCTATTCTTTTTCTGTCTGACACCTAGATGTTGGAATGCTCTCTTCTCTTTTCATTCTACATTCTTTTCCAATTTGATATCATCTTTTATAAAATGATAATCTCACATGCGTACCTCCTGGCTACACACATATATTCAACCCTGCAGTTACCATACTCAATTTTTATGGTCCATGGGAAGCCCAAATGTAGTATTTCCAAGTCAAAAGTTTTGATGTTCTTCTCAAAGTGTTCTCTCTCCTGCCAGTATCACCTAACAAAGTCATTTCTGTTTACTTGCTTGCTTACAAAAAAAAGTGGAAAACAAACACTCGAGTCCATTGGTCTTTGCTCTTTTTGACACCCAACATTTAGGAACACTACTTGTATCTTCTGCCACCAAAACATACCTTAAATCTATCCTCTGCATCTCTTCAGCCATCATCCCATCCTATTCTCAGTCTTTATCACCTGACATAGAACTCACATTTCTTCTCTTGCCCACCACAAGCACACATACAGGAAAAAAACTTTCAAAAAATCCAAAAAAAATATCTCCTTTCCTTAAAATTCCTTAAGACTTTTCATCCGTCATAAAATCAATCCAACTGTTAACATGCCCTGAAATAACCTAGATAATCTCTCCTTTGCCTCCTATCCAGCCTCGGGTCATAACATTTCGGTAGAATCCTTCACTTCAGTATTTCCCCAGTACTGCTCTGTTGTCAAACCTGTGCACATACTGTTCCCTTGCCTTGGGACACTCAACATCCACTCAGTTTTCCACAGATCGAAGTCCTATTTCTGACCCTGGAAAAGAGACCACTGACTGGCAAAAGTAAAAGGGATCCATGTCATAGTCCTTAGGACTTGTCAAAGTCAGAAAATAAAGAGCTCCTTTCAGGGCCTGTTGAAGTTAACATTCCAGGTAGGAGTGGTGAAGCAGAAACTCAGGAGCAAACTAGCTGAAGAGGTTCTAAGATACTGTAATTTTGGTAATGAGTTAGTCCTTGGACTTCAAAACTTCCCCTCCTACCAGTTTACATTAAATCAGAAGGAAGCATCTTAATTTTAATCTTTGTTCCTTAAAAAGAACTAGAGATCAATCAAATCTGGTAAAAATAAAGCATTTTGACTGTTACTGTTAATTTTGTTCACCTTGAAAAAACAAGCATCTGAAAAAACAGTACTTACCGTAACAAGCAGGCTTATCAGACCATCCGTCTTCACCACACACTATGGAGCCTGTGGTGTGTCCATCTCGGTTCTCAAACCCATGCTGGCATTCGTAGTCCACTGTGTCATTGAGCTTAAACCACGTGCCATCACTTCTGATTCTGGCATTCTCGGTTACTGGCGCATCACAGGATTCTAAGTAATAATGGAATCAAACATTTGATTTCTAATACTATTTAATGGACAATCTGATTAAGTTGCAGGCCAGGGGAGAAGGAGCTCTCTCAATTAGTATGTCCTAATAAATTAAGTATAATATAAAATAATCTAAGAATACCGGTGATAGATCACTGTCCTGAAATAGTTATTCACAACGAAAAAAAATTGATTTTTACACATTTTTCTTCATACTTAACCTCTTGAAAACTTTATTTTCCAAACATTTTCCTCTAATTAATTTCAGTTTTGGATTTATGCCATGCTAGTAATAAAATAGGCTATTACAGATGTATTATACTATTTTTAGCAAAGCAGAACAGCATTTTCTGAATTAATAGGCCAAATTTATTAGCAGTTGTGATATGTATGCCAGAGGAAAAGTGATTAATTGAATAAAAAGACTAATTTTCAACAAGGGGTATAGATTTTTAAACATTCTACAAAACTCTAAAACACACTAATTTTTAAAGTGCATATGCTGATTTTTCTTTCCAAACTATATTTCTGATAGCTGAGGATTCTTTTATACTTATCAAGGTTGCATGCAGAGATGGTTCTATCGTTTATAATTAGTTACAAGAAAGTGCAATGTTAAAGAATAGCTCAGTTTTCACTAACACTATAACAGAATGATGTTTATAAAAGTTTAAATAATTTATCTCAAATTTCATAATGTATTATGTATCCAGATAGCTTAAAACTTTTCAAAAGTAAAGCAAAACTATACTAGTAAAAAAATAATAATAGAGAGCTTTTCTCTTCCATAAAAAGAGTGCTAGAATAGAAAATTTGTCACACGTTAGCAGAAAATGAGTTTGATATGGGGGCAACTGTTATCATTTTCTCTTGTGCCCAAAGTAAGGGCAGACATTAGGGAAAAATAAAGAAATAAAATGAGAACCATAGAAATGGATATTTTAAACTTATCATTTCAAAAATATCACTCCATGGTTTGGGATGAAAAAGATCAGCTCAGCAAATTGTTCTTAGGAAATCATCATAGCATCTGTGTGGTGGCATAAGAAAATGTTTTAACTCAGCAGCATTTGGCCCCATCGCAGTTTCTCTGTCTCTACTAACTACATGTTTATGAAGATTTTCTAAGGGAGAGACTTTTTCACAAGAGGACCTACTCTACAGTTTCAACACATAAATCACAGAGATTATACTATCTGAAGATTATGTACTACAAACACACATCATCACTTAAAAATATGAATTTGATGTTTAGGAGGAAAGACTCTAACAAAATCTCCTGAACTAAAAACAGGTACAATTGGCATAAAGACTTCAGCTAAAAATAAATGAACTTACACCAGAATACAGGTAAGCCTCCTTAACTAAATTAGTTTTTAAATCACGGGATGTTTTAAAGTGAGAAATCCTTGAACTGAAGGGTGCAATGATACTCTATCCTACTAGTAATTAGTCATAAAAGGAAAAAAATGACGTATGTTTTCTCAATATTTTGTAATTTATCTTTTCAAATTCAGCCAAGTGACTGTATCAACGCCTCCAGCCAAAAAAAAGAAAAAAAAAGAATAAGGTTAAGGTTAATTTTTGTACAGCGATCATCAGGATAGTGAACACTAAAATAATTACTTACTAATGCACACAGGTCGAGCTGACCATCCACTTTGCAGACATGTGATTAATCCTGATGTTGCGCCATCTGCTGTTATATATCCTGGTTTACATTTATATTGTGTTTGTCTATTTAAGGCATATGTAAATACATTTTCAGAAAAAAATCCATTCACAATTTCTATATCTGATTTTGAACATGTTTCTAAAAGGGAGAAAGCACAGGAAAAGATAAACATATATTTGATAAACATTTGTATAAAGGCTCAAGTAATACAACAAATGAGAAGTTACTTATAAGTGAAAATCTGAGAAAAATCCTAAACATCCAAGTTCTTGTGTCGAGAGAATAAACTATGAATTTCCAGAGATATCAAATCAAGATACTTTCTTAAAATTTTGTTTGGAACAAGCCAAGATTTAAAATACTCAGAGTACGTTCTATGAAATTATTATAAATCTGTTTGCTGAATGGATCTGGAATTCTACAGTATGTCAGAGCTCTATTAGCAATGGGTTTCCTTTCCTGTGACTTGTTTGGAATATTGCCTAGTCTGGATCTCTGAAGCAACCCAGAACACAGTTAACAAGTTGGAGCATCTCAGATCAGGTGACGATCCCAGAGAATCTTCTGCCATAGTTACTACAGCCTTCAACTCGAGAATGCAAAATGTTTGCCATCCTAATTGGGTGCCTAAATCCAAATCAGTATGTGGAGTTCAACAAAGATGATAAAGATCAACACATGTATTCATCTACTAAGGACAGAAGGATGATTCCTCAAATTATGTATAACTAAATTTGAAACATAGAAGTAAACTTCTGTCACTTACTAGGTCTCTTCACAGAACTCAGCTTCATTTATTAAATAACTCACAGAAAAAAAAATCAAAAGAGAAAAATTGTCTATTTTGTATTGAATGAAAATAACGTTAAATAAAATGTAGTGAGATGACACTAAAGTGTGGTGAGAGGGATATTTTAACAATAAATAGCAATAATAGGAAAGAATAAAGATTGAATAATCAATAATTGTTTTCACTTTAAAAATTATAAAGAGAAAATCAAACCCAAAATAAGTATACGTTTGAAAGAATCTCATGACACTAGTAATGTGGTGGAATAGGATGCCTTGACCTCTCCCGCTCCCCACAGACACACTGAATTAACAGCTATGGATGGATCAGTCCTCATCACTCAAAATACAAACACTGAGAGGCTCCTTCATATCAGAAAATGAGAACAAGGGAAAACACTAACTGGTAGGAAAACCTAAGACACTGTCACAATAAACCCCATCGCAGCCCAGCATGAGACATCATGGAGGGAAATAATTTGCTCCTAGAGGAGCAAAGGGTTTGAACCACAGTCTAGGGCTCCAGTTTTCCAACTGCTAATCCAGGTTGTAGCTTCTAATTTGCTTGTCTCTGGGGACTGGAGGACCAGCATTTGCAGCATCTCTTGGGGACTACAGGACACAGTTGCAATTACAATAGGGTGTGATAGCACTTCTTCTTCTTTTTTTTTTGTCTTATCTAGGGCTGCAGCCGTGGCATATGGAGGTTCCCAGGCTAGGGGTCTAACAGGAGCTGTAGCCGCTGGCCTTCGCCACAGCCACAGCAACGCGGGATCTGAGCCACGTCTGCAACCTACACCACAGCTTACAGCAACACCAGATCCCCAGCCCACTGAGCGAGGCCAGGGATCGAACCTGCAACCTCATGGTTCCCAGTCGGATTTGCTAACCACTGAGTCACTACAGGAACTCCTGTGATAGCACTTATAGATCATTCCCAGCTTGGTGCAGAATGAGCAGGCAATCAAGCCCAGCTCCATTTCTCCCTGGAAGGAATTAGACTGCTCATCTAAACCCTCAACTTTATCAACTGCTGCTTGTGGAAATGGAATATGGAATAAACATACATAGTAGTCTGCAAACTCATTGGTAACGGTAAATATATAGACAAATACAGACTACTGTGATGCTGTCACGAAGTTTTAGATCGAACAAAATCATCATGAATAGATCTTCTACAACACATGTTATAATAAAGTGAGAAAGATCAAAGACAAAAAGAGAAGTCTTAAAGCAGCATGAGGAAAAAAAACCTTGAAACTTACAAAGGAACCCTCACATGACCCTGAGGACATTTCCCTGCAGAAACTTAATGGGCCAGGAGAAAGTGGGATGGTATATTCCAAGTGATGAAAGGGCCCAGCGTTTGCTGGTCTCTGGGACTACTGAGGACAAGTGGCAGTTACAAATCAGTGTGCTGGCACTTCTTTCTCACAGATCATCTCCCAGCTTAGCGCAGGGAGATAAAGCAGGCAATAAAGCTCCTAGACGGATTTAGACTGCACATCTAGACCCTCAGCTTTTCCAGTTGCTGCCTTAGGAATTGGTTTCTAACTAACCTGTCTCTGAGAGATGACAAAGCCCAGAATTTGTTAGGTTCCTAGGGAATACAGAGAGCAATGTCAGGGTTTAAAAGAGTATACAGTTTGAAGGAGTGTGCTAGCATTTTGCCGCAGCTCCTCTTCCCAGCTCAGTGCCAGGTGAGTGAGGTGATAAACTTCAGCTTCACCAACTTTTGCGGATACTGCTCAAACCTGTTAGCTTCTGTCTCATCTATCTCAGGACACGGATGGGATTGGCATACTCTAGATCTTCATCAGAGGAGAAGTACAAAGACAGCAGTTTGAATGAACATAGAGGTTTGAGAGGCACCAGAATCTCTGGTCAGGCCGATTGATGAAGGCCTTATGGTTATGAGGCCAGTCTTTGAAGACTGGATGGTGGTGTCTAATGCACAGACACCAAAACAGAGAGTCAAGAAAAATGATGAAAGAGAGAGATGTGTTCCAATCAGCCAAGAACAAGACAAGTATCTATAAACTAGCACTTACGAAATAGGGACAGGTGATTTTCCCCACAGAGATTCAAAATAGCAGTCAGACATCACAAAATTTGATGAAAGAGTAAAGCAGAGGTGGTTCAGGGCTGGCATATATCCCAGGCAACTATCATGGGCAGCTCCTATGTCTGAGCCTGAGTAACCTCAGCCTCTCCCAAAGAGGCAAACAACTACAATGAAACACAAAGGAAGAAAACAAGAAAGAAAAGAGGAGACAAAAGGACTACAAGAGAAACAGAAAATAATGAAATGATAATAGGAAAAATTATTTATCAAAAATATATTATGTAAATTATTATACTCCACAGTAAAAGACACTGACTGCATACCAGGATAAAAACCCAAGATCCACCTATATGTTGTCTGCTAGAAGCTAACTTTAAGGGCACCCACAGAAAATAAAGGGATGAAAAAAGACAATCCATGAAAACGGTAACCAAAAGAAAGCAGGGGTTGTGATACTTATATTAGAAAAAATAGGCTTTAAACTCTCTCTAGAAGACATAGGATCACGGCAGCATAAGACATCCATTGTTTTGTTTCCCCAGCCAACCACAGAAATTCAATGTCCAACCGCAGACAGCAGTGTCTTTGAGGGAAATATGGGATTCAACACCATATACCAAGGGATTCAGGAGGAGTCTTGCCCATCCATGCATCAAATAAAAGGCAGACAGATCATTGTTTTTTTTTTTTTTTTTGTCTTTTTGCCTTTTTTATGTAGAGCCGCACCTGCGGCATATGGAGGTTCCCAGGCTAGGAGTCTGACAGGAGCTGTAGCTGCCGGCCTCTGCCACAGCCACAGCAACGCAGGATCCAAGCCGCTTCTGCAACCTACACCACAGCTCACAGCAACACCGTATCCTTAACCTACTGAGCAAGGCCAGGGATCGAACCCGCAACCTCATGGTTCTTAGTCGGATTTGTTAACCACTGAGCCATGAAGGGAACTCCATTTTTTTTTTTTGTCGTTTTGCCTTTTTTACGTAGAGCTGTACTCGCGGCATAAGATCTTTGTTTTGACTGTGGTGCTCTAATTTATCTAAGTCACAGTCCAGGAGTCCTTGGAAATACTATCTTAGAAAATCACCCATGGAGGAGAGTGCTTATGTGAAAGTCCAGGTTTTCACAGGAAAAGCCCTAGCACAGTATTGGAGTAAAAAAATAAAAAAGTATATATATATATATATATATATATATATATATATATATATATACACACACATATATATATACACACACACACACACATATATATATATATATATACACACACATATATATATATTATCAAAATCTACTACTATTATTGTATTACTCTCAATTTCCTAATCAGAGCTGCTGATATTTGATTTACTTTTTTAGGAGTTCTGATGGTGGATGCTTATGTTTATAATTATTATATGTTCATGTTGAATTGACACTGCTATTTTTATATAATAACCTTTGTTGCAGGAGACAGTTAAGACAAAAAGTCAACTGTTTTTTCTGCTTTCTTTTGGCTTCTATTTGCATGAAATCTCATTTTCCATGCATTTTATCCTATTTGTGTCTTTCAATCTAAAATGAGTCATTTACAGGCAGTAAATGATGGAATCTTGTTTCTTAATCATTCATGTATTCTATTCCTTTTTATAGGTGAGTTTAATCTATTTACATCTAAGATAATCATTGATAAGATAATCATTTTATCCTATTTGTGTCTTTCAATCTAAAATGAGTCATTTACAGGCAGTAAATGATGGAATCTTGTTTCTTAATCATTCATGTATTCTATTCCTTTTTATAGGTGAGTTTAATCCATTTACATCTAAGATAATCATTGACAGGTGAACAGGATATTTTAACTAGCTTGTTTTACTATTACTTTTTTAATCACTTCCTCTCTGCCTTTGTTATAGTTGATAACACTTTGTAATTTTTTACTTTCTTTTTACCTTTTCTGTATCTGTTGTAGGTTCCCCCTAGCTTTATTGATGTAGCATTAACAATTAAAATTTTATGTGTATAATTTGTACAATGGGTTGATTTGATGTACATATTCATTTATCACAATGGGTTAATTAACACATTCATCACCCCACATATTACCTTTTTTGTATAGGTGGTTGGAATGGTATCTACTCTCTTAGCAAATTTCAAGCACACAATACAGTATTAGTAACTATATCACCAAGCTGTACATTAGTTCCCCAGAATTATTCATCTTAAACATGAAAGCTTAAACCTTTGGGCCAGCATCTCCCATTTGCTTCACCTTCAAGCCCCTTGTAACTACCATTCTATTCTGTTTCTGTGAATTCAACACTTCCTTCCTTTCATTTTTCTTTCTTTCTTTTCTTCCCACTCACTTTAGCCTTTGGGTGTCCTAAATGAAGTGATTCTCAGTTTAGTTTCACCTGTAGGTAGTGTATAGTTAGATCTTCTGTTTATTCTTTTGAAAAAATACATTAAGCCCTTTATGTCTTTGGATTAGAGAATTGAATGCATTTATATTTAATGTAATTATTGATAGGTAAAGACTTACTAATGACATCTCATTGTTTTCTGGCTGCTACATAGTGACATTGTTCCTTTGTCTTTCTCTTGTACCATTTCTTAGAGAATTCATGATTGTCCATAGTGGTATACTTTGATTCCTTTATATTTGTGTATCTACAATAGGTTTTGTTTTTGTGGTTAACACAAGGCATACATAGTATATTTTATAGACAGGACAGTCTATTTTTAGCTGATAACAAATTCACTTTCATTGCAGGCAAACTTTACCCTTTCACTTTCCTCTCCATGTATTTTGTTTTGGCTGTCACAACTTACATACTTTGTGTGTGTTATATATGACATTACTAATTAACATCTTTTTATTTCAGCTTGAAAAACTCTTTTTAGTATTTTGTGTAAGATGGATAAAGTATTAATGAATTCCTTCAATTTTTATTTATATGAGAAAGTATATTTATTTCTGTAAGATTGCTTTATTTCTGTAAGATTGCTTTTCCAGGTAAATAAGTCTTGGGTAATTCTTCAGTGGCAGTTTTTTCTTTGAGCAATTTGAAAATGTCAGCCCACTCTTTCCTGGTGTGCAATATTTCTGCAGATTTATTAATCTGCTTATATCTTTAAGGGGAATCCTTTTTCTATGAGGAGCTTGTTCTCTCTGCTTAAAAAAAATTCTCACCTTGCCTTTAGTTTTAGGTAGTTTTTAACAATGTCTTGTAGAAGCTCTGTTGATTGAATTTGTTTGGGGACTTATAAAATGTATGATTTTTAAGGTCTGCATCTTCCCAGATTTAAGGAGACCTAAGCCATTATTTCTTTAAATAAACTTTGTGCCCCTTTCTCCCTTTCTTCTCCTGTGACTCCCATAGTCTCTATAAAGTTTCTCTTGTTGGTAGCCTATCTTCTTGGTCCCTGTAGGCTACCTTCACTCTGACAGGATACTTTCAAATGAGTTGTCCACAAATTTTTATTTTCTGCTTGATGGTTTGCTATTGATGCTTTTTACTGTAGTTATCACTTCATTAATTGTATTCTTTATCTTTAGAATTATTGTTTGGTTGTTTTTATGTTTTTTTAAATCTCTCTGTTAAGCTTTTATTTTAATTATTGTTGATCTGAATTCTTTGAATTGTCTTTCCATGTCTTCTTGTAAGTCTCTGAAATTCTTTATATTAATTATTTTGAATTCTTTACCAGATGAATTATACATATCCATTATTTGTGGCCAGTTACTGGAAAATATTGGGTTCCTCTGTTTGTATTATACTCCTTTGATTTTTGTGTTCCTTGAAATCTCATGTTGCTGTCTTTGCTTTTAAAGAAGCAGTCACTTCCTCTGGTTTTTACAGAGTAACTTGGAGAGGGGAATACATTCTGTCACAGTGACAGGGACTCTGAGGCTTTTTCAGACCTTTTTAAAGAAACACTTGCTCTACGTGTTTTAATCTCCCTTAGGAGGGAACTTTGAAGCTCCTATGCTTCTCTCAATCCAGCAAAGTCAGTATGTGTCCTGACGGCTTCCTTGTTGCTTTTCCTGGGGCAATGCCAAATGCTCACATTTGTGTGCTTTCTCACAATCCTACAGAGTCAGGCCGGCTTTCTAGGTGTGCTCACTAGCCATCTACTAAGGCCTGCATTGCCACCTTAGGGACATACACAGGGAGTTGGCTGTGGGGCAGGGGAATGGGACATGTCGAGGGTGCCCATGGGTGAGCAGGATTTATAAGCAAGGTTCTTCAATGTCTATAGGGTGTCTACACAATGGTCAGTAGAACCCATGTCCCTTGATGAACACTAGCCCTGGATGCTGTGCTCCTAGCTTCTCCACACCCCTCAGTCATGCAGATGACCTCAGTGTTCCAGACAGCGTGAGAGATAAGTGGGCCTTTTCCTCAGTGTTGCACATGTTGAGGGAGCTGGCTCTCACCCACATGCTCTTATTTCCCCGCCCCCTCCAGATGAAATCCTTTGTGTCTCTCTTGGCACTGAGTCGTGTCACTTTAGGGGAAAGGTGACACAGGTAAAGCGAAACTGTTCCTCTAACCTTCTTCAATGCTTCCCAGCTTGAATCTTTGTGCCCTGACAGTGTGATGTAATTTCTCTACTAGGCACCTAGACTCCCACAAAGATACTCTCATCCATGGATGATTGTCAAAGTCTGTGTGTGCATCAGGAGAGACAGTAAAAGTCCTAGTCTGTAAAAACAGACTTCACTCTGTTATTATGGGTTTCTTCTTCGCAGATCTTTTCCTGTATTTTTGACTAATTCCTATCAACAGGCACACTTATTTTGATATATTCTTACCAAAAAGTTTGGACACACGCTCACATATACTTGTAAAAAATAAAACCAAATAGGTCCTTTGGCAAAACAAGAAGTCGATACAAACATTTTGCAGCAGATTATATAGTTGAGTCTTAGAAAATTATAACATATGGGGATCTCAGACCAGTTTACTCACTGACAAGGATGCACTTGGGAGGAGGAGACCAGCCATTCTCTGTACAGAGCATTGTGTTCTGATTATCTGGGAGACTGTAGTCGTTATAGCAGTAAACTCTTGCAGTTTTACCCTGTAAATATGGTCTTGAATATGGGATGTATCCATTTTCCAAATAATCAAAAATACATTGTCCTAAGGATCATAAAAATAATAGAAAATGAAAAAATAACTTAAACTTGGTAAACAAGTACATAAAAATTAACTTTATAGAGTTTACAGGAGAATGCAGTAATATCCAAAAATAACATGTGACTTAAGAAAAACTAAAGCTATTACCAAAAGTTTGTTGAAAAAAATCAACATTCCATTTTATTTATCTTTAGTTTTTATATTTACAATATGTATAAATGATGCAGATATTCTTGTAAAGTCTCTGTATTTCTCATATGATTTCTATGACAAGCTCCTCATAAAAGGGAAGCCTATTGGAGTTTTTCTGCTCATAGAATTCATCCCTTGGCCTTAGTTTTTTTTTTTTTATGGAAGACTTAACTGTACTCACTTATGTACTATTGTTTCTCCACTCTTTGAAAGATTTATACATATAATATTAAAGAGGTTTACTTACTGAGGCATGGGACTTCTGGAGACCATCCTTTCCGTGTGCAAGTCAGGTAGCCCCCAGAATACAGTGAGGGAGTCACAAAATTTTGATCACAGTAATAGTAAAATTGTCGTCCTATATTTGCTGGAATGTATCGACTATAGTCTTGATATAGCCTTCCATGTTTTATGACTGGATGGCCACAAGGTTTCACTTGCAAAAAAAAAAAAAAATACAAATAAGGTTTAACCTTAATAAACAATCAACTTAGAAATTCATCACTTCATCTGCAAATTATACTCTTATTAGCTTAATTACACTTACTGCATTAGGGTTTCTAGGAAAAGAAAAGTTACAGAAAATTCAGATGACTGAAGTATGTAAGGAGGTCCTTGCTAATGAAGATCAAATTATGTCCTATGGGTCATATGATATAAAATTTACATGTGGACTCTCTTGCTAGAAAAATAAGTAGACTTAATGAATGAATTTTCTTAAGTACATAAATCTTCTCCTTGGTTGACTAAATTAGCATCTTAATCGGAAGATGAAAGTACAGATTTTATCATGCTGTTCATCTGTCTTCTTTTTCTTTCCATTTTCATCAGAAATCAGAATCCTGGCTTTTATTCTCAGGCCAAGTCAACATAGGAAGAAAACAGTAGTTTTTTAGATTTACACTCATTAGTTTACTTTTTTATGCATTGGAAATGTGTGATAGAGAATAGCACAGCAATTTTCCATTGATCATATCACACAGAAAAAGAACATTTTTATTTATTCTTCAAACCAGGCATTAAGGCATATTTTCCTTTCTTTAGCTAAACAGAGAAATGGGAATTCCCGTCGTGACTCAGTGGTTAACGAATCCGACTAGGAACCATGAGGTTGCGGGTTCGATCCCTGGCCTCGCTCAGTGGGTTAAAGATCCGGCGTTGCCATGAGCTGTGGTGTAGGTTGCAGGCTCGGATCCTGCGTTGCTGTGGCGAAGGCCAGCAGCTACAGCTCCTGTTAGAGCCCTAGCGTGGGAACCTCCATATGCCGCGGGTGCAGCCCTAGATAAGGCAAAAAGACAAAAATAAAATAAAATAAACAGAGAAATGAACAGTGAATAATTCTTAATATCCAAATGGTTAAGATTAAGGGAAACAGTTGAATGCTTATTTTTATTTTAAATGGAGCATGATTTTTTTTTTTACCATTTCTTATACCTATTTTAAATGACATATAATACAATTATATTTTACTGTTATTCTTATGCATTGAAAAATTTTCACATGAGTGCTTAAGTGCTATGTTGTTTATAACAGGCTTATATATATATATTTCAGAAAAAAATTGTCCTTTTTATTGGATGGATTAGAGATAATCTAACACTTTTAATACAAAAATAGTATTTATTTTTTATCATGAAATATGATTATAAGAACACATATGCAACACAAAATAACACAAACTAGATATTTATTATCATCTTTATCTTCCTTAAGATCAACGATCCATTTCCCTTTTTGTATGATTAGAGAAATCTTTCAAGCAGTTTTTACAGACTTGCTATGTGAATTACAAACTTTGAATCTTTGCATTCCTAGTGTCTTTTTTCAACAAAGATTTGTGAGTGATACCTTCTCTGATTCTTGGCCTATGTTCTGCATCTCTCATCATTGACAGATTTTCCCCAATTTTGAAGCCTCCCTAGTCTTTTAAGATTGAAATGCTCATTTTGTCTATTCCTTTTAAAGAAGAGTCTAGCTTTTGAATTCCTCTTTGGAGATTTAGAATATTTTCTCTTCACTTTTGGATTTTACAAATTTCATCATGTTATGTATGTTAAGATATGCGTATTGAACTATAATTCTATGGTGGGAAGCTGGATTCTTGTATTTCCAAGAACAGCATTTCAAAGAACTCAATTAACTTTGCCATTAAATTGTAGAGGAGAGATCTGAGCCCTGATGATCTGATTTTAGAACAAGTTATCTGCCTCATTATGATGTTTCGCAGAAAATCAGTAGAGTAAAATAACCTACTGAGATTTGTTTCTAATAGGTACACAAAGAGGGAATAATTAAAAGAATCATTACTGTCACTGCCCTGAGCCCTTTAGCTATTCTTCTCTTTCATTTAGGAATATCTGAATCTGTCTTTATCTCTTTACCAGGATCATTTCCTGAAGCACCTATAATCTTCCATGTGTGGTCTGATCAGCACTGACATTAGCAGGAGTTAGAATAGCCTCATTCTGCTCTTCCCTTTCTACCAGCACAGGTTCTGGTCACATGAGCAGCTTTAAACTTTTCCAACATAGTGGTGGCTCAAATGAATCTCAAAATTGATGAAAATATTCACTTTTTTTTGTCTTTTTAAGTTATGGCTGCACCAGCGGCATATGGAGGTTCCCAGGCTAGGGGTCCAATCTGAGCTGTAGCTGCCCATCCACACCACAGCCAGTCACATGAGATCCAAGCCATGTCTGCAACCTACACCATAGCTCATGGCAACGCCGGATCCTTAGCCCACTGAGAGAGGCCAGGGATGGAACCCGTGTCCTCATGGATACTAGTCGGGTTCGTTAATTACTGAGCGACGATGGGAATTCCAATTTTTTTTTGTCTTTTTATGGCCGCACCAGCGGCATATAATTTTTTAAAAGTGTTTCTAGTCTTTCTGTACTTGTGCAGCTGATTCCTTTGACTCAAGCCCAGGGTCTTGTAGCTATCACTGCTAAATTTCATATTAGGTCCAACCTAGCATATAGGATTCTGAGTGATGGATCTCTCCTAACGTGGATTCACTTTCAGCACCCCTGCATCACTCCAGTTGTGAAATTGCACTGCATTTCCTCCATACCATTAAAATCACTGATGACATGATAAGCAATGGAGCAGGCCTGAAAACAGTCCTGCATTGGATAATCAGATAAGCTTATTTAATGAAATTATGAATGTCTGATAACCATCTAACTAGTCAATTTCCCTATCTTACCCATAAGAACTTCAGAAGCTCCCTCTTGGGATAAACTTTTTGAGGTACAGCTACAGTAGGGGTTAACTGCCCTTTTCATAAACCAACTTTAAACATGATAAATACTTCTAATTCTTATGCACACTGAAATCTATTTCATGCCAATAGAGCTTCCTTTTTAAGGGACTCATGCTTTGAAAATTTATTTTGGACTTATGCCTGGAATTAACTTCGTGGTCACTGATGTACTATTTGTATCATTACATTTTTCTTTCATGGAAGATCTGGTTTACAGGTGGCGCATCTTTACACTGAATTGTACATATATAAAGGAAAAGAATATGATCATGGAGACAGAAAACACTTCAAAAAAGGCAAAGGAAGCATTTCCACAAATAAAATACTCTGTACAGTTGAGTGACTGTTTTTTTTTTTTTCTACATGTGTTGGTGTTAGAAAATTGCACATTCTACATTCCTCACTCCAAAAAGCAGAGTCTTATTCCCCACCCTTGAATGTGTGGAATTAGTGACTCACTTCTAAGAAATACATATGGCTGAAGTGTCAGAGTGTGACCAGGTTGTGAATGGGATGGAGGCTTCCTCCTCTCTGGCTGGGATCACCAGCTCTGGGGCAAGTTAGCTGCCTTTCAGCCATTTGTGGAGATGCCCATGTAGTAAGGTGCTGAAGCCAAGGGAAGTGAGCCTTCTTGGAAGCAAATCCTCCAGCATAGCTGAGTCCCCAGGTGACTGCAGCCTAGGACACCATCCTGACTGCAACCCAAGAAGAGTGACTCAGAACCAGCCAGAGAAGCCAGTCCCTAATTCCTGACCCACAGGAGCTCTAGGAATAGAGGCATGTTGTTTTAAGTCAATATGCTTTGGGTTTAAGCCAATATGCTCTGGGGGGAAATTTTTTATACAGCACTTAGTAACTAATATACTAGATGTTAGGTAAAGTTAGTCAGTGTTTTAGTTCAGATGCTAGAATTATGTTAGCTAGATAAGTATATATCCATACATATAGACCGATATTTAACTTTGAGTAACAAACAATTTAAAGAGTTTTCAGTTTATAAAAATGTGTATTTATTCCTTCCTTGAATTGCCTTCTTAGAAAAGCGAAGAACGGAGTTCTTATTGTGGCTCAGCTGGTTATGAACCCGACTAGTATCTATTAGGACACGGGTTTGACCCCTGGCCTTTCTCAGTGGGTTAGGGATCCTGTGTTGCTGTGGCTGTGGCATAGGCCAGCAGCTGCAGCTCTGATGTGACCCTTAGCCCAGGAACTTCCATGTGCAGTGAGTGTGGCCCTAAATAAATAAATAAATAAATAAATAAAAAGAAAAAGAAAAGAAAGAAAACATAGCCTCTAAAGCCTTTACACAAACAACAGGGCAATTACTTGGATTTATTCTGTCCCCAATTTTGAGTTTAAGAGAATGAATTAAGAAGTAGGTCAAAATATGAATGGAACTTACGGGAACATCTTGGAGTAGGTGACCACCTACTGCTTGTGCACATTGCAACGTTTCCCTGGATCTCAGGAAAAAAGCCTTCTTTACAGTGATAAGTGATTTTATCTCCAGTTCTGTATTTGTTTGATTCAGGTGTGTGAAAACCATTTGGAATATGAGGAGGCTCACATGTTATTTCTGAGAAGAGAACGGATAGGTGCACAATATAGAAATCAGTATCCATTAAAAATAACAAATTGCATGGAAATGTAAAAGTGGACATGGAACAATGACGTCCCTATCCCATGGTTCTTATAATTAAAATAACAAGCAGAGTCCCTTCTGAACTACACTGGAAGTGAGCATGAATAGGAGAAAAAAATTAGCTCATGAAGCCACTGAGGTTTTGCAATACATTTTTCTTATTGTAATAGAATGATCTAATCCAGGGTTTGAAAAACCTTTTATTTAAAGGGCCAGAAACAAGGTCTCTGTTGCAACTACTCACCTCTGCCAGTGTAGCTCAAACAGAGCCATAAACAATACATACACCTAATGGCATGGCTGCATTCCAGTAAGTCTTTATTTACAAAACAGGGAACAGGCTGTATTCGACCAGGAGGGCTGTATACCCCCACATGCCTCCCTCCCCATCACTTCAATATTCAGTGAAACACCATATTTGATCAAGTTGGTATTATTGCTTATATATCTCCTCCTCTTCATAACATACTCCCATTGTGTACGTTCAGCTCCTAAAGATATTGCAATAGTCTCTTATTCAGTCTTAAATTTATATTCCATTCTGCTTGATAATCTTTTTTTTTTTTTTTTTGCCTTTTGTCATTTTAGGGCCGCACCTGCGGCATGTGGAGGTTCCCAGGCTAGGGGTCTAATCAGAGCTGTAGCCACTGGCCTACGCCACAGCCATAGCAACGCAGGATCCAAGCCTATACCGCATCTGCAACCTACACCACAGCTCACGGCAACGCCGGATCGTTAACCCACTGAGCAAGGCCAGGGATCGAACCCACAACCTCATGGTTCCTAGTTGGATTCGTTACCCACTGTGCCACAACGGGAACTCCTTGATAACCTTTAATATGTCTCTGTTGCTAACATAACCATATATTTGTATTAGCAACGCTTATGTTAGAAATAACAGAAATTATATATGATCACCCAAACACAAGTTTTAAGTGAAATATGTCCTCGGTGCTTGATGTTAATTCACCCTAACTTCAAATCAGCGTTGAATGTGTTCATTCCCTTTTTTTTTTCTCTACTTCATTCTGCTATATGTATCATTTTCATATGCCCACTGCAGTCCAGTTTATGTCTTAGTTTTTACTTCACAATAGAGCTAAACAATACTAAAGTTCGAAATCAAAAGATACAATATATATAAACATATGATGAAATCAACTAAATTATATTGGGAGAATTTTGTTAAATTAAGAGTAGAAGAATTTCTAATGATTATTTTCAACTCATGATAAATTTTAATTCCTTACTCATGATCTCCTTTAAAATAAATGATTCTATTAAAGCATTGCCAGGGCTGGTGCCTCTATTCAAAATAATAATATTTGATATTGTCAAAATCTGTGGAGCTATCATTTTTCTACTTTTAGAAACGACCACTAAGGATCTGAAATAAGAATATTTAATTTGAGGTTAGCCCTCTATGTTGTCAGTAGCAAATCTAGTCTGTACAAGGAAGAGATGTATTTGGATCAAAGGTGGCTTTCATTTAAAAGGTCTTGGTACTTTTATTTATTCCTGTGAAGGACTTGTCAGAGACTGTCCCTTATTGGATAGAAAAACCCAAATTTGGACAAGTCACCCTCAGATAAAACCCCTGACACATACAAATCATAGTCCAGATGGAAGACAATTTCAGTGCTTTATCCTAGATGATTTTATTTATATTCTCTTTTCCTATAACTTCAGATTTCCAGTAGAGTTGTAGAAAATAAGATATGTAGATCTGGAATTTATCATTATCAGCAGGTACAGCCTTCCAATGTACATAAATAATGACAATTACTTGTGTCCTTAGCTGAGGTAAAGAGAATGGAGTTTCTTTTAATAAGAGACCTCTCTACATGTAGTTAATGTAAAATGCACTTCAGTACAATGAAGCACGTTGTGAGAGAGAGAACATGCTTATCTAATTTCAGCTGATGCACTCTTTATCTATATTAATCTTCAGCAAATTAATCTGTAAAAGTGAGCACCAATCCCAATCCTGGCATCTCTCTCCCTAAAGAAAGCAGGGCCTTAAAGCATACAGCCTGGATTTTTTTTTCTTTTTTTCTTTTTTTAGGGCCTCACTCATGGCATACGGAGGTTACCAGGTCATATAGCAACAGCTGCCAGCCTATGTCACAGCCACAGCAACGAGGCATCTGAGCTGCATCTGCAGCCTACACCACAGCTCGTGGCAACACCTGATCCCCCACCCACTGAGTGGGGCCAGGGATCGAACCTACATCCTCATGGATACTAGTCAGATTCATTTCTGCTGCACCATAATGGTGCCTGGAATTTTTAAGTTATCTTGTGACTGAGAAAAATGAAAAAGAAAAAAGTCTTATAAATATGGACTCTTTGGGGGGGTGTATGTGTGTGTATGTAAATGAGTCAAATTTCAAGAGAAGTAAGCTTTCTGAAATTTTTAAATTGTAGTAACACATATGGGAAAAAGAATTCTTACTACTCAGATGAATACGTTCTAAACAAGAGTTTTAAGTAGGTAGCTAAGTGACCAGGAAAAAGGAATAATTTGATGACTTCTATGAACAAGCCATGCTCTCCTGAGACCTATTTCCAAGTATAACTGAATTCCTGAAGGCTTTCTTTGAATTGATTAAAACCTGGAATTCATTAAAACATTATTCTAATTATTTGTCCTCAACACAGGAGAAGAGGCCTGACATAGAGTGGTTTATAAGCTATATTTTCATGACTGGATGGATAAATTAATTATCTGGTATTTAGGAGGGTCTATGAAGGGTTAATGCAGAGGACTTGTGCACACACCTTCTTTTCTTGGGGACCACAGATGCCATGAAGATGAGCAGTGGGGCTCCACCCACTATCTGCCTCACACAAATCTTTTGTGCTTGTTTAGCTGAGCAGGACATGGGGCTTTCCTAGGACAGACCCCTCCCCATATCCTCACTGTAGCTCCTCTAGGAAGGACCTAGATAATAGAATCTGATAAGTATTTCTTGAGTTGTTTCACAGATGCTAAAACCCTCACCAAATGGATGATGTTAACTACTTAATGGCCATGAACGTGCAGCCCCCAGACCTCTTGGAGCCTGAGGAGGGAGGATATAAACCCCTGCGACACCACCCTGTCACTTCGCCATCAACCATCAGAGAACTGCGCACCAGCTGACCACATGCGCTAGGACCTCCCTTCCCTCCCCTGGCTTTAAAAATTCTTTTCTCAAACCGATAGGGGAGTTTGGACTTTTTGTGAACTAGATATCTGGAACTCCTTGCTTGGTGCCTTACGATAAATGTTGCACTTTCCTTCTGCACAACCCGGTGGCTGCAGATTGGCTTTCCTGTGTGTAGGTGGGAGGACCCAAGTTTGGGTTTGGTAACAGTTACCATTGAGCTGTGTTCATCAACCTCTTTCTAAATATTTTCTTCACAATGATGGAAAGAGAAGGTCATTCAGTTGTGCAGGAGGATGTATTTTCCAAGGAGCTGCTCATGGGCTCAACCAAATTTCTTTTAAGAATAAAAATCAACTCCAGCCCTCTCTCTAGTTTTTGTAAAAGAGGATTGCCAAAGCGAGGTTTGCACATATTATTATGAATCATATGATTTCAAGTTCAGAGCGCTCTTAAGAAGTGAAGGTTCCAGTATGGCCACACCTGTAAAATACCCTCTCAGAAGGTCAATATCCTCTGAGAAGGCCACTTGCCTCTGAGTGATGACTCTCAGTACAGCAACCCTCATCAAAAGCTAACTCATTCCTTTTCATAAATGTCTGCAAATAACACAGATGTGTCTTCTTGCTCTTGTGATTTAATTCCTCAACAATCTACGTTCTCTCTTCCAGGCCATGAGAGTTGAAACTATCCTTTTCTAAATGAGACAGGCTAAGTGGAACACAAAGTAGACATAATTTCTGGTGGGCAATGAGTACTGTTGAGATGAACTCTTTGACTCTGTAACACATCCTTCCCTAAATGAAGCCTAAGAGGGTCAGGAGTCGTTTTCAACACCATCATCACTGTTGATTCACATGAAGCCTGTAGTTAAAGGAATCTCCACTTTCTTCCATGTAATTCCATTACCAATGGAACGTTACCTCAACTGGTATTAATATAATTTACTTTTTAAAGCTAAATACAGGACTTTTCGAGAGCAATCTAACTGTTTGAGAAGTATACATCCCTAAAAATTAGGAATTCTATTACCAATCCTGGATCTGCTCTAAATTTGATTTTTGACCATAGACCAGTGATTTAATGAACTATTGAACTTTTCGGGTCCTGCTTAGGACTATCTTCAGAGTGAGAGAATCATACCAATGGATCCCCAAAAGACCTTGCACACATAAAGTTTTAAGACATCTTGTCTTTATAATAGTTAGTTCTTATACACATTAATACTCCACCCAGAAAAAATAAACTGCTTAACTCTAAGGAGTATATGAATTAAAATAATTGGTAAAATATACAGTAAAAGATACAGAAAACAAGCATAACCTTACCTATACATGAGGGAACTGGGGCCCATCCAGATTCCGTGCAAATGGTTTCTCCTCTCTCTTTGTATTCAAAACCCGGTCTACACTTATACTGAACTCGTTCATTTGCCTTATAAATTTCCTTTGAAATTACAGGATACCCATTTAAAATGTTTGGTGGTGTGCAGGAGATTTCTAAATAAGAGGGATAAAATTCCAAAATGTTGGTTATAGAGGACTGTGTCCCAGACATAATTATATAAAGACACAAATTTTGTTTTCATTAGGGAAATCAGGCAACAAAAGTCCTGTGGTTTTTTTGTTTGTTTGTTTGTTTTTGTCTTTTAGGGCCGAATATGTAGGTTCCCAGGTTAGGGGTTGAATTGGAGCTGTAGCTACTAGCCTACGGCACAACCACAGCAACTCAGGATCCGAGCCACATCTGTGACCTACACCACAGTTCATGGCAACGCCGGATCCTTAACCCACTGAGCAAGGCCAGGGTTCAAACCTGCATCCTCATGGATGCTAGTCAGATTCGTTTCTGCTGAGCCACGATGGGAACTCCAAAAGTCCTGTTTTGACTTGAATGCTTGATGAATAATTGATCTGCTGTTCTTAACATTCAATTCTGAAGGAAGTTAAAATTCTGATATCAATTACTTTGCTGATTTATTTGGTCTAAGGCTAATTAGTCCTCTTGAAATAAATAGTGGCCAGTGACATTCATCAACTGTATGTATAAAAGTAAGTACAGAAATTGGCTTATTGTGATAAGTATTTTCCCAGAGGGAGCTCTAAAAATTACACATTGTAAGGTATTGATAATAGAATAATTACTGACAAAACACTTTGTCAAAGAAATTATTCATTGCTGTTACATCTCCAGAAAGCAACTGACCACCTTGTGTGGTTTCCCCTTCCATCCAAGTTTTTTGTCAAAAAAAAAAAAAAGCTGGCCACGATCTTTGATATTATATCTCTCAAACATTATTCTCTGGGATTATAGCAATAGTAACTAATTTCCAGATCCCATTCTCCCTTCATCCCCATCCATTTCTTCCTGCAACTTAATAATCTTTTTTCTTGTCATTTTATTGCTCCACTTAAAATGCTTCACTGATTCCCAATTCAGTCTGTATAAAAGTCTAATTCTTCAGCATGGTGTAAGTAGCCCCTCCAAACCTCGGACTACTTATCTGTACTCCATTCCTGACTTATTCCCTGCCTGCACCTCCACGAAGTCCCCTCAGAACCATAGGAGCAGGGGAGCTTCATGCTCCATACAACTGCCCCTTCCTCTCCATTGCCTTCCTCTGACTGGTTTGCTTTTCCTTTTGTCAACTTTATCTAAAAGGCTTTTATTCTTTCTTTAAGACTTATCTCCTGCATCAGAGTTCCTGTTGTGGCACAGCGGAAACGAATCCGACTAGTATCCATGAGGATTTGGGTTCGATCACTGGCCCTGCTCAGTGGTTAAGGATCCAGTGTTGCCATGAGCTGCAGTGTAGGTCACAGATGCAGCTCGGATGTGGTGTTGCTGCGGCTGTGGTGTTGCTGTGGCTGTGGTGTAGGCCAGCAGCTGCAGCTCCGATTCGACTTCTAGCCTGAGAACTTCCATGTGAAGCACCTGTGGCTCCAGAGAGGGGGAAAAAAAAAAGTCTTATCTCCTGCATAAGTCATTCCAGAAAGGTTTCACTAATTACAGAAATGTAGTTGCAAGAAGAAAACCCCATCCATGAACCTCTAGAGTATGCAGTAATTTACAATGAATATAAATGTATTTGTCATTATTGACTCAAAGAACTAGTTTTGTAAGACAGAATTCCTAGGAAGTGGAACATTTCTCTTTGCATCTCATTGTGCGATAGATTAGACTTGGAAAGTGTCACAAATTGGGGAATTTTAGATGAGGTTAAAAAAGGAATATGGCAGAAATTTCTGCCAAACAAGTACTGGTAAAATGAAGCATGACATTTTCAAATAAAGTGACGATAATATATTTTATAATATTACAAAAACCAAAATTGTCATATTGGTCATGAGACACAGGTCAGAAGTATGACAACTAAAGAAATGCTGAAGACAGCTTACTAGAGAATATTTTTTTTTAAGACAAAGATTTATTTAGTGGATTCACTTCAGTTCAGCAATATTTATAGTAAACTCACAGTGCAAGCATAAAACAGGGCCACTTCATAAAAACGGTATTTAAAAACAAAACATCATTATGCACATCAATAGGAACAAATTATGAATCTTTTGTTTCCCAAACTAAAAAAAAAAAAAGACCTGTTTTGGAGGCCAACATTAGAACTTGTAGCAGAAATGCTTAGTATTTTACTTTAGTTATAAGATTCAAGGACAACTGAGTTACAGTTAAGAGCATGAACTTTGGTATCAGATAACCTGTGTTTGAATCTTAACTCTGAACATATGCCATGATAATTTTGAACATTTGATTTAATTCCTTTGCACCGCAATCTCCTCATTTATAAAACAGACGTGAAAACAACATAGATCATCTAGTCATTCTGAAGGTAAAATGAGCCTGACATATGTCAAGAACTTGGGTCACTTACTGGGAAATAGTAAACTGAGTAAGTACTAGCGATTTTTAGTACTTTTCAGATTCTGTAGGATTCACAATGTTTTGAAAGGTCTATTTTCATGAGAAAAACTAAGCGCATTCAAATATGCAAATGAACAGTTAGTATATCTTACCAACACACTGTGGTTTATTGTCACTCCAAACACCACCTGCTGAGCAATGTATTTGTTTAGGTCCATCAAGCCTGTAGCCTGAATTACACTGAAACTGCACCACTTGTCCGTAAGTGTATTCTTGATCTGGTTCCAGGGCACCACTGAAAATTTTCCCATTCTCTGGTTCTGTCACTGGCAAACACTTAACAACTGAAAAAAATAAATATAACTTTTTCTAATAGAATTGGAAAACTTTATCATGAAAAATGAGTGTATAGAAATATGGCATAAATATAAAATCGATAGCAAGAGTAGAGGAAATTATTTATTTATTTATCTTTTAAGGGCCGCACCCGTGGCATATGGGGTCAAATCAGAGCTGTAACTGCCGGCCTACATCATAGCCACAGCAATGTGGGATCTGAGCCGCATCTGTGACCTACACCACAGCTCACGGCAAAGCCGGATCCCCAACCCACTGAGCAAGACCAGGGATTAAACCTGCATCCTCACTTCCTCTGAGCCATGACAGGAAATCCAAAATTACTTAATTTTTTAAAAGATGTATTTGCTTTAGTTGTTAGCCAGAAATAAATTCTACTAAGTAAAACAATAATAATAATAATAAGTTTATCTGTTTTTTTTTCCATGGGAGTGAACAAAGAAAACGACTACTTTGAATTTTTGAATGATAGTTAATATTTTTGTAGTAGCAAACAACTGCTTCTTAAATAATTAATAAATATTAAGTTTGGGGTAATTATATATAAAATTTCCATTGAGGTCCTGCAATAATATAAAACTGTATTCCTAAAAGGTGTAAAAGGAGACTTTCTGATTATATCTCTTTCGATAAATAAAGTCTAGTTTTCCTTCTTCCATATCAAAATAATTTGAGCACTTCTTTTTATTTTCTTTAATGTTTTCCAATACCCCTTAGGTTATGATATTCAGTATTTATTTTACAATAGAATGACCCAGGATGCTTGTTAAAATGGAAATTCCATGGCTATCGCCCTCCTATTACCCCAGGGATATCAACACAGTAGGTCTTCAGTAAGCAAAATTTTTTTTTTGTCTCTTTAGGGCCAAACTCATGGCATATGGAAGTCCCCAGGCTAGAGGGTCTATTGGAACTGCACCTGCTGGCCTACACCACAGTCACAGCCACACAAGATCTGAGCAGCATCTGGGACCTAAACCACAGCTCATGGCAATGCTGGATCCTTAACCCAGTGAGTAGGGTCAGGGATCAAACCCGCATCCTCATGGATACTGGACAGGTTCATTACCACTGAGCCATGACTGGAAGTCCCCAAAATTCCAGTTTTTAAGAAATGTCCCAGGTGACTCCAGTGTGAACATTACTTAGGACGTTTATCTCCTTTCTCTCATTTCCACAAATGAAAGATCTTCCAACTCTCTTTTTCAGACAACAGGATTTTTGAGTGATCACATTTCCTCTTTTCTTCTTCCTGCTCCTCTTCTTTCTCTCCCTCTTCACTCCCTCGTCCCTCTTTCCCTGCCTCCCTTTCTGCCTTTCCCTCTCTCTCCTTCTCCCTCTACACTTACTCCTCACCATGGAACTGAAAAAAAATCTTTCTGATTGATCTCTTTCACTTTCCTGATAACTAGAGATTGGACTTACTAGTTCAAAATTTGGAAAACAGGATGTGCATTTTCTCATTCTGTTTACTTTATGGATTTGTAGGAAGGGCAGAGCTCTCCCTGAACTCCTTCCTCTTGTCAGTACTACGAAGACCATAGAAAAATTCCCCTTGTCAGGCAAGAGGCGGGAAGGGTCTACATCCTGTTCTTCACCTCAGCTGTTAGAGATCCCTGCACTGGGATGGTAATTTGGGTGAGTGCCTCTTCATTCATAATGCTGAAATTCTTGTCTTCATTTTGATGCGATACTTGTGTTATTTCTAGTGGTTAGAATCCAAAAGAAAAAAAAATCATAGATTTTTCTAATCTCCAATGCTTTGAATACTCGATCAGATAAGACTCTATTCATACATGGTAATTGAGGGAGTTCCCTGGTAGTCTAGTGGTTGAGACTCAGCACTTTTACCACCATGGCCTGAGTTCAATCCCTGGACTGAGAACTGAGATCCCACATCACACCATGGCCAAAAAAAAAAAAAAAAAAAAAAAAAAAAAAAAAAAAAAAAAAAAAAAAAAAAAAAAAAAAAGAAGAAGAAGAAGAGGAGGAAAAGAAAAAGACAAAGAAAGAAAAACAAAACAAATGAATAAAAACAACTAGTGGTTCTCAAATATTTGGGAAAAAAGTAAAACCTACTTTTTTTTTTACCAATTACCATAATTGCTAATTGAAACACATAATAACTTAAGTAGTAAAAAGATTAGATATCCACTCCATACTACATCAGAATCTACCAAAAAAAAAAAAGTAATAAGAGTAGGAAACTTTTATTCTGGACTTTAAGAACATTTTAATGCAAGACATTTCAAAAAATCCTGATATTTTAAGTCTGTTTTAGTATACTTGTAAATCGGTTTTACATCTACCTTCACATAAGGGAATATTATTGGTCCATCCGTTTGTATCACATTCGCGAAAATTAATCTCACCCAGCATCTGATACCTGAAAGTCAAAAATCACAGAGTTGTGCATGAATGTGTATTTATAGGCAGTTTTAAGTCTGATACCATTCTGAACGACCAGAAACTCCATTTCAGGGAAAATGCCCTCTTTCCTTTCTTAGGAAAGGCTCTCAAACCTTCAGGTGCATGGACTTGGAATGATCAGTTCCAGGGTTCATGACACAAACCCATTACTGTTTCAAGCACAGTGCACTTCTATTTTTCCATTAAATATGTTACACTTAACACTGTAAATAAGGTCCACAAACCATCACCCCAAACAGAAGCTAAAAATATGGTAGTAGCCAACATGACAGCAGTCATGAAGGTTTCCCCTGTCCATACCCTAACTTCCACGATTGTGATATTTTCCGGACACCTTGGGCTTTTCACATAATCAGGGACAGTGCTAGCAACAATTTCTTAGCTCGTTTCATTTTCAGCCCTTGTCTCTATCTCTCCATCTCCATCCCTGAGATGCTTTTCAGGGTTTGGTCACGGAGGCAAATCTGCTTATATAAGTCAATCAGTGTCAAATGATAGTTTGTAACCCATCAAGCCTGTTCTTTAAACCAAAAGTGCCAGTTCCTTGGGGCAGGTGCACAGTGGGCAGACATTGCTGGAAGCTTCAGCTGAAAGCAAAGCATTCATCCTCAGTATTTATTACCTTGGACAGCTGGAAGCAAAAACTACAACAACAAAAACTTTTTCACAAAAATAAATAATGGAAGATAACCGCAAGAGAGAACTTTGAAAAGGGGCCTTTTATGAACTTCTAAAGATTTTCACACTGACAAATACTCCCTTCCTCTGCAAATAAGAGTTCCATGAATAACACATGAAATAGACAAACTTGCTCTCTCAAAAAACACTTTTTCTTTGATTTTGATTGATTGTTCCTAATTCTCTAAGTGAAGAAAACATTTCAATAAATTGAGGGTCCACAGTACTTGAAGTCAAACTTCTACTCTTGGATCTGTCACATGAAGGAACAAAATAATTGGTTATTAAAGGCTCTCCTCTGGTCCCTCTGTTCGTCCCAACTTTCAATGGAGAAAGATTTTCCACCTATACCAGGAACCCATCCATTCTTCTAGATCTCTCTCCAGAGTTCTGCAAAATTCTACACAAAACCACCTATGTCACTAGCAAAGTCCATTCACAGCTCCTGGGGAATAAAAATGGAAGCTAGGGAGAGTTCCCCTTGTGGCTCAGCAGATTAAGAACCCAACCAGTATCCATGAGGATGTGGGTTAGAGTCCTGGCCTCACCTGGTGGATTAAAGTATCCTTCTGCTGCAGCAAGTTGCAGTGCAGGTCACAGAAGTGGCTTGGATCTGGCGTTGCCACTGCCCTGGCTGTGGCATAGGCCAGCAGCTGCAGCTTGGATTTGACCCCTAGCCTGCAAACTTTCATATGCCTCAAGTGTGGCCCTAAAAAGAAAAAGAAAAAAAAAAGGGAAGCTGGGGAATAAAGTCTACCTTATTTTTGTCTTCTTTGTGCTTAGTCTGGTATCACTGGCTCACCAGGGGGGCTGCTGCAGAGGCCTCACATCTGGCCCTTCAGACTGGAGTTCCTGGTGGGAAACTGCCCTGTGGACACCTGAGATGCTGCAGACACTCCATCCAAGGTAGCAGCTGCCAGCCAGTGCAGTTGGGGCCCGAGTAGCCGCAGCTGGGCTGGTCCTGAGAAAACTCCGCTCCCCGAGAGCCTGCCTTCCCCACCCGCTGCTCCACAACCTCTCCAGGGAGAACTTTCTTATGGCTGAGGAGTCTCTGTAAAGCAGCCGGCTCCCTGGCAGCCTGTCTGGAAAAACGTGGGCTTTAGAGCTCAAGGTTGCCCCTCTCCATTCTTGCCTTAAAGAACACAGCTTCTGAACCCAACTCCTTCTGGTCTATTGACTCAAAAGACATCAAACAGAAGGACCCTTGTTGAGGTCCGACTTGAAAAGGTCAGTAACACTAGAGCCCAGAGCCATGGAGGGAGGGAGAAAGAAAGTGTCCAAATGTTTGTTTGGAGAAAATGACTTGTGTTTCTGCAACCTCAGGCAGGCAAAGTACATAATCAAGTACAAAGTCATTGATTACGAACATAGGAGCATTTTTGGTCCCTGAGACATGAACAATTTGTAGATTTTGGAACCTATAAGTACAGTAGTTATTATTTCAGTGTAAAAGTCTTATTTCTCCTAAATTTTATAAAATACCATCAAATATTTTATTATATACCGTGTACTCCAATTTTGTTTCCATTTCCACTGTCCCTGACATATTGAACTTCGTAGTAGTTTGGACATAAAAGAATGTAGAGAGGACTTTAGTGAATTGCAGTGAATTCTTATTGATATGCATACTATTTTCCCACTCTCCTATAAGGACACTCTCCCAGAGTAACTATAATTCATTTAAATTTGTCTATGTTCAGGAGATGATAATTGTATCCAGATATTATTTTCACTATAGTTTAAATTTTCAGGTTATATGTATGTTACTTATAAAAATGTTGACAGAAAAGTATAGTAAGAAACACATAAAGTAATGTCACTTCTATTTACTATTTTCATTATAAATTATCTGAATTATAAACCTCTCTTATACTGACTACATACCCCTCATCACACGTGTAAACAACCTTGGCACCATATTCAAACTGAGTTCCTACGGCGAGATGGAAAGAACCAAAGGAAGTGTCTCCAGGATGTGCACAGGGCTTTTCTAAAATGAAAAAAAAGAATGTAATGTTAGCATGCAGCATGGAGATAACAATTTATGTAGGAGGTCAAGGCAGAGATACCACGTTAGTATATTAGAGGCCAAAATTAAAAATATGGAAAAGTCAAAAGTGGCAGAAGTTACCTGTTATGCTTTTTGAATCCACTTTAATTTATACACTTCATACATTTTATAAGACTTTCACCACCTTGGTCAGGTTTATTCCCAGGTATCTTTTTTTTTTTTTGGTGTGATTTTAAAAGGTATTGGTTTTTTTACATTCCCAGGTATTGGTTTTTTTTACATTCTTTTTTGATATTTCATTGTTCTTATATAAAAATGTAACTGATTTTTGAACGTTAATCTTGTATCCTGCTGCTTTGCTGTATTTACTGATCCAATTGAGTAGTTTTTGTGTGGAGTCCCTTAGGGTTTTCTATACATAGTATCGTGTCACCTGCATATAGTGACAATTTTACCTTTTCTCTTCCAATTTGGATACATTTTCTTCCTTTCTCCTTTCCTTTCTTTCTTCCTTCCTTCCTTCCTTCCTTCCTTCCTTCCCTCCTTTCCCTTTCTTTCTTTCTTTCTTTCTTTATTAATTAATTAATTAATTAATTTCTCTTTTTTGTCTGACTGCTGTGGCCAGGACTTGCAACACTATGTTGAATAAAAAAGTCGTAAGAGTGGGCATCCTTGTCTTGTTCCAGATTTCATCAGGAAGGCTTTCAGTTTTACTCCATTGAATATTATATTGGCTATGGGTTTATCACAAATGGCTTTTATTATATTGATAGATTCCCTCTATACCCACTTTGGTAAGAGTTGTTATCATGAATGGATACTGAATTTTTTCAAGTGTTTTTTCTGCATCTATTGAGATGATCATGTGGTTTTTAACTTTTCATTGTTGATGTGGTTTTAATATGGTGTATGACATTGATTGATTTGTGTATGTTGAGCCATCCTTGTGAACTTGGGATGAATTCCACTTGGTCATGGTGTATGACCTGTTTTTTAAGTTGTTGGATTTGGCTTACTAAAATTTTGTTGAGAATTTCTGCATCTATATTCATCAAAGATATTGGCCTATAATTTTCTTTTTTAGCAGTATCTTTCTCTGGTTTTGGTATCAGGGTGATGGTGGCTTCATAGAATGTCCTGGAAGTATTCCCTCCTCTTTAGTCTTTTGGAAAAGTTTAAGAAGGAAGGGGATAAATTCTTTGTATGTATGGTAGAACTTGCTTGTGAAGCCATCTGGACCAGGTCTTTGTTTGTAGGGAGATTTTTAAATTACTTATTCAATTTCACTTCTAGTGATCATTTCGATCAAATGATCTATTTCTCCTTGATTCAGTTTTGGTGGGCTATATGCCTTTTTTTTAAACTTTGGAAGATTTTAACCCCCTTTTCCTTTTCCTTTTTTTTTTTTTTTTGGTTACAACCCCTTTTTAAGAATAATGAGGATGTACTGTTTTCTATTTAAATGACAATGGTGCTATTTTCCAGCCAGTATGGCTACAATATCACTCAGAATTTCCACAACTAAAAGTTTTTGTAGATTTCACAAATGTAGGAATTACTTACTCCGACATATCCTCGATGGATAAAGAGACACCCATTTTCCATCCTTGCACACCATTACAATACTACCAAGAGTTCTGTATCCAGGGCGACATTTGTATGTAGCCTGAGTGCCTTCTGAATATGTTTGTTCAGTCCAGGAACCTGATAGAATTTCTACTTCTTTTCTTGGAGGAGGTTCTTTACAATCTACAAATAGTAAAAACAAAATGGTTGTTGAAATAACTATGCAGTATGTTTAGGTTATTTTTGGCTTTTCAAAAAACCTATGCAGGTCCATCCAAATGTATGTCTTAATAGACATGTAAAATATATCAGAAGTTAAATCTACATAGATTTGTAAGAATACCTTTCCAGGTAGTTATATTTAACTATGTTTTTCTTAACTGCTGCACTACATTCTACAGTGTCTTTCATTAATTTGCAAAGTGTTGGGCCCTATTCTAAGCTGAAGGAAAAAAAAAAGCAATAAAGAGGCAGAGTATCTGCTCTCAAGGTGTTTTCACTCTACCAAGGACATTAGTTATTAAATATGTATTCAAAGAGAGGACATGTCCAAGTGTTGAAATCTCCGTCAAGCTCTTGTCGTACAGGTTGCTCTTCTCCCTGTTCTGTACTCTGTATTTTCTCTTGAGTATGCATAACCTGGGCCCTGGAAAGGTCAAGTCTTCTGTGTGAATGTGACTGACAATCTCAAATTGAAACCCACTGGAGTTGAAATGGAATCAGGTTGAATCCTTACTTTTTTTCGGAAAACTGCGAGTAAATATCCAAATAATAGAGAATAAAGCAAATTGCAAAACGAGTATACACACATTAGAATATTTCAAAATTAAAATTCTATTTTTGAAGATTTTTGTACAAAACTCAAAGGAAAATTAACTACAAAATTATTTTCCACACAAGAGAACTTCTTGCAACAACAAAAACATTAACATTAGAGGACAATACATCATTTCCTTAAGACTGGCCAATAACCACTACTAAAAATCAGACATGACAATTAAGTGTAAATGACATTTTTGACAAATTTCAATGACAAAAATGTAATGGAAATGGCACTCAATTTTGTGAAAATGAAGTAATATAAATATTATTACTAAATGAAATTAGAGGTATAAATGACAACAACCTTACTAGAAAGCAATTTGGTGATATTTATAAAGAATCTTAAAAATGCTCATGTAGGGAGAAGGATCAAGACGGCGGAGGAGTAAAACATTGCACTCACCTTCTCCCACAAATACATCAAAAAAACACAAGTAGTACATGTAGGACGATTCACACAGAACATCTACTGAACGCTGGCAGAACTTAAACCTCCCAAAAGGGCAAGAAACCCTCCATATAACTGGATATAACAAAAGAAAAAAAAAAGAAAGAGGAGTTCCCGTCGTGGCTCAGTGGTTAATGAATCCGACTAGGAACCATGAGGTTGCGGGTTCGATCCCTGGCCTTGCTCAGTGGGTTAAGGATCCGGCATTGCCATGAGCTGTGGTGTAGGTTGCAGACGCGCTCGGAGCCCACGTTGCTGTGGCTCTGGCATAGGCCGGTGGCTACAGCTCTGATTAGACCCCTAGCCTGGGAACCTCCATGAGACACTCAGGCGGGGGCTGGGTGCTGAGACTCAGACTCTGGAGGTCAGCTCCAGGGAGAGGACTAGGGTTGGCTGTGTGGAGACTGCCTAAGGGTCTAGGAGCAGTATGCCATAGCTGAGGGAACCTGGGAGGAGGTCTGAGCCCACAGGAGAAGCAAGGCACCATTGTTGGAGAAGGCGAGAGGAAGTGGGGCAGAATGCCAGAGGAAATCTCTCTCTGAACATGCACTGACTTTCAAAGGGCGGGGCTACTGCGAGAGGCCACTTGCTCAGGTTATGGGAGACCTGGTGCCTTTTGTGCAGGTTATGGATGACTGGGCACCTCTTGTGTGTGCTAAGCGCAGCATGGGGCTAACTGTTTACATGGCATCTCTTGTGTGATCTGCAGGTGGTGGGAACAAATAACAGCAGTCATCTCAAAAACCAGAGGGAGGAGTGGCCTGTCACCACTAGGAGTCTGTGAACAGGTTCCACCTGTGGCCCCAGTCCCCTCAGAGGTCAGCAAAAAAGAGGGCACTGAAACCAAGCACCACCCTTTGATGCTCTCATGGCCCTGGGAACACACCCACTCTGCTGTTGCCCCTGCCAAATGCTCCAGGCAGTGCCCACACATGCTTGATCACTGTCATTTCCCAGGACCCTGCAACTAGAAGCAGTCTGTGCAGCAACTCCTGCATGGGCTAAATGGGACGGAGTGCTTTTGCACGGTCTACAGGTGGCGGGGGCAAACCACCACAGTTATCGCTGACTCCAAGATGGGCGTGACCCACTGCCACCAGGGTTTCCTGACAGGCACCACTTGCGGCCCCAATCACCTCAGAGGGCACCACAGAGGAGGGCATTGTGACCGAACACCACCCATTGTTGCTCTCTCTCTCCTGGGAACTCACACACCCTGACACTGCCACTGCCAAATGGCTGGGGCACAGCCTAAATCTGCCTGGGCTCATTACCACTTCCCAGGGCCCTGCAACTAGGAGCAGCCTGTGCTAGCTTCCTGCAGGTCCTTGCTACTGTCAAGAGCCCAGCAACCAGGCTCTTCTCCCTGGAGACACACTCAGCACCCTACCAAGGGATATATTGCTCACACTGAAGAAAGAGACAGCAAATATCCAAAATCCCACATCAAAAATAAATAGTAATAATGCCCCACAAAATACAAAGGGGCACTCTTTCATAGGAAATAGCCCTCCAAGACTACAGTTTGATTTCCCTAAACTCACAGAAAAAGAAAAATACAGCAAAATGAAGAAGCTTAGGAACCATTTCCAGTTAAAAGAATAGGAGAAGCAGAAGCAACAAACAGTGAAACAGACCTCTGCAGTCTAATAGCCACTGAGTTCAAAAGGGAGATAGTGAAAATACTGAAGGAATTGAGGGGGAACATGAAAAAAATGCTCAACACCACTGATTATTAGAGAAATGCAAGTCAAAAGTACCATGAGGTACCACCTCATACTTGTCAGAATGACAGTTGTTAACAAATAACAAATGCTGGAGAGGGTGTGGAGAAAAGGGAACCCTGCTACACTGTTGATGGGATTGTAAATTGAAACAACCACTATGGAAAACAGTATGGAGGTATCTCAGAAAACTAAAGACAGAACTACCATGTGACCCAGCAATCCCACTCTTGGGCATATATCTGGACAAAACTTTCCTTAAAAAAGTTACATGCACCCCTATGTTCACTGCAGTACTATTCACAATAGCCAAGACATGGAAAGAACCTAAATGTCCATCGACACATAAGTGGGTTAAGAAGATGTGGCATATGTACACAATGGAATACTACTCAGCCACAAAAAGAACAAAGTAATGCCATTTGCAGCAACATGAATGGAACTAGAGACTCACATACTAAGTGAAGTAAGTCAGAAAGAGAAAGCCAAATACCATATGATATCATTTATATCTGGAATCTAATACATGGCACAAATGAACCTTTCCACAGAAAAGAAACTCAAGGACTTAGAGAACAGACTTGTGGTTGCTGAGAGGGAGGGGGAGGGAGTGGGATGGACTGGGAGTCTGGGGTTAATAGATGCAAACTATTGCATTTGGAGTGGATAAGCAACGAGATCCTGATGTATAGCACAGGGAACTATATCCAGTTACTTGTGGTGGAACATGATGGAGGCTGATGTGAGAAAAAGAATACATATACGTAAAAAAAAACTCTCAAGTAACTTTACAGATAATTTCAATCTGAAAACGGTATCCTAAAGCAATAATGAAAGATTATTTTTGCTTTCATAAGATTTGCAAAGATTTTCAGAGATATTTATGTATAAGATGTTTATTCTAATATTTTTGTAGTGGATAAATTGAAAGATATTAAAAATATTAATATTGTCAAAGCATGGTACATTCACCAGAAGAAACATTTTCTGGCTTTTAAAAGTTGTGTTTTGGAGAATATTTAATAATGCGAGTACATGTTAACATCCATGTAAGGGGGGATGGTAGCATAGACTTTTGGTGTCTAGTGAAGTTAGATCAGGGATCAGAATGGTTAGACGTAAAGCTGTCTTTCCAACAGCAATAAGAGAAACCGGAAGATGTTAAATGATCACTCCAATTTGCACAATCACTTTCTACCATAAATTTTATATAAAGAAATATTTTTTCAAAATTCAAGATTTTGATTAAGAAAGTTTGAGCAAATTTGCCATCCTAGATTCATTTTAAGGGAAAACAAGAGGTGTACTTCAGGAAAAGGAAAATGATTCCAGATATAATGTTTATGATGAAAGAACAAAGAAAAGAATACTTAAATAAATCTAAGTGAATACCGACTAGGAAAAGAAAAAACTATAGTCTTTTGTGATTTTAAACATATACATATTCATATAATATACATAAAATGACAACCATGTGTTAATTGAAAGAACAGAACATGAAATTAAGGATATAACTTTAAGACTCACAATGTCCAGAGGAACGGAAAGCTATTAATCAGCTGTGATAGCTTTTATGAGGGATCAGCTTGGCAAGGCATCCATTCCTTTATTTAATCAAACAGTAATCTAGATACTGCTGATTAGGTATGTGGCCAGATATAATATTAAGCCATTAATTTAAAACAAGGTGATTATCCTGGATAATATGTGTAATTTGTGTGGGCCTGATTAAATCACTTGAATGGTTTTAAAAGCATAGCTGAGTCTAATCTGAAAAAGAGAAGAAATTCTACTGTGGAGCATAGTTTCCTTGCCTGTGTTTTTCCCTCTCGACAGCCTGCCCAATGGATTTTAGCTCTGCTTATTCACAATTGCCGTGGACAATTTCTTGTCTTGTAATAGAGCTCTCTTTCAGTAGGCAGTTGAATGGATAGATAGATAGATAGATAGATAGATAGATAGATAGATAGACAGACAGATTAGATAGTTGATCAACTTTTACTGATTATTTTTCTCTGGTGGAACCCTGATGGGTAAATTAGCACTATACCTTGATAAGAACACATATTTTACTTTCTAAGTTAATTGTCAAAATTGCAGAAGCAGAACTGAGATTAAAAACTTCCAGCCTGCTTGACTGGAAAAGATAAAATAACAAAAAATGACCAAATCAAAAGATGGCAGGGTCAGAGAGGAAAAAATACAGAAAAAGGGGATTGAGTGTTAGGCTCTAACTCAAACATATCAGTGATTTTATTGTCTAGAAATGGGATTAAATGCTCCAGTTCAAGATCAATGGTTTTTACTAAGTTGAATCTTAGATACTTGCACTCCCATGTTCACTGTGGCTTTACTCAGAAGAGCCAAGTTATAGAAACAACCTAAGTGCTCCTTGAGAGATGAGTGGATAAATATCGTATATACATATAATGGAATATGACTCACCCACTTGTGTGGGCTTTCATATGCACTAATTTTTCTCTGACGTTTTTGCAACTTCTTAGCACATTTGTTGGGAAACTTTGTAATCGATGAGTCCACATTTGGTTTATTTCTAAAATTTAGGTAAACATGCTTTTACTCCACTAGATGGTGGTAATGCCCTATCATAAAGCAACACCTGCGGCTCTTCCAACCCACCTCTCCCCAAAAGCCCTAGTTTTTGTTTTTGTTTTTTTTAATTTAATATCCTTTTTTTTACATGAAAAGTTTGTGTTTTACTAAAGGCTAATATGTGTGTATTTCCACTTTCGAAATTCAAATTCAATTCATGTGTTTAGGTTACAGGAAAAACTAAATTTCAAATGTAGATGCAATGTGAGTAGAGAACTACTTTCAGTAATATATTAACATTTTGATAAATTTAGTTCCTATCCTGTTATTGAGCTAATGCAAGGAAAAAGTCATACAATTTTCATCAGTTTATTCAATTTAAATGACTTTTATTGGAGTTCCCTTTGTGGCTCAGTGGTTAACGAATCCGACTAAGAACATGAGGTTGCAGGTTCGATCCCTGGCCTTGCTCAGTGGGTTAAGGATCCGGCGTTGCCGTGAGCTGTGGTGTAGGTCACAGACGCTGCTCGGATCCCACGTTGGTGTGGTTGTGGTGAAGGCTGGCAGCTACAGCTCCTGTTAGACCCCTAGCCTGGGAACCTCCATATGCCACGGGTGTGGCTCTAGATAAAGGCAAAAAGACAAATAAAATAAAATAAAATAAAATAAATAAATGACTTTTATTAAGGTAATGCATCTACCTGAAGAGTAATATATTTATCCTTCTGTTAATTGCTTTTAACAATCAGACATGAAAGACAAGGGTACAACTCTTTCATGTAACCTTTCTACTAACTTCTCAAAATATCCACTTGGTGTATCCATATTTACTACGTATAAAGAGTTCCTATACTGATTATACTTTTTACTTCAAATCATACTTAAAACTGGTGCTTTTCCCACAAACTTTAAATGGCCTCTCTTGATTCTGTAAGAAAAAGATGTTATTACCCCTATTTCATTTTTCCATCTTTTCACTACCTTCTCCAAAGTCTTAGTTCTGATTATCATCATCTGTCAGCTTAACTACGACTCAAACTGCTAACCAGTCCCTCAGCACCCCGCTCCCATTCACCACAAGTGAGTTTTGCAGATTTGGTCATGTCTCTCCTGGGACTAAAATTCTCCTACAACTTCTCCTTATATAACTCCTTTCCTTGACCTGGTAACCACTCTGTGGCTCTTGCCATTCTCTTGGATTTCGTCCTGTCACCTCTACCATTTATTCACTGTACCAAAGCCACCCTGGTTTGTTTATATTTAGCTGAGCATCTCAAATATATTCTTCCCCTTATGCCCTTTGCACATGTTGCTTTTTTCTCCTCAAATATATTGACTGCAGACTTTGGTAGCTGGCTTTGTCTGATCTTTCAGGCTCTACTCAAATATCACTTCCTCCAAGTGATGCACTTATCTCTAGGTTCCAAGACCAGATGGGTTAAATCTCTAAACCCTACTACCCCATCTCTCTTATTTTCCCTCAGCCCCTGCTTCACTTCCTTCACAACATAGTTCAGTGGTTCATAGTTATGTTTACGTTTACTAGAATTTCATCTGTCCTGCCATCAAAATGAAATTCTCCCTGAGAGTAAGGGCTGACAAGACCATTTTGGGGATACAAGAAAGGGAAGAAAAACAACACACACTATGCTCAGTTTTACCTGTAGTCCTTGTGCAAGTTCAATTGATTAAAGAATTGGAAATATGGGAGATGATTGGAGTCCTCTGGTTTTACAGAAGCACTTTGGTCCTCTATATACACACTTGAATTTCCTCTTGGTCATCCTCATCTGGTTAACTCCTATTCAACTTTCAAAACCCACCCAATACGTCATCACAACTCTGACACAGTTCTCTCTCTTCATTGCACCTCTTACAAACCAACTCTTCAATACCACCCTACTCTTTCCTTTCATTCCAGTTTGAGTTTATTGTCTACCCTAAATGATCCGATAATGTTTTTGTTTATCTACATCAAAATACTTTATATGATAAAATACAATATATTAGTCAAGTACATTAATTGTGCCTTTTGTTTTGCCTCCTAAGTGAGCTCCTTTTGGAAAGTGTTTGTCGTAATACGTGGCACTTAGTAGTCACTAAAAAAAATGATCATTGAATAAACAAAGTAATGAAAGAATATGAAGCTATTCCAGAGCCTTTCCATGATACATAACCTGAGGGAAAACCATCGTAGATGGCAGCAAATGTAAAAGATAAGAAATGGAGAAAGACAAAAAAACATATATCACTTAAATCTGGAATCTAATATATGGCACAAATGAAGCTATCTACAGAAAAGAAACAAACTCATGGACATGGAGAACAGACTTGTGGTTGCCAAGGGGTAAGGGGAGGCAGTGAGATGGACTGGGAGTTTGGTGTTAATAGATGCAAGGTATTGCATTTGGAGTAGATAAGCAACAAGATCCTGCTGTATAGCACAGGGAACCGTATCTAGTCACTTGTGATGGAACGTGATGGAGGATAATATGAGAAAAAGTATATATATATATATATATATATATACAGTCATATATATATATGACTGAGTAACTTTGCTGTACAGCAAGCAGTAATCGACAGAACATTATAAATTAACCATAATAATAAAAAAAAGAAATGATAACAAATGTTTAGTGCACTTAAACCTCTGTTTTATGAACCCAAGAAATTCTACCACCTGTAATTCCATTCTACATCTTGTCTAAGTTTGAATTTATGTTAGAAATCGTTTTTTACTTTAGCTCAAAAAAATTTTGAGGAACCTTTGAAGGAACATTTCTATAATCACTTTCCTATCTATTACATTTCTGGTTAACAAAGTTTGTGAGAAACTTGGCTCTCTCAGTTAAAATGTCAAAGCAAATAAAAGTGCTCTGCCAAATCTTTTTTCTCCCTTTCCTTTTATTATTTTTGGGATTTTTTTCCTGTTCCATTATTTTGCTTTTGCTGAGCCATTTCTGTGATGTTTCCTTATACTCTTAAACTAAAAGGTAACACTTTATTTTTTCAATGACATCATGTCCTTTCTGTGCACTGTGTGTTCTGAGTCTGCTTAAAGCCGGTAGGAAATGGGTAAACTGCACTTTAGTTAAGTGACCTTGGGATAGATTGGTTGGCAGTATCTCCCGGGCAGGCAGGTGGGGTGAGGAGGAGGAGGAAGTGAGTTAGGAAGAAGGAAAATTGACAAAGGCTGTAGAACCATCAGAGATCAAAGGAATAAAAATATGTCAACTTAGACTGAAGCTCAAGCCCTAGCAATCAAGGGCCAAACCTGAAGAATCTTTACCAACCTGTGCTTCCGATTTTATTTGAACAGTTACTTCCAGCTCAGAATAATTTTAGCAATACTTAAAGAATTCAGTTCTAGATGAAATTTACGTGCAGACAAAAAGAGGAGCATATACATTCCCCTGCTTAGCCTAAGCTTAAAATCTGCAAGGCTGTCTCTCTCATGCCATTCTTGGGAGCATTTTCTTGGTCCCTTTTCTAAGCACCTGCCAGAGCACTTCCCCCACCAGACCTTCCTTCCTGGGTGTCCCTCTTCTTCCAGAATTGCTTAGTCATGTTCTTACCTCTTCATCATTAAGTTCTACCTTTCCCCACTAAAATTGCTGCAGAAAACTTATCAACATATAATAATTCACAGTAAATTGTTGGGAATTATACTAAATTTAACTATCCCAAAGTACTTATTCACAATATTTGTCATTCCATATAAATTTCAAACTGGAAGAATTTATGGTATTATCAATATTTAGAGAGAAGATACTGCAGACAGTTACGCCATGGCTCCACTTTAAATCACACCATTACAGGTCAATATTCACAGTACTACCTCTGAAAATATGGGGGGGTAAGGTGGGGGTGGAGAAGGGGGTTTTTATTTATCACACGGGAACTGAAACATAGAATTCGGAATTATAAACCGCTATCACAACTGTTCTGGATTAAAGAACTATACAGACATTCACATCTATCCCTACAGAAGAGTAATTTTATGAATTTATAATTGATTCTTATGACCATAATATCAATTCTTTTATTTATTTACTTATTTTAAAACTGTATAGGAGGGTAGTTGAGTTACAATGTATTAGTTTCAGGTGAACAGCAAAGCAAATTGGTTATATCTATCTATCTATCTCTCAATCTATCTATCTATTGATTGATGGATCCATCTACCTGTCTTTTTTCTTCCTTCCTTTATAGGTTATTACAAACTACTGAGTAGGTTTCCCTGAGCTATACAGTAGGTTCTTGTTAATCATATATTTTGTACAGTAGTGTGCATAAGTTATTCCCATCCTGCCAATTCCTTCTTCACCCCCCACAGTTTCCGCTTTGGTAACCATATATGTGGAATCTAGTAAAAATGATACAAAATGACTTATTTTTAAAACGGAAACAAACACACAGATTTCAATTCTTCTTTGTCTTTTTTTTTTGGTATTAGAGTTAACTCATTCAAAACCATCTTGGACTTGAAACAACAGAATATTTTAAAAAATTCTCTCTCTGTTGGAATAGAATCTCTTTTTGTTATGTAACATATTCCAGGCCCTGAAAGAACTTTTCTGCCCTTTAGACCTCCAGAATTAGAAACCACATATTTCTTTAAACAAATAGCCAGCATGTACTGAACATGTTTCAGTTGTGTTTTCATTTATTTATTCTAACCTGCCTGGAATTTCAGGGCCATGGCCAATTTTGCAGAGTATATGCTTTCTCAGCCTTGAATCTAAAAGGTCTTCCTGAAAAGCTTGGTCACAAGATACTCCAGAAAGCAGAAACTATGTAGTATAATCAAGGAGTTGTTATTCTAAACTTTGTAAATCTGAGCAGATTCTTAGTAGCCTGGGGTGACTCCCCAGCCCTACCTTTTACAAGGAAGCAACTGATGTTCCATTTCTATACAACTAGAAATGTAAATGCACACAATCTACTGTATTTAAACCTAAAGATACTTGGTCTCTAGTATCTTTCTAAAAGGGGGGGAAAGTAGGAAATTGAGCTTATAAATTCTATCATGTTGACTACTAGTCCTTTTTAGTAGTAAGCAGTATATTTTTGTGAAGAATGTTCACTCTTAACAGGACAGAGACCATTTATGAAATGCCAAAATGCTGTATCTAGTTGAGCAGAGCAGATTGTGAGAATGTACACAACTGTCTTTTCTCCATTTCTCACTTTAGCATTCAGTATTCAGTTTAGTATTTCTCAGTCTCTATTTGTATTCCATCCGTATTTCTATGTGGGAAACAAAAACAGAGGCAGATGTTGACATATATGTGGATATTTTTAATGACTACAGCCACTCTCTTGAGTAAAGTTTCTATTAGGGTGGGCTAGACTGGTGGAATTGATTGGCATTTCAACTAACTTAGTTTCAGAAATATTTGGTAAACGAGGAATAAAATATCAGTTCTATATCCACTAAAAGATCATGTAATTTTTTCTCTATTAGCTTGTGTATTATGTATGCTTTTGTAAAAACTATGAGGCTCATAATTTTTGTGAAAATTACGAGCATTTAAGTGTTGCTTTAAATACTAAAGTTATACTTTAGTCAGATTTGTGGCCATTCTCACCATTATGTGTGTAGTGCTAATGACCAATTCACCAGCAGAAAACTAATGTCACCTTTAAACATACATTGATGAAATATTAAAAAAAAAAGGCAAGTGAAATTAGTCAGCTGGACTCAGTTAAGTAAGTGAGAAATTTAAATCACTATTATTAAATTTTTATAACATACTTTGTAATGTCCAATTTTAATAATATTTCAAATTTGACTTTGTCATCACTGAAACAGTTTAATTAAACTTGGCAATGATTCTTAGTTTTAAGCATGATCTAGAACCAAAAGAAATCTTTTGTACATGACAAATGCAATCTACACAAGACCTCAGCAAACAATATGTTAATTGTGAAGCACTAAAGAAAAGGATATTTGCTGAGATTGGTTAGATTAACACTGTTCCAGAAGTCTTTGCCAGTACAATCATACTTCGGTATATTGTGTTGTAATATCAGTTAGTATTATTTGTAATAGTTTTATGAACAGGGAAATGGTTATGTACCTAGTTAAAAAAGGGGGCTGGATATACGATTTACATGCTAAAAATCAAGCAAAAGCATATCAGCATGTATAACTGCAAAAGACTCTCTTTCAAAAAGTATTAGGCGCATTTTAGAAAGCCTAAAATGAAATTACTAAAGGATGTAACTTAAAAAAGATGTCTATATTTTCTAGATCGAAAGTCCCTCAAAGACAGAAGTTTTGTTTTATTTGCTACATTCCTCACTGATTAGAGCCTGACTTGAAATAAACATCAAGATGTACTGATTTGCTGAAAATTTTGGGAATTTATAATGATAACGTTTAAAAAGTCAATCAAATATTTACCACACAATTGGTTACCTATCATGAACCAAATTTCCTCCAAGAAGAAACTATTTCAACTATTTAGAAAAGGTGATAGAATTAAATTATCCAGAAATTGTCTTATTGATATTAGAAAAAACTACCTACATGCATAGTCACTACTCCTAAAGGTTGTTTTTCTAGCATATCGTATATATAGCCAGAGGGCAAAAAAGACCCTATTGAGCAACTTTTACAAAGGTTGCATAGTCAATTTTTTCAAATTTATATATTTTCATTCTAATGATACAGGTGACACTTATCTCCAAGACTTTTAAGGCTATGGCAATATCAACTGTAAATGATAAATAAGTTTTTCTTTAGGAAGAGTTAACATCTCTGTCTGAAACAAATCCAGTCACTGAGATTTGAAGGCTTTTACTATCTAATTTATTTTCTGGTTCTATGGATGTTCACATACTTCTTAATATTTTCACATAAGGTATTTGGGTGAAAATTTTAAGCAAAAAAGTAAACTACATTTTATGATAATTACAAAGGCAATGACTTTGACATCTTACAGTTTTTAAAAATATTAAAACATTTTCTGAAAGTTCACATTAAAATTATGATGAGTAATCAGATATGCCATTAGAATAAGCTGCATATATTTTTTAAACTGTGCAATGTCGAAAGCCTCTCACACACTAAGCTACAGAACAGTAATTAGATCACATTTTCTAGACCAAATTTTCATTACCATTGAAAAAGCCATGTTAGCAAATGTCAGCAATATAGAAAAAAAAAAAGGTCTTTTCTATTTTTACTCTTACCTTCTGCAACACAAACTGTCCACAATATTAGCCACACAAACTTTGCTGGAAATCTCATTTTGGGGACTGTTCAGGGGTACATCTAGTAGTTGAGTGTTCAACACTGTGTCAGGTTCTCCTCTGCTCAAAATTGTTAAAAGCACAGGAAACTACTTGCTCCAAAATGAAATTGAAAACAGTTGGGGAATTAAAGAGATTGCTAGATGCCCCGCCCATCAGCAATTTCTGCAGAGTGAAAGAAAAAAAAAAAACCAGCCGCAAGCCCCAGCAGGGTCAGGGTTGGAACCTATTCTTCCTTCACTCCCACTGAAAATTAATGCTGTGGACTGCCCTTGATTTGTTTTTATAAACCCAGGCGTGGTCTTTGTCGGAAATGTTCAGGTGCTTGGAATGTGCTGGATCTCATAAACCCTCCAGTTATTCAACCCCCATGCAGACGTTTTGTGTGTAAACCTCAGAAGATTTTTAAAAAGTAAATAAAAGCTCTTTTAAAAATCATTTACAGAACTTGAGGTTAGGCAATGCTTTCACAATCAAGACCCAGGCAACCGGAAAGAACTTTGCCAAGAATGCAGTACTGTCATTCTTGGGCCGGCGCCGGGGGCCGGCTTTTCCTGAAAGTTCATGAAATTAATCTTCAGAGGACTTGTTATAAATGTGTATGAGGCAACAGGCTTAGTCTCCTTAGGCATGAATGACTTTAGTCATTCAAAAAATCAAGAAATTGAAATGCTGGGTTTTTTAAACTTTGTATTGCAATGCAGTATGCCTAAAGAGACTATAAGCAAAAGGTTTGCTGAGTACAGAGAAAGTAAAGACACACATGCTAAGAGCATCAAGGTCAAGAACAGCACTCTCTCAGGAAAGCCCCAGACCCCCTTTCAGTCGCCCCTCCCCCTCCCACACAGCTGACCCTTTCTCCTGATTTCTGTGAACAGGGAATAGACGTGCCTGGTTTTGTACTTTGTGTACATCAGATAATAAGATATTTATTTGTTATTGAAACCTCCACTAAAACTAGTTAGATTATTTAGCCACACTGTTGGGTGTTGCTAGATTATTAACTCATTGCTATATGATAGTCACTTATTTGCATATACAACATTTATTTATCTGTGTGCCTGTCAGTGGGCATCTGGGTGGATTCTAGTTCAGAGGTAATGCTATAAAATTTATATTTTAGGATTTTCAGTAAACACTTGTCCTCATTTCTGATGAGCGTATAATCTAGGAGTGTAATATTAGGACATAAGGTATGAATATGTTTAGGTGTAATGGGTACATCAGACACTTTTCTAGAAGGATTATACTAACTGACACTCTCAACAGCAAGTGTATAAGTTGGTCCACAGCCTCAACACACTCACTGATGTTTTCTGTCTCTGTAACTTCAGTCTTTCTGGTGAGCATAAAGCAGGGATTCTCTGTGGTTTTAATAGGAATTTTACTGATGAGGAATGAAGTTGAGTAACTTTCACCACACATTTGGTCCCTGAGCTGAGCTGCAGGTCATCTAAGCAACTGCTGCTCTGATTTCCCCTTCATCATACTTTCACTGAGTTGGTTGACATCACAGGCTTTGGAGGACTCAACTAAGAAGCCGGCGAGAGAACACACTTAGCTGAACACTAATGAGGTATATTCTGCTGTCACAGTTGTATAGCATTTGGTAACTGGTGAACATCCAAGTGTAAGAATGGTTTCTAGGGATACTGCCGTCACCCTTGGGCCAGATCAACTGGCATCAGGGCACAAAGATGTAGGGAGGAAGACATGGAACTTATGGATATGTTCCATAGTGCCTGGCACTAGAAGTATGTGGGTAATGAAGGAAAAATAGTTCTTAAAGTATGGACACAGTCATCAGATGTGTAAAATTTTAAGTGGATGATTCAATTCTCTTTGATACTTGGTAAAAATGAAAGTTTGCTGCTGTCATGCACGATATATTGATCTCAATGGAGCCGCCATAACATTTATATCTCTACAGTGAGGATATTAAGAACAAGCTGGTTCTTAATATCTCAGTTCAAAAAGTATTTAATATTATTCACAGCCCAAGAACTCTTTTAATGCCCTGAAATCTTGTGGTTCATTATATCAAAAAAGCTTGACACTTTGTCCAAAATTAGATAACAATCCCTCAAAATTTATAGGCTGTTACAAATCATGAGTTGTGAACCTGAAAGGACTTTTCTAATATTTCATTAACAAGTAACAAACTGAAATCAAACATGCTAGGGAAAGAAAGACTGAATTATTTTTCTACTTTATATTGAAAATATTAGAAAATTGTATTAAGTGAAGAGATAACCAAAAGAGTATTCAGCAAAAAATGTAAAAGTTAAAGGTATCATAGAGTTGTATAATTTATACATACTATGTTAGGGCAATATACATATTATGTTGAGGTAATATACATATTATATCATTGCTGGTTTTCTGATGTCTGTGGTATTTGTCAATTTTCTAAACTTTATCATTTGTAACAATTCATTTCTAAATTTAATTTTCTTCTTTACTTCTAATTTTAAGTAAATATTTTCTTTCAAATACAATTTTTTGTTTTTCATTTTGTGGTCTTTTTCTTAGAAAGTTCTGTCCAAATTACATGTTGCATCCAAAAAAATTGGGTCTTTCCTGATTACAGTATAGTATTAAAAGTGACAGGTAGCAACCAAGGTCAGTCTATTACTACAAAATCTATACCATCTTTAGGTCCCTTATGTAGTCCTAAAAATATATTTTGAAAAGACAATTCTTTGTTCCATTGATGTATCCTGAAACTAGTCTCTGTGTAACAATATTTGTTATTGGTTTGATATGGGCAGTTGGTAGCAATGGTTTCTGAACTATTATCTGTAATGGTGGCCACAAACAACTTATTACTATTTAAATTTAGGAGTTACTGTTGTGGCACAGTGGAAACAAATCTGACTAGTAATCATGAGGTTGCAGGTTCGATCTCTGGCCTCACTCTGTGGGTTGAGGATCCTGCATTGCTGTGAGCTGTGGTGTAGGTTCACAGATATGGCTCAGGTCCTGTGTTGCTGTGCCTATGACATAGGCTGGCAGCTGTAGCTCCGATTCAATCCCTAGCCTGGAAACTACTGCATATCGTGTGTGTGGCCCTCAAAAGCAAATAAACAAATAAATAAATAATAAGTAAATTTAAATTTAAGTTAATTAAATTAAGAATCTAGTTCCTGACTTCTATTTCTGATCAAAATAAAATATACAGACTAAATTTACCCTTCCACCTGAACAACCAAAAACAGCCAAAAACTGATAAAATGTATGAAAAAAATTTTAAGATAATATCTTCTAACCACAAAACACAGAGATCTCTGAGATATGGGAACAAAAAGGGGTGAGATCTATGATTGTTCTGGGTTATTTTCTTGAGACAGTTTTTCATATTAAAGGAGCCTACATAACATCTGATAGATTCCCTCAGTTAAGGAATGGAGCTAGGGATAGTAAAGTGGCCAGCATTTGCAGGCAGAACACTGGAGAGGAGGTGGCTGCACAGAGAGAGAAATCCAGAGAACTGGAAGTTATTCCCACATGTGTTCATATCTAGCTGAGTACTGATCAGTGAGCAAACTATTTCAAGAAGAAGGAAAAAAAAAAGCACCTGGAAGGATTATTAGTAACACTGTCTGATTCTTGCACAAGGCTGAGATATTGCCTGTTTCCACCAGAAAACTGAACAGTTAGAGGGTTCTGAAGGGTTTTGTTTTATTAGTTGGGAATAGTTGGCTCTAAGCTGAGCTCTCCTTCACTATCACCTATTAAATATTGAAAGCAGAACCAAAAGGTCAAACTACTTCCAAGTTACTTACCTACCTCCCAGAACCACGCTCAAGAAGATTCATAGGAATATTTAAAAACCCAGAATCCAAAAAGATAAAATTCCAAATGTCTGGTAACTGATAAAAAATCATCAGGCATGCAAAGAAATAGCAATATACAACCCATAATGAAGAGTAAAAAATAAATAAATTGAAACTGACTCAGGACAGACATTTATGTTAGAAAATATCGTTATAATGTCCTCATTATAACAGTTATTATTTCTGTATTCTATGCATTCAAAAAGTTAAGTGGAAATATGAAAGATATAAAAAAGACCCAGAGATGAAAATGACAAGGAGTGAATGAAAATTATCCTGGGTGGTGGAGTTCCCGTCGTGGTACAGTGGTTAACAAATCTGACTAGGAACCATGAGGTTGCAGGTTTGATCCCTGGCCTTGCTCAGTGGATTAAGGATCCGGTGTTGATGTGAGCTGTGGTGCAGGTTGCAGATGTGGCTCAGATCCCGCGTTGCTGTGGCTATGGTGTGGGCCAGCAGCTACAGCTCTGATTAGACCCCTAGCCTGGGAATCTCCATATGCCATGAGTGCGGCCCTAGAAAAGGCAAAAAGACAAAAAAAAATTATCCTGGGTGGGATTAAAGATGATTGGACATTGAAGAAGAAAATATTAGTGCCCTGGAAGAACTAGCAATAGAAATTATCCAAAAGGAAACACACAGAAAGAGAATTTTAAAAAGAATGAACAGAACATCTGTGAGAGGTAGGACATATTCAAGTTGAAAGGAAGAGTGACATAAAAATTATTTGATGACACAAGGCTAACTTTTTTTTCAAATTTGGATAAAATTTGATAAACTCACAGTTCCATGAAGCTCAAGGAATTCCTAGCACAGAAAACCTGAAGAAAGTACACCAAAGTGCATCCTAGTCAAATGGCTCAAAATCAGTGATAAACAGAAAATGTTAAAAATAGCTAGAGGACAAAAGACACATTGCATACAGAGGATAAGGATGACAGCAGATTTCTCATGAGAAATAATGCAAGTCAGAAGACAGTGGAGCAGTATTTTTTAAATCAAAACACTGTCAACTTAAATTCTATATTCAATAAGAAATATAGAAAAACAAAATGAAGAGAAAGACTTTCAGATACACAAAAGCTGAAGGATTTCATCACTATAGCTCCTCACTGCAAGAAGTGTTAAAGAAAGAACTCAGGCAGAAGGAATTGGTATTACATGAAAATATAAACTTACAGAATGTAATAAAGAGCACAGAAAATGGAAATTGTGGCTACATTGTTTATAGTATATAGATAATTTCTCAATAAAACTTAAAAAAAATCATTTCTTTAGTCACACAGTCATCTTTCAAGTATGCAGTAGCCATGTGGGCAGTGGCTATTAGGTTGGACAGCACAGATTTAGAGCATTTTCTGTTGTGTAGTGCTGTCTAAATGAGACAGTGATCCAAATCTTGGGGCCCATAATGCTCAGAAAAAGGTAAGAAAAGAAAAGAATTTTCCCTAGGCTGATCCAGATATATATACAAAAGAGGGAGATATGAAAGAACATTTTAGATTCTTAATAATGCAACTAGTCAGTATATCTGATAGGTAAACCCACCTAATTTATTTTTAATAATCACAGATATAGGTATCCTTCACATAGGAAAAGTCAATCATCTTGTACTCCTGTGGGTTTTATTTGTTAAGTTGTCACGGTTTGGACTTTTCTATCAGTAGCCTCTCAAAACCCCCACCACTTAAAGAGCACCATTTCTATTGCAAATACAAATTAAAGCTGCAAAAAAAAAAAAGCAGGAAAAAAAATGATGAAGAGTTCCTTATCCTTTCTCTAATTAATTTAAACCAAGAACAGCGTGTCATTTTCTGTCACAGTTCCTGATTTCAGGTTAAATTTTCCTCCTCTTACTGACTCAGAGGTGTAATGGTTTCCCTCCTCTGATAGATAGAGCTTAAAACACCCTGACATGTTTCCTTGTCATCATTCCTCCCCGATGTCCTGAAAAAGCAACGTACACTCTATAGGCATGGCCTTAGGCAAAGTCCAGCCTTCAGATTTTTTACAGAATATCTCCTCACTTACATGGAGAGGCCCTAAACATTCTAGTGTTCCCTTTCCCATTGCTTAGGAGACTAGAACCTTTACTTCTTCCCAAGGGGACATAGCCATTATACTCCAGTTTAATAATTTGCATAGACGTGAAAAACGGTGATTCTGGACTTTGTTTAACTCTAGTTGTAAGGAAATGAAAACACACAGAGGCCTCAGTTCCTACTGATTGCACTTATTTTATTAGGGGCATTTCTAAAACTAGATTGCAAGCTTTCTCAAAGAATTCAACCCTTTAGATGGAAAAGAAAAAAAAAAGTGGCCATCTCCTTGGCAACTTACTCAAGCATATGGAGCACATGTAGAAAGCTGTAAAAGCCTTCAGAGAAAACTGGTTCTCTCTTTCTTACACCAGCAGCTGCCTCTAATGTCCTTTCTCACTGGTTCCCAGGCACTCACCACAGGGTACAACATGCGTCATAACTGCATCTTTCTGAGTCTTTTCTAGAAGTCTGTGCATAAAGACACATACTGTCCCTGCACAGACACTGCTTCAACCTTCCAGGCTTTATAGATCAATAATAACTGCTGATTTATGATTAATTTTTGTGTCTCAGGTGCTGTATTAAAGGCATCGTATACCTTAACTTCCTCATAAGCCTTATGAGATAGTTCTCTCATTCCCTTTTTACACATAGGGAAGCTGAATTTCAAAGAGTGTTAAGTGACTTATTTAAGTGTATAGAACGCAGGCTATCTGGTTCCACAGTAGCATATTTAATTACTAGACTCACCACCTTTTTGACTCCAGGTGTGTGTTATTCCCAAACTTCCGCATTACCTTTTCCCCAGGACAGAAGAAACTCTGAGAATTGGCCTTTTTCCAGCCTCTAATGAGGATTCATAGGGATATAATGTGGTATTTTGTGTAATGATACTAAGCTGCATTTTGGTAAGACTATAATTTATTTGTAAGTTATCCTTCTAAAAATATATAATAAATTACATACTGCAAGATAGAAATAATCATTTCTTGGGGAAAATAAAATGAGCCTGTTAGCTAAAAGCAAATGGTTAGTAAACCAGTTAATATAACAAATTTGGTCAAGCTTATATGTCTTCATTTAAATGAAATTCAAGGAGTTCCCGTTGTGGCGCAGTGGTTAACGAATCCGACTAGGAACCATGAGGTTGCGGGTTCAATCCCTGGCCTTGCTCAGTGGGTTAAAGATCCGGCGTTGCCGTGAGCTGTGGTGTAGGTCACAGATGCGGCTCGGATCCTGCGTTGCTGTGGCTGCGGCGTAGGCCAGTGGCTACAGCTCCAATTAGACCCCTAGCCTGGGAACCTCCACATGCCGCAGGTGCGGCCCTAAAATGACAAAAGGCAAAAAAAAAAAAAAAAGTAAATAAAAAAAAAGTAAATAAATGAAATTCAAATACAAAATAATACCTGAGAATCTACAATTGTTTAAGTGATACATATCAATAATCCAAAGGAGGATCGTGACTCAGTGATAATGAACTCGACCAGTATCCATGAGGATGCAGGTTCAACCCCTGGCCTTGCTCAGTGGGTTAAGGATATGGCATTGCCATGAGCTGTGGTGTAGGTTGTGGAAGCAGCTTTTATCAGGCTGGCGGCTACAGCTCTGATTCAACCCCTGGCCTGGGAAGTTCCATATGCCATGGGTGCATCCCTAAAAAGACAAAAAAATAAAAAAAATTAAAAAAATAATCCAAAGGAATAAAACATGTAGAAATCACACAGTACATGGCTAGGTTTTAGTAGATTAGATGAAAGCTTCTATTTATTTCATATCAAATGCAATATGGTTACTGCTGGTTACACTGTTAACATTTTTTATCCTATTAAGAAATCTTATTAATTAATCATTAAACACCATGTTATTAATAATATTAACATTTAATGTTACCAGTAAAGCAGCAAAAAGACATGATTGGAAAAAGTAAATTTTTTTCCTTCAGATATTCTACAAGAATTTAGAATTTCTTTGTCAAAGTATTTCTGAAAAAAAATTAATACAATCTTCTGAAAATTTTATTTTGGATAAACACTATAATTTGAAAATTAACTCATATCAACACGGTTAAGGCTCCTTGGGAGCCTTCTTAATAGCACTAATTTTTTATTTTTCTCGTCAGGAAAATTATCACAAACAAATTTGAATAAAAAGATTTGAAGATCTCTTAAAATTGCATATAAATTCTATTTTTTAATTGTTCACAAACTAAAATAGTCATTTCTTGAAGACTACAGTGCTTACAGTGTTATATGTAAAAATGGCATAATTACTGAATAGTCAATTATACTTATTTCCTTTGGTATCTTTTGTCCTGTCTCAGCAGTGGTCCACACTCAGGTTTATTGTAATGGCTATTTTGTGGACACAAGGATAAGAATGACTGTTCTGATACTGACATCTTGAACTGCTTACAGAATTTAATTGGAAAGAGATATTAATAGTGGGAAATACTGGTTCTACCAAGACATTTCTATGATAAGATTTGTAATTAATAACTTCCTTTTGTTCTTAAAAACAATGATCGAAGTCAGTTGAAACCTGTACTTGATGAGAAAACGGTTGCTGTGAGCTGTTGCTGTAATCCCTCTACTCACAGTATCTATCTAATGCCAAACACAATACAGGATTTAGGGTTAAAGGAGCCAAATAGAAGTGTTCCTCTGGTCCTTGTGTTATTTTAAGATTGAATTCCATATTGTCCTTTGTAACATGAAATGAAATGGTATCCTGATTCTTTGCATAGAGAGCTCACTGCAAAGAAAAGCTGAATTAGATTTCACAGCAGGGAAAGAAAACTAAAGGAAAGAAGGAAGGGAGGGAGGGAGGAAGGGAAAGAAAGAGACACAGAGAGAGAGAGATGAAGAAAGAGAAACATGAACACACCTGAAAATTGATTATGTCATATTGGTTAAAATAAATTTAGGAAGGACATTTCTAAAATGACAATAAATTTGTGAAGTTACAGATGCTATACATTTTTACATTACAACCATTTCAAATTGTCCAAGAACATTATCCTAATTTCCACATCCCCAAGAGTTAGGTGCTTTGCTGACCTTGAAAGATTGCTTAATACAAAACTTGTAAAAAATAACTTTTATATAATGGGTGGGAAAGCATAATTTAGTTTTGCATTGGTCACTTTAAAATTTTTGCAACCATGGTTTATGACTATGGAATTATTTTCTTAACTTCTCATATATATCCCAGCTATTCATAATTTTGGCCTCTGTCTCCCTTTGAAAACAATTATCTTGGAACACTCCCAGTAACCTCCCTAATCATTTAGTCCTTTTCAATGTATTGATTTCCTAGGGCTACTGTGATGAATTACCACCAACTGGGTTGTTTAAAACAAAGGAAATGTATTTTCTCACAATTCCTGGAGGTCAAAAGTCTGACGTCAAGGTGAGAGCAGGGTCAGACCACCTCTGGAGACACTAGGGGAGAATCCTTCCATGCTTTTTTCTCGCTTCTGGTGGCTGCCGTCGGTTCTTGTAATTCCTCTCAAATTCAGAGGTTAAAGCCCTTACCCCTAATGTGACTGTATTTGGTGACAGGGCCTTAAAGGAGGTAATTACGACTGAGTGAGATCATAAGAGTAGATTGCTCTCTTTATAAGAAAAAGATAATGCTGTAGAGACCCCCTACCTCCACACACGGGCTGGAGGAAGGCCCCGTGAGGACACATCCAGAGGCCACCAACTGCCAGCCAGGAAGAGACATGTCACCAGAAACCAACCCTGGCACCTTGATCTTGAACTCCCAGCCTCCAGAACTGTGAGAAAATGATGCCTGTTGTTTTAAGTTATTCAGTCTGTGGCATCTTGCTATGGCAGCCCAAAGAGACGAACACAAATGCTAGAGACGAATGGTCGGTTCTGCAGCCAACGATTATAAAGAAATTAGGTTCAACACCTGAGCGACTTCTTTGGATGTTGCACAACCACAGTGGAGATTTTGTTGCAGCCTCTGAACCACGCCAACAGACGGAGAGCCTGGTCTCTACAGCTAGAGGCCTTGTGATCAATCCAAACTTTAATAACTCCAGGGCTTCCTAGCAGCCCATACCTCCTTCAAGACCCATGATATTACAACTATCTGTCTATGCACTTGCAACTTTTTTTAAAAAATTGTTTTATTATAGTTGGTTTACAATGTTCTGTCAAGTTCTGCTGTACAGCAAAGCATCCTCATGGATACTAGTTGGTTTCATTACTTCTGAACCATGATGGGAACTCCACCACCATTTTAAATGTCTAGAATTTACCCATGTTTCAGAATGATTTCTTTTATAATCCATGAGTTGCGTGTGTTAATTTTTTTAATATTTCCAAATGTAGTTTTATTCTAGTCATCTGTTATAAGTATCTTCCTTAACTGCAATGCCAATAGACAAGTTCCTATATTAGCAAATATTTAAAGTTTTAAAAACCAGTTTCATGACATTGCCCATCATAACTTTTTATAATATTCTATATATGCATGAAAAATAGGTAATATTAAACCGTGAAGGTACAATATTCTGAATATATTACTTGTTCTATTTTAACAATGGTGTAAAAAACCCTTCAAATTCCTTATTTTTGAAATATGTTTATTCTATCAACTATTAAGAGATATATGATAAAACAACACAAATGGTGACACATTTGTCAAGTGTAATGGAGCTGGTGGATCCATTAATTATTTTGTGCTCTCTTCTCTCTTTCTTTCAATCTCTCTTCTTCCCTCTTTTCCCCAACCCTTTCTTCTTTTCTTGTATGCTGTTAGGTAGATAAAATTTAAACCTTTTTATAAATTGTTAAGTGAACATTTTGCCATTATTCACTGATCCTCTTTACCTCTGCTAATGTTTTGCAATGTGATGGATTTTTTTTTTTCAGTTCAATTTGACAACTCTGGCTCTTCACTGCTGAGTTTAGCCCAATTAGTACAATTGCGATTTTTTCAATTGTTTCTATTTTTTCCCTACCATCTTATAATTATTCTCTATTTCTATACTTTTCTGTTTCTTTCCTTCTGAGTTTTTTAAGTTTTCTTTTTTTTTTTTAGGACTCAACATCTTTATCACCATAGTACAATATTTAATATTAAACTTGAAACTGAGCTTCCTGACAATCAGGATACAAAGAGAAACACTGGTTTACAAAGTTCTCCTTCATGGCAGTTGCAAATCCAGTCTGAAAATAGCTTTTTTAAGAAATGAAAGTACACTGAATTTTTTTTGACAGACAGAAAATTTATCCTAGCACTAAATTCGAAAAAGGTGTGTAACTCAACTTATATAGGGCAGTACAGCATGACGGTGGTCATTGACAACAGGTAACAGGAGAAGGGCAAGTGTGGTTGGAAACTACTTTAAAAAAAATGGAATTATTGTTGATATACAATATGTTAGTTTCAGGTGTACTACATAATGATTTGACACTTACATACATTATGAAATGACCACAATAAATCTAGTAACCATCTGTCCCCATTCAAAGTTATGACAGTATTATGGACCATATTCTTTATGCTGTGTATTACATTCTTTATTTATTACATAAATCGAGGCTTGTACCTTGAAATGTCCTTCACCTGTTTTGTCCACTCCTCCCCTCCCACCTCATCCCTGCTGGCAACCACCCATCGTTTATTTATTTATTTATTTTTTTGTAAGGTTTTTATTCTTTCTATTATATTTGATTTCTATTGATTTCTATTTATATTTGAGTTATCGGAGGCAAATGGGCAAAAGGTGACAAAAGCAAGTGCAAATTCCTAGAGATACTTTAAATAATGCAGAAGTCCTTCAGAGTAGAGGGCACAATCCTAAAAGGATCAAAGATACCTGGCATGAAAGGTGTTAAGTGGAATACAGATGACTAAAGCAAGCCTGAGCGGGGAGGGAAGGCAGAATAGCAAAATTCATACATCTGTTATCTTTTCAGAAAGCAGACAAGAAGTGAGAGCATACACCTCAGTCATCTTGGGGACAGCTAATCAAAATTGATGAAAATAAATTAGTAATGGCAAATATGTCACAGCCATTGGACACATACTTATTGTGAAAATGCTAAAGACTTTGCTCACCAGGCATGGGAAAGGTAATAATGAGTGGAAACGTTTATGGAGAGGAGATGATGAGACAGATGATGAAGATGTGTCCTGAGTTTCCACTGCTTCAGTTTACATCTCTCACCCTTAATATATTTCAGCAAATATTCAAACCAGATGTATGTGCCCCCCAAAAGTAGTAAAAATCAGAAAGAAAAAAGCATGGATGGCATACTCAATAGATAAAAAATGAAACACATAGGAAAAGAGCAATGTGAGAAGAAAAGACAAGGAAACCATCAACAAAGTGAAAAGGCAACCCACTAAATGGGAGAACAAATCATATATCTGATGAGAGGTTAGCATCCAAAATATACATGGAGCTCCACAGCAAAAAGCAAAGAATCTGATTAAAAATGGGCAGAGGACCTGAATAGGCATTTTTTTCAAAGAAGCATACAGATGGTTAACAGGCACATGAAAAGATGCTCAACATCACCGATCATCACAGAAATGTAAATCATTTGGTTAAAGGAACAGACTAATAACAGAGTGGGAAATGTGACATTTACAATACATGAAGCCAATGAAGGATTAACTTAGAATATATTAGAAATTGCATAAGAAATGCCTCCATATTTACAACAAAATGTATGATTTCTCATTTAAAAAAACAAAAAGGATATGAACAGAAATTCTGTAGGAAAGGAAATGCAAAAGGCTAATAAGCATAGAAAGTATAGAAAGAGATGTTTACACCCATTAATAACTAGAGCAATGCAAATTAAAACAATAGATATAAAGATATAGGAAACTTCATGTGCTGTGTGGGAATATAGACAGGTAGAGCCATTCTGGAGAGCAAGTAGAGTGACTCTGAACTAGAGAATAAGACTATTACCACTGCTTCTGGACTAAATTAATACAAAATACATAATAAACTCAAAGTAATGATAACATGGCAAAAAAAATCAGTGCTTTTGCAAATACTGATTTTTCAAGGATGGACAAAGAATTTTACAAAGATAATGTTCTGTTTCTTAAGCGGGGTAGGTTTGTCTTATAGTAATTCCTCATTATGTGTTATAAATTACCATTGGTATGTTTTAAATGTTGAATACAAATATTAGGGGGCAATGGGAAAATCTCTATATTGCTGTATACCAGTATAGAAAAAAAAATCTGTTGAATAATATAAAACTGCTAAATAAGTCATTATCACTACAAAACCCCAGAAAATTGAAAAAATCAGATAATATTGATGGAGAAGGATTTAGTGAAACCACTCTCATTTATTGCTGACAGAAATGGACAATGGTACAACTACTTTAGGTAACCCTATGGCAGAACTGACTAGATCCGAACATATATATATATCCTACAATCTGACAGTTCTGTTCCTAGGTGTATAGTTTTAAAATGTATGTACATGTGCATGAAAAAACGCAGGAAATGTATAAAAATGTGCAAGGCAATACTATTTGTAATGGTCAAAAAACACCCAAATGCCTATTAATAACTGAACGGATAAATAACTTGTAGTTTAGTCATCAACAGAATATGATACAGCCATGAGAAAGAAAGACGAAGTACAGCTACCCACAGCAAGGGAAAGGAATATCATAAATATAACGTTCAGAGAAAGAAACTACTAAAGAGAACATAGTGTATGACACCATTCATATAATGTACAGAGACACTGGTTTTAGAAGTCAGGATAGTGAAGAGGGACTTCTACAAGGTTGGTAATTTTCTGTTTAGTGATCTTTGGTCATGTACAGTTAGGACCCATGCTCCTCCATATGTAACACTTCAGTAAAACCTTTTATCAAACAGATTTTGCTAAACAGGCTTGTAATCACCAGCTTAAAAATTTTTCAAGTATTATTAAACATATGGCAATGAATCACAACTTAATCATTTGTCTTACATAAGTATAATCATTGATTCCTGCAGGTATGGAAATTTAGGTTTCTTTCAAATTGCTCACTAAATGTAATTCCAATGTGATTATGGAAACTATACACACCTCTTTTTCATTTGATATGGCACTATCTGTAAACAAATGCTTTTATTAATTAAAAAATATACACTAATGTTACGTTCCATCTGTCATTGTGTCTATGTGAAATTTCATTTACCAAAGAACTTTGTTTTCTGTTATTTAAAAAATAAGCCAGACTATTTTAACTGTTAGAAGCTAGAATAATGGTTATTCCTAGGGGAAGGTATGAAACATGAGGGGTCTTCTCAAATGATGGTGTTGTATTTTTTTTAATGTATATACTGCTTATATTGATATATTCACAATTATAAACTTAATTCATTCTAGACATATTATTCGCATATTTTGTGTATCTGTATTATAATTTAATAAATGTTTTTTATTATTATTATGTTGCTTTTTTAGGGCTACACCTGCAGCATATGGAAGTCCCAGGCTAGGGGTCGAATTGGATTTACAGCTGCTAGATTATGCCACAGCCACAGCAATGTAGGATCTGAGTCACTTCTGCGAACTACACCACAGCTTGCAGCAACACTGATCCTTAACCCACTGAGCGAGGCCATGGATGGAACCCACATACTCATGGATACTAGTCAGGTTCTTAACACTGATCCTTAACCCACTGAGCGAGGCCATGGATGGAACCCACATACTCATGGAGCCATAATGGGAACTCCCTTAATAAATGTTTATCTTTTTATAAAAGTTAAAACGATAAGCTCAGGAGATGAGACTAGTGGAGGATGTAAAAGCTATGGACATTTTCTATATCTCTATGCTGTATAACTTATTAAAAGAGCACATCTTATTTTGCAACCTAAAAAGGTAAATAAAATTACATTTAAATTAGTTAAAAAATAAAAAGCATCCTATGGGCATCCAGGTGACAAACCATGCAAATGAGAAAATAAGAATGATATTAAATCTTGCACATAATCATAAGATAAAAATGAGTGAAATAATGTTTATGAAGGCCTTATGAAAAAAAAGTGTGACTCAAGATTTTTTATATTCAGTCAAGTTGACATTTTAGTCTAAAAGAAATAAATTCATGAATATGCAGGAAATTAAGGAATAGAGTCCAAAAGCCTGTCTTAACAATTTGACTATGAAATTCAAGGGAAAAAATCAAAATTAAGATCTCAATAACAGAGAAACTGCAGTTGAAAGCACCAGTGATTAAAAAAAAATAAATCCACTTAGACATAAAACAGATTTGCATGAAACGGAAAAATTAGTTAAGAAACTGAATGTAAATGTTAGAAGTGCAGAACAAGATGTTAAACCAAACAAAATCAGGAAGCAATGAAGGGAGGGTGTTGGAGGCACACAGTAGAACCTTCATAGTTTTCTTTTTTAATGATTTTTATTTTTTTCCATTATAATTGGTTTACAGTGTTCTGTCAATTTCTACTGTATAGCAAAGTGACCCAGTCATAGATATATATACATTCTTTTTCTCACATTATCCACCATCATATTGCATCACAAGTGACTGGATATAGTTCCCAGTGCTATAAGAGCAGGATCTCATTGCTTATCCACTCCAAATGCAATAGTTTGCATCTACCAACCCCAAACTCCCAGTCCATCCCATTATCTCCCCCTCCACTTGGCAACCACAAGTGTGTTCTCCAAGCCCTGAGTTTCTTTTCTGTGGAAAGGTTCATTTGTGCTATATATTAGATTCCAGATGTAAGTGATATCATATGGTATTTGTCTTTCTCTTTCTGACTTCATTTAGTACATGAGTCTCTAGTTCTACCCATGTTGCTGCAAATGGCACTACTTTGTTCTTTTTTATGACTGAATAGTATTCCATGGTGCACATATACCACATCTTCTTAACCCATTCATCTGTTGATGGACATTTAGGTTGTTTCCATGTCTTGACTATTGTGAATAGTGCTGCAATGAACATACAGGTGCATGTGTCTTTTTCAAGGAAAGTTTTGTCTAGATATATGCCCAAGAGTGGGATTTCTGGGTCATATGGTAGTGCTATCTTTAGTTTTCTGTGGTACCTCCATACTGCTTTCCATAGCAGTTGTACCAATTTACATTCCCACCAACAGTGTAGGAGGGTTCCCTTTCCTCCACACCCTCTCCAGCATTTGTTATTGGTGGACTTACTAATGATGGTCATTTTGACAGGTGTGAGGTGGTACCTCACAGAAGTTTTGATTTGCATTTCTCTAAGAATTAGTGATGTTGAGCATTTTTTCATGTTCCTGTTGGCCATCTGTATATCTTCTTTGGAAAAATGTCTGTTCAGGTCTTTTGCCCATTTTTCCATTGGGTTGTTTGGTTTTTGCTGTTGATGGTATGAGTTATTCGTATATTTTAGAGATTAAACACTTGTCAGTTGCATCATTTGAAACTATTTTCTCCCATTCCAAAGGTTGTCTTTAATTGAACAGAACAATCACCAGAGATGAAATTGAATATGTAATAAAAATACTCCTTACAAACAAAAGTTCAGGACCAGATGGCTTCATAGGTGAATTCTACCAAACATACAAAGAAGAACTTATACCCATCCTTCTTAAACTTTTCCAAAAGGCTGAAGAAGAAGGAACACTCCCAAAGACATTCTATGAAGCCAACCTTAACCTTGATATCAAAACCAGGCAAAGATACTGCCAAAAAAGAAATTATAGGCCAATATCTTTGATTACACAAAAATTCTCAACAAAATTTTAGCCAACCAAATCTGACATCATATAAAAAATATCATACACCATGACCAAGTGGGATTCATCCCAGGTTCACAAGGACGGTTCAACATATGCAAATCAATCAACATCATACACCACATTAATAAAAGTCAAAACCACCTAATCATCTCAATAGATGCAGAAAAAGCATTTGACAAAATCCAACATCCATTCATGATTAAAAACTCTTACCAAAGTGGTTATAGAGGGAACATACCTTAATGTGACAAAATCCATTTATGACAAACCCACAGCCAATACAATACTCAGCAGAGAAAAGTTGAAAGTCTTCCCGGTAAAATCTGGAACAAGACAAGGATGCCCATTCTCACCACTTTTATTCAATATGGCATTGGAAGTCCTAGCCACAACAATCTGACAAACAAAAGAAATAAAAGGTATCCAACTTGGAAGAGAAGAGGTGACACTGTCACTCTATGCAGATGACATGATACTATGTATAGAAAACTCAAAGGACTCCACATAAAAGCTACTCAACCTGATCAATTAATCTAGCAAAGTAGCAGGATACAAGATTAACATTCAGAAATAGTTAGCATTTCTGTATACTAATAATGAAATATTAGAAAAGGAATATAAAAATACAACACCTTTTAAAATCACACCCCCAAAAATTAAATATTTAGGAATAAACCTGACCATGGAGGTGAAAGACTTATATGCTGAGAACTATAAAACATTAATCAAGGAAATTAAAGAGGATTCAAAGAAATGGAAAGATATCCGATGCTCCTGGATTGGAAGAATTAAAGAATTAATAGCATTAAAATGGAGAGGGTATGGGGAAAAGGGTACTCTCCTACACTGTTGGTGGGAATGTAAACAATGTAAATTTCCGCTATGGAAAGCAGTATGGAGGTACCACAGAAAACTAAAGATAGAACTACCATATGACCCAGAAATCCCACTCGTGGGCATATATCTAGACAAAACTTTCCTTGAAAAAGACACATGCACCTGTACGTTCATTGCAGCACTATTCACAATAGTCAAGACATGGAAACAACCTAAATGTCCATCAACAGATGAATGGGTTAAGAAGATGTGGTATATGTATACCATGGAATACTACTCAGCCATAAAAAGAACAAAATAATGCCATTTGCAGGAATGTGAATGGAACTAGAGACTCACATACTGAGTGAATTACGTCAGAAAGAGAAAGCCAAATGCAATATGATATCATTTATATCTGGAATCTAATTTATGGCACAAATGAAACAAACTTGTGGACTTGGAGAACAGATGTGTGCTTTCAAAGGGGGGAGGGGGAGGGAGTGGGATGGACTGGGAGCTTGGGGTTGGTAGATGCAAACTATTGCATTTGGAGTGGATAAGCAATGAGATCCTGCTGTATAGCACAGGGAACTATACCCAGTCACTTGTGATGGAGTCTGATGGAGGATAATGTGCGAAAAAGAATGTATATATATCTGTGACTGGGTCACTTTGCTGTACAGTAGAAATTGACAGAACACTGTAAACCAACTATAATGGAAAAAATAAAAATCATTAAAAAAAGGGCATACTACCCAAAGCAATCCATAGATTCAATGCAATCTCTATCAAATTACCCATGACATTTTTCACAGAACTACAACAAACAATCCAAAAATTTATATGGAACCATAAAGGGCCCAGAATTGCCAAAGCAATCCTGAGGAACAAAAACCAAGCAGGAGACATAATTCTCCCAGACTTCAGACAATATTACAAAGCTACAGTAATCAAGACAGCGTGGTACTGGTACCAAAACAGACATACAGAACAATGGAACAGAATAGAGAACCCAGAAATAAAGCCAGACACCTATGGCCAATAAATCTTTGACAAAGAGGCAAGAATATAAAATGGGAAAAAGTCTCTTCAGTAAGTGGTGCTGGGAAAACTGGACAACTGCATGTACATCAATGAAACTAGAACATACCCTCACATCATGCACAAAAAATAAACTCAAAATGGCTTAAAGACTTAAGCATAAGACAAGATACCATCAAACTCCTAGAAGAGAACATGGGCAAAACATTCTTTGACATCAACCGTACAAACGTTTTCTTATGTCAGTCTCCCAAAGCAATAGAAATAAAAGCAAAAATAAACAAATGGAATGTATTCAAATTAAAAGTTTTGCATAGCAAAGGAAACCACAAAAACATTTTTACTTTAAGTATGTGCAGAGTCTCTAAAATCTCTTCTGCTTTGTTTTAAAAAGGACTAGAGAAAAAGAACAGACCATAAGACAATTTCAGTAATCTTTATCCTGTAGTTGTAGATTGGAAAATCAAGCACTCAGGATATTTACTCTGATAGTTACTCTGGTAGTTTCATGTTTGGCTTGGAATCCTAGGTTTCAAGATGCTCTCTTGTTTCTGTTGGACATGACTCTAGACCTTGGAGTTTGGGGGACCATCTTGATGTCACAGAGAGGGATACAGAAGGTAGGACAGTTCAATACAGAGGAACTAAGACTTTTGTGCTATCATTTGGTCACCACTTCAAGCCTTGGCTAAAGATGCCCTCTCTCTCAATTCTTCCACCTGTGACGTAATAAATTTCTCTAATTTTTTTGTGGCCTCGTAGATTAGGCATTTTGTTGCTAATAATCAAGAACATCCCAAGTGATACTCCAAGTCATGTTGGATGTTAGCCTTGACCAAAGGTCAAAATCTCATTTCATGAGAATTAACAATCTGTTAATCTGGATGTGTCATAGTCACTTTAATGTTCTTTGATGTCCCTCTTCTTATAAACCCTCTTGCTGTATCTAACTAGGTCTAGTACCTATAATATTTCCTCTGAGTTACTATCCTCATTTTAGTTATGGCTTGACTTGTTGACTTAGATCTTCTTTCAGAACCCAATTCAGCTTCTGCAGAAACTCTTAATATGGGTCTCATTATTACTACCGAATTAGGGTTTGAGCATCATTATTTTCTTTCCTATTTTATTCATTCTCACTCACTAGCTGTCACTTGACTCTAGCATAAAAGATCTAGCTTCTAGTTTGCTCTTTCTAAGGAACTGAGCTTCATCTATGAACTTGGAGTCAGCCTTTTACTTGTGATCGGAGAGCTGATCCTTAGCAAAGCTAAAATAGACTGAAGGAAAATAAGAAGGAAGGGACAGTTGGTGGGAAATTTCAAAACACAGCTATTTAATTTATTATATTTACAATGTTGGTCCCCTTTGAACCACATTCTAGCGTAATTAAACTGTAGATAAATTATTTTTGAAAGGTTGAGTAAAACGGGTAAGTCATGGAGAAAACATGGTCTTAAGAGAATTTGGTAGTTATCATCTAGGAAGATAATCTATTAATGTTTCAGGAAATTAGTTAAAAATTCACTTGGCTGTCAGGTCATTAACATATAATGGCATTCAGGTTTTCTGTACTACACTGGGCAACATGGTGATTTTCCCAGGGCTTAAATCCAAATGAGTGTGTAGGCTTTAGGCAAAAAGAAAGGAAACAGAAGTGCAAAGGACAGATTAGAGTTGTTTCTTAAATCTGGTTGAATGCCTTGTCAAAAATGTTCATTCTAATAGTCTCAGATATCATATATTGCATTTCTTCACACTAATCAGTGCCTTGATATATTTTGTATTGATATCTGAGTGGGAGGTGGTGAACTTTCCTCTGATTATTGATTTGGCTATGACATTTCCAGATTGCTTTTTGCCATATCCTTATTTTCTGCAACTGTAAAGTGTGCGTGGACCCAGTGTAAAAACTGCATTACTCATGGAGCTCTGTAGCACATGTTCAGCTTATTACATCTGAACTCAATATGGTGCGTATTTTTTCTGCTTTGCATGTGAATATAATTCAAGATGCTTGTTTTAATTTTAAATGCCTACATGATCTGACTTCTAACTGGAGAATATATAAGGTACTTTCTGATTATCCATACTTATTATTTCCATGGGACTTCAGAAGATTCATGGAAATTCCAGATACTTTTTTTCTTTAATTTCAGTATATTTTATGTTGTATCAGTTTCTTTGAGGGTACATATTTTAGTTTATCTCTTAAAAGGTAATCAAAGCTGTTCAACCAGTTGTGTGAAATTGGAAAAGCATAATTAAATTCATTAGTTGCTAAACAGCAGATACAAGTTTATATTAAGAAAGAGACTTCTAAAAAATGTGGATGCCTACAATTTGAAAAAAAAAACATGTAATAACAATGGCAAACTGTGTGAAGAACACCATTCTAAAATACATGGGTGTATGAATGTATTTGATCTTCAAAAGATAAGTGCTTTAATGATTCCGTTTTGCAGCTGGGGAAACTGAAGTGCAGTTAAGTTGCCCAAGGTCAAGCAATGATGAACAGTGTCAGGATATCAATCCAAGCAGTGCTGACTCAGATCCTGTACACTTGATCACCAAAGAATATTGCTTTTCGGGTAGGTGGGTAGGTGGCCTGGTGGTGCAATGGACCAGGTCTATGGGAAGGTTAAGCATAAAGGTAGGTTTTATCCCAAACTATACCCATACTGGAATTCAGAGCCCAAATAATGGAATTGTGGGAAAGGACTTACTAGGATTGTGTGTGTGTGTGTGTGTGTAAAACACAGGACACAGTTTTGTACCCCTCTGGCTGGAGTGATCTGGGGGTGAAAAGAATAGCATTTACATTGAAAACAAGATACATGCTGACTCCCTACTTTCAGTTAATAGCTTTTCAGATAGCTGCAGAATGTGAAATCTGTAGTCATATGTCACCTTTTAAATATCAATCTCTTCTAAGATTAGATCTAATTTTCAATAACTTTGGTCTTTTCCTGCAGACTGAATAGAGAAGGCTCAACTGAGGCTGACTAGCTGCTGCCTATGGCCATGACTAATGACTCTCTTTTCTTAGTCCCTAGGGAGAGTATTCAGCATCCCATCATTAGTTTCAGTATTTGTGCTTTTGTTTCACTCTTACTTTCCTATGATGATAGAAAAATGTACAGTAAACATGTTTTCTAATTTGTATGCTCAAAAGGTACAAATCGAGATGACAATAGACACAGAGCTACTATTTAATACCTTAAAGTGGAGATTCTTCTGAAAAAGAAATAAAAATCCAAATCCGTTATATAGAAGTAATGAATATTTACAACATAACTTTATAGCTAAAGAAAATAAATGAAAGTCAAAGGTCTTACATATTCGTGAAGACTAGTAACAATGTATTTGACATTTTTATGCATGAAACAAAGTGTGAGATTTTTCTGATTTATTTGATTTTTTTATTATGTGCCATGTTTATACCATCATGCTATTTGCAATGATAACTACCACTATTAGCTTATAGCCTAGGGACACTGCATAATAATCAGGAAAATTGGACTTCCGTATCGTTTAAACAGAAATGGTTACTGAGTGACTTTAGCTTTTTGGTGCCTTTGTCTAATCATCTTCAAAATCAGAATATCTATTCCATTAATACGCTGTCAAATTATTATACATTTTAAACTAATGAGTTGGGATCATTTTTAATATTGTAATGGACGGACAGTAACTGCATATTATAAGTTGTTGATCTAGAGATGATAAAAAAATTCACCACAAGTTTTTCTCCTTGTAAATTGTTTCTAAATAAGAGGAATCAATAAAAATTAATGACATTTCAATGCAAGTGAAACTACTTTAATTGCAAAGATCATACCCTATATATTTTTTCCCTTCTTTCAAGCATTATTTTATTTCTCAAATCACACCTTCATGAGCAGGACCTACAACATGTACTATAAGGCTCTGATAATTTTTTTTTCTTCTGTATGCTGCAAGTGTGCTGCCACACTTGCAGCATACAGAAGTTCCCAGGCTAGGGCTGAATCAGAGCTGCATCTGTTGGCCTACATCACAGTCATAGCAATGGCAGGATCTGAGCTGCATCTGCAACCTACACCACAGCTCATGGCAACACAGGATCCTTAACCCACTGAGAAAGGCCAGGGATCAAACCTGCATCTTCCTGGATACTAGTCAGGTTTGTTACCACAGAATCACAACAGGAACTCCTGATAAATGCTTTTTAAATTGGCAAGCCTCCTTTTGTTTAGTGTGTCACACGCACATGGATGTCTACACACACTATAAAAATAATGTCTATATGTGAAATGCAATTTTCCCATATCGGAATTGAAAAACCTAGGTAATTACTGAACAAGAGTACCGGATCATTTTCTCTTCCTTTACTCTACCTGACTTTCATTTCTTGCTTTCTGTCATTCAGCAAACTCTGTTTTGGGGTCCATACTACATACCAGGCACTGTTCTGCATGCTGACAAGATCAACAAGGCCACTGGCCTTATAGAGTTTATATTGTGGCAGGAGTAGAGGGATGGGGTGTGGAGGGTAGTTTGGGTAATTAGAAATGTCTGCTCTGATGAAGAGATGAGGAAGCCATGGGAAGACGGGGGAAAACAGAATTCACGAAAAGTAATGTCTAAGTAATGGGAAGTCCCTCAGGTGGACTCAAGGGAACGGAGGCTGGAGCCAGGTGGATCACAGTAGGATTTTGACTGGGTGATTTTATAATTTTATTTTATAATTTAGATTACCAATCAGTAAACACAAATATCTACTACTTATTGACCATAAACCTTCTTACTCAGCCATATGGGAAAGAACATGCACTTGGGAGTCAGAAAATCAAGGTTTGAGTCTTGGCTTATCAGCTTGTCCCTGGATGATACCATCTGAGCCTGAGTTTTCCTGTCTTTTAAATCTGGACCAAGTTACTGGGTTTTCATAATCAGTGTGAATCACCTAAGGTGATATCTGACACACGGAAGTTACACTGAAGTTATTAATTTTTTAGCATTTGTATGTTTTTATGTTTAAAGAATGACAAAGATACAACCTAATCCACTCACGTATGCGGCTTCTCACTCACTCACTAGACAGTTATTGATCATCCTCTGAGAGCCATTGGGAAAAAGGCCAAGTCATAGTTGCCATTTCTTGCTTGAGAAGGTCTGGAGATGACCAAGGTCAGGGTGTAGGAATGGCCATGAACAGGGTGCCTCCTCTGATCTACTCGTGAGCTGGATTTGGGGCCCTAACAACAGAAGGATGGGGAGATCCAAGATGAAAACTGGAGTTTTCCAAAACTGCTGGAAGATTTTTTTTCCCCCTCAGAAAAAATATGCGTGTTTTGTAGGTAGAATAATTATGTGGGTGTGATTCCTGGGTTATTGTTGGAGAATATGTTTGGATATTGTTGAATCACATTTGGTACCAAATAATTCCATCTTTGACTGAGTCCTCCCTCCAAAATTTCAGTCAAAGGAAGAGAGTTTAGAAGCAAGTAAATAGAGATGATATGTATTACCATTAATAAGGATGCTGAATAAGATATGTGTTTAGGGAGAGTTATGAGAAAAGGGAAGGGAGCAAGGAGGATGATCACGGAGGACATTGCTATTAATATAATGAAAGGTTATACTAATACATATAATTAATATAACTCCTGACAAGCTTCCATTATAATGTGAGCATATACGTTTCACCTCTCAGAAGTTTTATTTTTAGAATGACAAAAAAGACACTGGAAGTGTTGGGTAAATCATGTTCATTACTAAAATGTCTTCATTAATTTCCAAACGGCCTACCTTGAAACTATTCACCTGTGCTCTTCATGTGGAACTTGTGAATCAATTTTGGCGATATTCTGCTTTTTCCTTTTCCCTCTACTGCTTCCTCCTTTCAGTGTTGATGAAATAAAAACGATGTGGCCAGACAAGCTTAGAATATAGGGCAGGTTTTGTTACAGTTTTCTTCCTGAAGATGGAATCTATTTTAGCGTGAATCAAGGGTCACAGAATAAAGCTAATCAAGAAAACAGAGAAGCACTAGCAGTAGAAGCCGCCCCCCCGCCTCCGCTCCTCTCTGGCCTCTCCAGCCTATCCCCTCTTGCGGTCCCCTGTATGGGCCCCATGTTATCCCCATTCTTCTCTCCTAGGGCCTTGGGCCAGGTGCATTTATCCCTTCTTCCTAACTTTATATTTCTGGACAAGAATTTGCTCCTGAATGTCAGACCCATATAGTCAAACCTTCCTGTCTTCTCCCTTTTGCAGATGGCTCAGAGTAAAATGATTTTCCCACTGAGACCGGTGTCTGTATTCCCATCTTACCCAATAGTAATATTCTTAAGAAGATGGGACACATAAATGGAATGGAATACTACTTAGCCATACAAAAAAGAATGAAATAATGCCATTCACAGCAACATGGATGCAACTAGAGACTATCATACTAAGTGAAGTCAGACAGAGAAAGATAAATACTACATGGTATCAATTATATGTGGAAACTAAACTATGGCACAAACGAACCTATCTATAAAACAGAAAGAGACCCACAGACATAGAGAGCAGACTTACGGTTGCCAAGGGAGAGGAGGGAGGGAGGGAGTGGAATGGACTGGGAGTTTGGGGTTAGTAGATGCAAACTACTACATTTAGAATGGATAAGAACTGAGGCCCTACTGTACAGCACAGGGAACTATATTCAGTCTTTTAGGATAGACCATGATGGAAGATAATTTAAGAAAGGGAATGTACCTATGTGTATGACTGGGTCACTTTGCTGTACAGCAGAAATTGACACAACACTATAAATCAATTATGCTTTAATTAAAAAAAACAGCAATATTCTTCACTTACTACTGATCCCAGAATCGATGATTCTACACTCCCCATTAACTTTCATAGTCTCTCAGTTATCCAGCCCTGCTGATACTATCTTCTTCATTTTCTATAAATCTGTCCTCTCCTTTCTACCTACATTATAACCACTACCTCATTTCAGAAAAATTGGCCTATCTCCCCTGAAGTATTGTCATAGATCACAAAAGGTCTCTCTTCTTTCAGTCCTGTCCTCCCCACCCATCAATTACCTGCACTGCTACCATGGTGGTCTTTCCAGATATGAACTGTACTTTGTAACTTACCTACTTAAAAGCCTGAAAAGATTCATCACTGTCTACGAGTTAAAACCCAAAATTGTTAGCATGGCATGCCAGGCCCTCCAGATGATAAATGAGGGCAGCTCCTGGCTGCTAATCTTCCTGCTGATTTTTCCCCTCTTCTCTGCCCCCTCCCCACCTAAATACACACCCTGAGTCTAACCACATGAAAGGTCTGCATTTGCTGGAATATTCCATTGCTTCTTTATGCCTATTATCTATGCCTGTATGCTTGCTGATGCTCCTTTGTCCATCTTACTTTTTTCATTCCTCAGTGTAGACGTCAGCTCCTCCAGAAAGTCTTCCTTGATTTTCCCAAACCAGAATGAGCTGTCTCTGTGCCAGTGTGTGATAAGTCACATTCTAGTATAGTCGTTGAATAATCTTCCCTTTCCTTATTTGCATATGAGAAGTTCAGGTTATGGTAATTACTTCATGAATTTTTGTTAAAAAAAATAATTGAACATATCTCTCCTTTACACTGAGATGTTGCTATGTAGTTTAGTGATGCTGAACAGATGTGAATTATCCTGTCTTTTTCTGCCTACAGAGATGAAGCATCTATGAAGTAGGTTGTCTAACATATAGAAGCTATTTTTTTCTATTTCACATTTATTTTCAAATAACTTTTACAGGGCTAGGCAGACATAGTTATTCACAGACTTGAAAATTTTGTCATAAAAATAACATGTAATGCACATTTTCAGGGGTAAAAAAACCTCATTATATTTTATAACTGCAATTATGTTCATTATTCACAAAATAATTATCAATAAATTGTTTTTTCTGAGTAAAATAATTCACTTATGGGAATGACTCAATTCTTTTTATATTTAAATAATAGTATAATAAATTAGGAGTTTACACACTATTATATATACACACAATTATATACAAAATAGATAACCATATACACACTATTATATATAAAATAGACAACCAACAAAGACCTACTGTATAGCACATGGAAATATATTAAATATCTTGTAATAATCTATAAGGGAAAAGAATTTGTAAAAGATAAACAGATATATGTGTTTAACTGAATCACTTTGCTGTACACCTGAAACTAACACACTGTAAATCAGCTATACCTCAATTAAAAATATTAGCATAATCAATCAATATACTGGAAATCAAAGGCTAAAAAATCATTTTTTTTTCTATTGAGCAAAAGGGAAGAAATTAGAAGATATGCTCAAACGTGCTTTCTGGAAAGAAAAAATTCTTAAGCTAGGGAATCAGTCCTCTCCCTAATTCTCATTCACATGCTCTACTCCACTGACAAAGTAATTCAGAAGATTTTTGATGAGTACTCTTTTAATAGTATGGGGCCAAATTACTCTGTTGCTCTGATCTATATTGGATGCTGATTAGGAGTTTAAGAACACTAGCGAGTAAGGTGCAAAATTGCAATGTACAGATCCAAGTTTAAAACTGTTTCTAAAAATCGAATCTCACGTTATAGTAGAATGAAAGCTTTCACACACACAGGGAGAAAAAGGGTCTGTGAAATAGGAGATTAAAAGATCATGGTGAAAAAAAGAAAACCCAGATAAAAAGAGTGAAAGAGGAAAATATCTTTTAACAGCAGGAAGTGACATGACACAACATGACCAAAAAGAGAAAAAGGTGTAGAAAGACAGGTGGGAGAGCTAAAAGTCAAAATTAATGACAAAAAAAAATTGAAAAGTCTGCCTTCAGAAAACTGAAAAAAAAAAAAGAAAGGAGAGCAAAGGATCTGCCAATTATAAAGTTATGCGTCAGTGCCCGAATATTTATTTTAAGAATGTAAGGATAGTATTTGCTATATTGTATTGTTCTTTCTATTTTCTTAAATTTAGAACTAGAAGACTCTTCACTGTGGCAATTTTAAGGCACACAGTGATCTCCACCTGCTTTGACACATTAGGGTTCTTTGTACCCTTGTGTATCCTTAACAGCTGGTCCTTAACACTATCAGTTGAGCAAGTTTTTAGTTATTTCCCCTTTTTTTGTTCTTTCTCTTTAAGGTACTTGCTCCCTCCTAAAATGTTTTCTGGGTATACGAAAGCCAGACAATTAAGACCAACATAAAGGTGACACTAAAATATGGGTGCACAGCTTTCTTTTAAGTCAAATATTATTGCTTTATTCTCTAATCTCTAGCATCTCAGAAGTCTAACACCCAAGAGCTATTTTTTCCTTTTTTAGGGTCGTGCTTCTGAGTCTGTTACTGATACCTAAATATTTCAGATTTTTGCCAAATATATAAAGACAGACAACAAAATAAATAAAATTATAAATATTAGCCTGAAATATTCACAACAGTAAGCTTCATAGAGCTATCTTAACAGCAGATAAAGCCCAAAATATAAACCAAATATTCTTTTTCTCTCTCTCTTTTCTCCCCGTACAAACTAACAATGAAGTGACATAACTTTCCCATCTGGCAAAATGATGACAAACGTAAACACATAAAGACAACTCTGGAGCTAAAGCCAATGTAAAAAAAAAAAATTCATTTCCTAGGTTCAAAAGTTTTTAATGCATTTCAACACTAATTCTCTGTATTGAAATTTTACTCTTTTGAAGGTGCTGGAAAGGCACAGGAAGGGGGATAAGATATAGAAAAATGCAGTTAATCATACAGCCGGCCAGAATATAATAAGCACTACAAGCAAAGTACTCACAGAGGGTATGAAGGGTTCCAAGGAAGAAAGCATCATAACCAGCTGGATGGATCAGGAAATCTAATACAGGAGATGCCATTTGTGATGATGGGTCTGGAGAGAGACATAGGGTATGACTATTCTGTTCCACTGATTCTTCAGATTTAGGGACTCATTCTCTTTTACCTGATATTACCTTTCTGCTTATGTCTTCTCAAATTTCTAACTTTCTATATAAACCCTCCCTTACATGACCTCACTGAGAGCCGAATCAGACCAAATTAATGTCTCCTGAATACACCAAACACTTAAAAAAATCCCTGTGCCTCTCCTCAGAGGATTCTCTCTGTTTGCTCCACGACTGTCTTGCCTTCTCTCCACTAAGTTGCAAACTAAGCATGGAGGACAGTCCATTTTCGAGGTCTGGACCCCTCCATGCATGAATGAGTGTGTTATCTCACAGGTATTTCCGAAACTCTTCATATGCTGCTTGATTACTGTGTATCAAATCATATCACTTCATTTATAAGATTGTTCCTCAACGCAAATGATGAGATTCCGTGACCCAGACTTCTCTGTTATCTCTTGGCCTCTCAGATGGGAGGTGGTTATAGTCTGTAAGTACCCTGACGAAATCATTTCTTGGTGCAAGAACAGAATAGGCAAATAGAGGCAGGGCTTGTATATACGGTAGGTATCATACTGAAAAATAGGCTGTGGACTTTTGGAGGTTCACCTTCCTCCGACCCTGTGGACCACTAACAGGAGCACACCCACCAAAGTGAAGGCCAGGTAACTGGGAAGCCCACAGGACCACGAGGAGCAGCAGCCCTAATTTCCTAGTATGCCGCCCCCGAAGCCCTCCAGTGTGTTTTCCCTGTTGGCATCTTAATACTTCTCTGCAGTGGCCTAAAGTGGCCCTTCATTCTTTTCCAGAATCAGGGAAACACCTCCTTTGCTTTCAGCCTGTGAGAAAAAAGAACGGGACTTTCCTGGGGCCGGGAACGGGGATTCCCTCGCCAGAAACGTGCAATTTCCACTCCGCCTACCTGGCTGAAGGGGACCAAACAAAGAAGAAGCTGGGGGAATCTGGGGACACTCCACGGCACGCGGGTCCCCATCCTCCAGAGAGGGGTCAGGAGCCCAGGAACCGGCTCATAAGGCTCGCCCCCATTGGTCGTCCCCGAGGCACCTCCGTCACCGTTATGCTAATGAGGGGCGTCTCATTGGCCGGGCCTCCGGCGGCGGTCCCGCCTACGGGGAGAGCCCTACGGGGGCGGCGGGGACCCCCACCCCGGGACCCCCACCCCGGGACCCCTGGCGCCTGCGCGGGGCTGTGCGGGGCGCTCGCCCGCCGGGCCCTGCTGCCCCGAGCGGCCCTCCGAAGAGGCTCTCTCGCAGCCGTGTGGGACAGTGCTTGACCGTCAGGCAGCGCGCACGCCCACCCCTTTCTCCTCTTTCTAGGCACCGCGCGTTTTTTCTCTTTTTTCGGGCGAAGTAACTTTTGCATTCCCGCCTCCCCCGAGTCCTGGGGACCAGAGGCGGCGCCGAGCCTGGGGGTGGTTCCTTGGCAGCGTTGGTTCTTGCCAGAGCCAGACTTTTGCTCCTGGGCTGGGTTTGCATCATCCCCATCACACCCTCAGGAGAGAGGAGCCGGCCCCTTTCAGCCTCAGCTTCCGGCTCGGAGCAGACCCCCTCCCCCTCCCCCCTCCTAGGCCCCCTCCCCTTCTCCGTCCTTCTCGGCCCGCGGCATTTCCTTAGTCCTCGCCCTCTACCCCGCAATATTTTCTTTCTCTCGCCCTCCTCGCCTCCATTCGTTGTTTTACGTTTCCCACTCTTTGAGGAAGGATGGTTGATTTGGAGAGCGAAGTGCCCCCTCTGCCTCCCAGGTACAGGTTTCGGGATTTGCTCTTAGGGGACCAAGGATGGCAGAACGATGACAGGTGAGTGGCTTGCGGCAGTGAGGTTCTGAAGGTACAGCTGGAAAAGGAAGGCTGGGGAGGCTGAAGGGGGAAAAGGAGGGAGAGGAGGAAAAGGGAGCCAGAGACTGGGGGAGGGAGCAGAAGGGACTCTTTGACGTGTCTCTCTCCATTTTGACTCTATAGAGCAATTGCTGTAGACAAGGAACTCTTCCTTTTCACTTTCCCATCCTTACGGTGTGTCTATTGCATTTATTTGGTGCTTATTCTTTTGTCTATCTGTGCTTCCCCAGATTTGTGTGAGGCTGATGTGAGAGGTACAATACATCCAAATGGCACGCAATATCAGTGCTAGTTTTCTTTTTTTTCCCCCTTAGGTGGTGCTAATCAAATTTCGAGAATGTATCAAAGTTGATTGAAAAAGCACATTAGAAACTTAAAATCTCTTGCAAGAAATCTCCTGTTTACTTGCCCCTTGTCAGTCTTGTCTTGATTAGGTGTCCACCTGCCACTGGGAATTTTATGCTTTTTAAACATTTGGAGTCACAGGTAGACAATTGGTCTAAATATGTAACAGGTAGGTAGTGAAAATGACAGCGTTTGCTACTGAAAATATTCACTTTGAATGGGTAACTGTGACAATTATTAATAATGCTGTTTGTACAGCATGATCTAATCTTTTCATAATTATTGTAATTTAACCTACTAATTTAATGACCTAAATGGTATATATGTTTTAAAACTAAAACTAAGTTTTGAAACTAGAATATTTATTTTTAGCATAATATTGTTCATGTGTTTTATCTATAGCATCACTGCTTTGCTTAGTAAAACTTCTGGAATTTCTCTTATTATGTCTGTATTATAGTTTTAAAAGCACATTTTATGTTTCATTGAATTTAGTATTTTCTGGAATAGTCATTTAGATATCACATGCTACATTTGCTTGTTTTAAAATAATATGTATATACTAACTAAGCTTTCAAGTCAGTTGAAATGTTTCCTTGAAGTTCAGTTTGGCATTGATGTTCTGTTTTAATTACATTAAAGATCCATTATTGGTCCCATTCAAAATCCCCTTATTCACCACTGGGAAATACCTTCTTTCTTTTCCTCCCCATCTCAGCTCTCAATACCAAACTCTGCTCTTCACACAGGAGATTATTTTATCTTGGGCATCAATTGTGGACTTTTATGGTCTCATATTTAAAAGGGGATGGATGTTTTATAGAGGATAATATTTCAGTTCAGACTCTACTTTTTAGGCAAAACCATGTATATTGGTTACAAATTAGAGAACAAATACCAATTTACTAGTCTGTTTGTAAAGGAAGGTGTTCTGGTTGACTGAAATGAAGACAAGAATATGTAAACGAATATCAGTGCTAATTGATCTTTAGATAAACTGTAGAACTTAGTTCAATGGCTCGTCAAGTGCAGCGTGGTATTCATAGTGTTTGGACTATATTTGTTACTTAAGACAGTCAGGATCATTGTGCAGAATAGAAGTCCTCATTGTAGAAAGTGTGAGTTAGGTTGAGTATATCAGGGACATACTGTGGACTTGGAGGTAGTAACATTGTTTGTTTTTTCAATATTGTATACAAGATATTAAGTTTTTATGTGGTTGTCCTCATTTTTCTAGGGATGCTGCAGACATATTTTGGTAATTAAGAATTTGGGTTAGTTGAATGCTTCCTAAATGAGTCACTGCTATGTTAAAAAAATGTTTCGCACATTTATTTAAAATACCTATTATAATAAAAGCTTATGCTGGCCCAACTTTAACTTTACAATTAGGCCATATTTACTGTTAAAATGAGGTGTTGTTACCGAACTAAACTTGGGTCTGCTTGCCCATGCTGTAAAGCCAATCTACTAATATCAAGCTGTGGAGAAGGAAAGTGCAGTGTTTATTGTGGGGCACCAAGCAAGGAGTCCAGGTAACTAGTGCTCAAAAGGCCTGAACACCCCAATGGCTTTCAGGGGAAGGTTTTTAAAGACAGGCTTGTGGGGTGTGTTATCAGCTTGTGGATATTCTTCTGATCGGATGGTGGTGAGGTAACCAGGAGTTGACATCATCAGCTTTCTGGTTCCAACCAGTCTGGGGTGTTATGCGTTTATGGGTAGCATGTAGTTAACTTCTTCCGCCTTGGTGGAGGTTTCAGTATCTGGAGAACAAATCAAAGGTCATGGCTCAGGATGTTGTCCATAGCCCTTGAGATCCTTGACTTTGTTTAATGGCTAAAGTATTATTATTTTGTCTTACGTGACTGTTGTCCTTTCTTTCTGCATTTTCTCACTTATCTGATTTATTCTTTGGGACTTGGCCAAAGAGGCTAAAGTTTTCTATAGGCAAGAGGCAGGTAGAAGACATGGGTGGGTTTGGATGGGGGAATCTGGCTTAGGAAGGCCCCTTAGGATCCTGCTCGGTTACAGTAATGTTTTAAATAATTATTCATCCATTTGAAAGGTAGTTTTGTGGCTTCATGAAAACTTGGTATTTAGTTTTGGTTCTATTTGCTGTCATCTTTAAAGACAAGATCCTTTGATTAATAGGAACCCAGGTTTCAATCCTGTGCTTACTCACTACCTGAGTGGCCTTGAGCACATACTTTAGCCATTTTGAGATTCAGTACTCTTATTTGTGTAAAACTAACACTTAGTTGGTACTAAGTACTTGGCTAGTGCTATATGGTAACTATGCTGTATGTTATATATTTATATGTATATGTGTGTAACATATACAAAGGTATGTTAACTTATGTATTACATCATATATACATACATATACACACAATTAAACACACATATATTTTAACTTATGATATGTGTTATTTAAATACATATATATGTATACACACACACATATATTAACATGATATATGTTAGTTTTCAAACAGTCCTTGAATTATGGGTAATTATCTTAAGAACTAGGAAACTCAATTTTTGGGAAATTAAATTCTTGTGTTGGTGATACATCTTACACGTGTGTAAAAATGGCATAGGGGCTCAGTCCTTTGTGACACTCTAAATTCTCTCCATGTAATTAAATTTGAATTTATAAGAATAATTTTGTGGCATCTAGCATAGTGTAGGTGCTCTTAATGTTAATTCCCTTCTTCACTTAACGACTGGACCTTTGCAGCCTTTAAAGTTTTTCTTCAGGATCTTGATATGCATTAAGTAAAGTCATCTCTTGTCTTTAACATGTTCACACATTCCTCATTGCCATTGTCTGAGTAGCAATCTTATTGTACTCACTCATCTTCCTGTACTCAATTCCTCCAGAGTTGAGGAGGAAGCACTCTCGCATAGGAGTTAAGTAAACAGTTTCCACCAACAGATGCATTTCCTGCTCTGCCCATATTCTTTAGGCTGTTTTCTCTGAACAGCCTCAACCCTAGGTTTGTTTGTTTGCTTGTTTGTTTTCTCAGAGCCTCAGGTGTGTTCCAGGCCCATTTGAAGAGTAAGCCAGAAGTGCCACTGAATAAATGCAGATTTGTTAGATAGATGCCTTGGCCTCCTAGGTGCTTGGTTGGGATAATTCTGGAGCATGTTCTCTACATCGTGTCCAGTGGGATTCAATGCCATTCAGTCAAGCCACGATGGGAACTGGCCTGATATTGGAAGCTTAATGGCTCCCTTCCCTTTCTTCCTAAATGATGTTTTCTGGATCACTCCCTGAATAAATTACTTATGCTTCAGTCTTTATCTCAAGGTCTTGGGTATCCTCTCCATCTAAAGTCACATTCTAGAAATAATGGGGGAATTAGATGATAGGAAAGTAGAAACTTTCTACCTTGCTCTTCATTTTAAGAATTTTGAGTTCGATCTTAGTAGGACATGGTTGACTGCATGTGAAAATGACAGGCATATCATTGATGTGTGAAGGGGTATTGATGAAGAGAGAATATCGGTAAGCCTGTTAGGATGCAGGAAGTGTGTATTCCACATGGTTGATTTTCTGTAAACTAACCTTGAATAGTTCTCTTAAATTTATATTGTACCACTTTCTGGAGGGAAAACACATGCACACATGTAGTGTACCTGTCATATGTATATGTGTGTGTACATATGTGTGCATAATGTATGTGTAATAGCTCTGTAGTCTATATGAAATGTATAGAATGTATATGTAATATATTTGTAATGTAAGTGTCAATGTGTCTTACATATTATTTCTCCCTTGTTTGCATTCTGATATTCTTTTCTAAGTAGGACATAAGAGAATAGAGTTAGAACAGTGAAGGTAATTTACCACATGAATAACATTAGTTCTGGGAGGCCATAAAGAAGTTTAAGAGTTGCTAAATAACAACAGTGCTTATGCCTTAGGGATGTCTTGTATATATAGTGCGTGTTTATTTTTTTGGCATCCAACACAGATATCTAATTTAAATGGTTTGTGTAATATTTCTTTAATGGCCATTTATCCAATCAGCTAATGTTTGAATGTATGCTACATCTCAGGGCCTCATTAAGTTAGGCTTTGGGAAGAATAAAAAAAAGAATATGAAACAGTGCTTGATCAGGAGGTGTTCACAGCTATAATTAGAGGTGAATTTTCCCCCAGAATATTGGCAGTATTGCTTATGTTATGATGATGTCCTTGCAGAATTTCTGTTTTAAGACTGTCAAGAAGAGCATCCACCATTTGTTGATAGGATAGTCAGTGTTTGCTTGAATATAAAGTAACTAAAATCACTATATTAGAGATGGCTCAAAGTCCTCAATATATTTTTTTTTTGTCTTTTTGCCTTTATCTAGAGCCGCACCCACGGCATGTGGAGGTTCCCAGGCTAGGGGTCTAACAGGAGCTGTAGCTGGTGGCCTTTGCCGCAACCAAAGCAACGCAGGATCCGAGCCGCGTCTGCAACCTTCACCACAGCTCACGGCAACGCCGGATCGTTAACCCACTGAGCAAGGCCAGGGATCGAACCTGCAACCTCATGGTTCTTAGGCGGATTCATTAACCACTGAGCCACGAAGGGAACTCCTCAATATATTTTTAATCTAGTATTTAGAATACTTAATATCTTCAAAGTTACTGTATAATTGGAACTAATATGCATAGAGAATGAATTTAACTGGTTTTATATGGGGGCCATTCTGTATACATAGAATTGTAGTGTTGAAATCCATTTTCTCTGTTTTACTCTAAGATTCATAAAACAGTAAAAATTTAGAATTTTCTCCTGCAGTTAAAGATTGGACATTTCAGATTTCATTTATTTATTTATTATTTTATTATTTATTTATTTATTTGTCTTTTTGCCTTATCTAGGGCCGCACCTGCGACATATGGAGGTTCCCAGGCTAGGGGTTTAACAGGAGCTGTAGCTGCCGGCCTTCGCCACAGCTACAGCAACGCAGGGTCCGAGCCACGTCTACAACCTACACCACAGCTCACGGCAACGCCGGATCCTTAACCCACTGCGCGAGGCCAAGGATGGAACCCACAACCTCATGGTTCCTAGTCAGATTCGTTAACCTCTAGAGCCATGACGGGAACTCCTGGACATTTCAGATTTTAAATACCTTCAGACAGAGCGAGCCCTTCTCATTCTTCATTATGACTTAGTAATTTTAAAGTTTGGAACACAGTGTACTTGATGTGGATAAATTATCATAACTGTGGATAAATTACTGTTAATGGACAGTTCTCAGTTGCACTCATATGAGAGTAGGCCATTTATTTAATTAACATTATTCTAGTTTTCAGATATTTGGTCAGGTGTTGCAACTGCAGTAATTTTAAGCATATCATTCATATTTTATAGATGGGATTTAAAAATAATGCAGTCAAATCACCTAATGCACTGTAATAACTGGAAAACATTTTGAACAAAGAGTACAATTCAATCAATAGTTTAAGAGATATTTAGAAAATGGGGAAAATGCTGGATAGCTTTTAGAATGTATACAATCAATAGTTTAAGAGATATTTAGAAAATGGGGAAAATGCTGGATAGCTTTTAGAATGTATGTAATTTTAGGTAGCACACAATGCAAATATATGATTTCATATGATCAAATTAAGTTGGGGGAATGTTTATTAAAATGTTTATGTTTACATATCATTTTGTCATTGATGATTCATCTGTTTTTATTAGTTATTTATATATCGCCAATGTTGTCTTACTTATGTGTCATGCTTGTCTAAGTTACCTTTAGAAAATGAAAGCAAAAAGAAATATTTTTGCAGTGAAATTTAACCAGTTGCTTTGTACGTTTATAGTTTGAAATTAAATTATGGTAATCTTTTCTGAGCAGTATTTAATACCTTCTATGAGATGTTTTTAAACTAATGTTTTTAGTTTTAAATTGCTAATTTAAAATTTCTCGAATTTCCCATATTGTACAGTGGGTTAAGGATCTGGCATTGTCACTGCAGTGGCTTGGGTTGCTGCTGTGGTGTGGGTTCAGTCCCTGGGTCCAGAACTTCCACATATTGTGGGCATGGCCAAAAAAAAAATTAAAAAAGAATTTCTCTACAAAAAGTTATCGAAACAATAAATAACGATGCAGAAGAACAATTATTTTTACTTTTTGACAATTCTTGACTGGATATGGGTTTTTTTTTTTAGTGGGTCATAAAAACTTTTTTTTTCACAAAGATCTTAATCATCAGGCAGCAATCGAGTTGTAATTTGAGAGAAAGTCACTTGGAGAGAAGAGGGGGAAGGAAAAGTTCCCTCTGTAGCACTGAGAAAATTCCAATCTCGGTACACGTGCAAGGGTGGCTGTGTGGAGTTGTCAAAACTAGGATGCGAGCTAAGGGAGTGGCCTTGGAGTCCCCTTTCATTTCTGCCCAGGTGGAACAGATGGACCAGTAGCTTCTTTTTTGGTAGTCATGGTGGCGGTCTATAGGTTTTTAAAGTTGTGATCAAATGACCAAACTTTATGAACAAATACATTATCAAGACTAGCATAGACCCACGTTTTACTCTTGGCAATTAAGTAAAATATCAAACATTGTTAATCTGTCAAACATGTAATATAATCCATGGCAAATATTTATACCTAATACATCCTGATAAGTAATGGTTATTGTACTCCAAGCTAAGGAACATAAAAACCAAGAAATTTGCCACATATTGCAACCATGAGCTTCACTTTCACAGCCAAATTGCGTTATTAGTTTTCTTTTGCTTAAAACCATCATTAATATTGATAACTTTTCTAATACTACGTATTATGTCACTTTTGTTTTTGTTATAGACACACATGTTACAGAACAAAGGCTTTGGTTCCTTAGGAGCTGAGGTTTTCCTGTACTCCCAAGCATTATTCCATCCCAAAGCTTTGTTCATGTCCCTTTGGTTCATGGTTGTTGACATAGACCCAGCATCTGGGTATTGCCTGACTCGAGTCACTGTGATGTTTGATTGTGTATCTCTCGTGGAAGCGTGACCATGTCCGAGTTTGCAGCAGCTAAATGAAAACCCAGGCGTTGCGAAGGCAAGAAAGCGCTGTCAGAATGGCAGTGGGTCTGTTGTATCTGGTCTTCTGGAAGCAGAAGGGTGAATTTGCAGTTTCTGACCTTGATTCCTTAATAACCAGAACTAGATTCTTTTCAGGAGAAGCTAGTCATTATTTCAAGGGAAGGAAGTACTGCTACACATACTTGGAAATGTCAATCATTTATGTAAATAATTGGGTTCCCTGGTGGTGTTAGATTTACCTGTCTCCTTTGGCTGGAAAGTGAGGATGGGTTTGCAGTTGGGAAGGGGATGCGATCAGGGCTGGGAAGTCCTGGGGGCCTAAAAGGAGGTGGGGGAAGTACTTCTGGAAGTGTGGAGAGAGGAGACGGAGGACAATGACATTTCTCTCCCCAGTCATATTTATCCTCTTCTTTTGGGGGACAAATAGAAGCAATGAAGGAAAGAGACACACAGACCCTGGCTGCCAAGCCTGGCTGGTCTGTGTCATCCCCAGCTCCTGGGTCCTTTCCTGCCCAGAGCCGTCACTGGGCCTCTCTTTGGTCTGTGCTCTAGCCCTCTCAGCCTCCTGCAGTCACTGCTTGGAAGAGTGAGAATCAGTTCCCCCTGTGGAGGCCTGTGCTTTGAACTCAGAAATGTGTTCCTTCTACTCTTCCCAGTATGCATGTGCAAGACATGGACCTTGCACACGGAGCTGACCACCAGTGAGTCTGAGAACTAAAGGACCACTTGTTCTTGGCCGTCTTGCACCGGACTTTGCCCCAGAACAGGATGATGAATTGTTATTACAAGGGCACACTTAACCCATCTTGTAAATCACTGTGTGACTAGGGATAAAAACGGATTAACACATTTCAACTGCCTTTAACTCCCTGTGGGCACACTTGTAGATTGTCCACACACTGCAAACAAGCAGCTATTAACAGCAGGGACCAGATGTGTGGTTTAATAATGGACAGCTTGCTGCCTCAAGTCTGTCAAAAATTGAACTAGCACTCGATCCCCTAGGAATCAGATCTGGTGATTAGTAAAGCTGCACATGTAGCAGTGAGGAGCGATGGCAGTGATGAAAGTGGTGACACTGGCAGGTTAGAGATGGATGCTTTCAGTCTTATGCTTCTATTTCTTGTCTGTCTCTCTGCAAGAGTTCGCATACTAGTTCACCTGTTTCTGCTGAAAATACCAAGAGGAAGTAAAAAGTGAATGATCTTGAAGAGAGTATATACTATGCTCCATGTTGTTCTAAGCGTGTTACGTGTTATTGTCTCATTGAAGCGTCACACCAGCTCTGAGGAATCCTGGTATCGTTCCCATCCTCCAGATGAATCTCCTGAGCTGCAGAAACCCGTGACTTGTGCCAAGTCACATAATCCTCAGAGGTAGCACCGGAATCTAATTATTCTACCAACTATGTTTATAACTAAACAAATGTGATTTAATGCCAGGAAAAAACAGAAAGAACAGAATACAAACAAATGTGACTACTTCAGAAGGTAGGGAAAAAAAAAAAAACCCACGGCATCCACATGCCTTTAGGCCAGCATTACAATGAGTAACTTGAAAGTTAAGGACTTTTCGAAGTTGGTAATATTTTCTAGGAGAAAATATTATTTTTTGCCCCTCTTGATGTTGAGTGTTGTTCTTTTGACAGTCTGAAAAAAAAGCCTGGATTGATATAGGAAATTAGTAAAGCAACCAAAGCAGAGCTTTTGTTTGTTTATTTAGATATTTATTTATTAGAAATAGGGTAAAAGTAATTGATATCCTAGGAGTCACAACAATTCACAATTATTTAGAAAAAGGTTTCTCAGTAGAACTTTGGGGTTTTCTACTTATACTTCTAAACTCCTGAAGGTATATGTACCCGCCTGAAATTGTTTCTCACTTTTCTCAACCATTGTACTGGTAAGAACGAAAACCCTCTTGGAGAGATGTTATGAGGTTTAAATGTGGTTGATCGCTTGATCGAGAGCTATCTAAGGATACCTATTAGTATGTTCCCCAAAAAAGGTTTGCACTGATTCCTGTAAATATGTGTAATAGCATCAAGTAAATAGAAGATACATCTGAAGAAAAATATTAATAAGGGGGCAGAACCAAATTAGGGGGTAGAGTTGGTATGCAATATGAATTCCGTGAGTTTCTATGTGGTTAGCAGAGATGGACCACAGAGTTAGCCAGAGCAAAGAGGACATGATCGGTCTCATAAGATGAGAAAGAAATGAGCAGTTCAGGAGAAATACAGCTTTTCTTGGTGTTCAAATGGAAAGAACACTGTTCCCGTGGATCTGGTTAGTATATGATGGCCTTACCCACTCTCCTGTCATAAAAGAGCAGGTCTCATAAGACTTTTCTAACATTCTCTCTGCCAGTTGCTGATATGACTAGAAAGAATTATTCATTTCAAGTAGATCTATAGGATACACATAAATGTGTTTCAGAGATATCTTGTAGGACAAAAAGAGAAACATCTGAGTTTACTGATGGGTTATGAGTCATGTAATACTCCTTAAAAACTTTTTTATATAGATTGTTTTGGGTAATACTTAAGAATTCAGAGAGTTTACAGTATTATTCTTTGTTGTGAACCTGAAGTATAAATGTAATCAGGGACTTCTCGTCACAGCTCAGAGGTTAACGAGACCTACTAGTATCCATGACGATGTGGGTTCGATCCCTGGCCTTGCTCAGTGGGTTAAGGATCCGGCGTTGCCATGAGCTGTGGTGTAGGTCTTAGAGGTGGCTTGGATTCAGCATTGCTGTAACCGTTGCTGTGACCGTGGCTGTGTCTGGCAGCTGCAGCTCCAATTGGACCCCAAGCCTGGGAACTTCCGTATGCTGCAGGTGTGGCCCTCAAAAAAAAAAAAAAAAAAAAATGTAAGCAATAGAGGCTAGGATGGCTGTCAGTTTGTAGTGAGTCTAAAAGGATTCTAACCAAAACCCAAGTTAGGGGTTATTCTCACCTCCTAACGGGTGTTGGATTCATTCATTTATTTTATTTTCCTGCAAATGCTTGAAGTAAATAATTAATTTAACATTATATGAGGACTTTGTAAATATCCTGAATTTAGTTATTTATATTGCCCTCTATATCTTTTTATATATAGGTAGAGATCTATATTAAGCACATAGTTTTTATAGCAGACTTCTGGTTGCTAAGTAATTGATATAATATAAATAGCCTCGAACTAGACTGTTTATTCACCATCACCAATATCTTTATAATCCTCTAGATATAATATAAATAGCCTCGAACTAGACTGTTTATTCACCATCACCAATATCATTATAATCCTCTAGAATTCTCCATTTAAAAACTTTACAGAAGGTTTTTATTATTTTTTTCCAACTTTCTTTTTCAGTTGTTTCTTGATCTCCACCCCTTCTTTTTTGGTAGGCTTTCGTTCCTTCCTATTTAAATTAATATAGCTCTTGTGTGCATGCTTCCTTGTTTCACATCTGTTCCGTGTACCCCACCTCCAGTAATCTCTATGGCCAACTCAAGTCCCATTCAGTTTAAGCGTTCTCACCATAATCTTCTTAAATACCCTTTTAACATGCAATATTCATGTCACTGATACTTATAAGAAATTTAAACTGCTCAGCCCAGTATTGAGTGATCTTCATTAATTAACCCTTCCCGTGAATTTGTTTTTCCTGAGAATGCATTTTTAATGTCTTCAAAGTGTAGGTCCAGTTTTTTTTTTCATTTAAATAAATCAATTTATTTAAACTGAAGCAAACAACAAATAATTCACCCATTTCTCCCACTCCCTATCCCAGCCTCTGGAAACCACCAATCTTCTCTTTGTATCTATGAGCTTTATCTTTTTCAAAAATTCATTTTTTTTTAGATTCCACATATAAGAGATCATACAGTATTTATCTTTGTCTGACCTATTTCACTGAACATAATGTCCTTGTGGTCCATTCATGTTGTTAAAAATTGCAAGATTTTTTTTTTTTTTTTTGCTTGTGTGTGTGTGTATTTATATACACATACCACAGCTTCTTTAATCATTCACCCGTCAGTGGACTGGTAGATTGTTTCCATTTCTTGGCTATTATAAATAATGCTGCTGTGAACATAGGGGTGCACATATCCTATTGAGTTAGGGTTTTTATTTTCTTTACCTACAAGTGGAATTGCTGGGGCATGTGGTAGTTCTTTGTTTACTTTTTTTTTTTCTGGTGTTTTTGCCTTATCTAGGGCCACACCCGTGGCATATGGAGGTTCCCAGGCTAGGGGTCTAACAGGAGCTGTAGCTGCCGGCCTTCGCCACAGCAACGCAGGGTCCGAGCAGCATCTGCAACCTATACCACAGCTCACGGCAGTGCCGGATCCTGAACCCACTGAGCAAGGCCAGGGATCGAACCCACAACCTCATGGTTCCTAGTCGAATTCGTTAACCACTGAGCCATGGCGGGAACTCCCTGTTTACTTTTTTGAAGAATTTCATAGTGTTTTCCATTGGAAATGCACCAGTTTACATTCCCATCAACAGTATACAAGGGGTCCCTTCAAAATCTCTCCAGCACTTGTTATTTGTTTTTTGGGTAGCAGTCATTCTGACAGGTGTGAATTGATATCTCACTGTGGTTTTGATTTACATTTTGTTGATGATTAATGATGCTGATCATCTTTCCACTGACCTGTTGGCCATCTGCACGTCTTTTTGAAAAAATATCTATACAGATTTTCTGCCCATTTTTTAATTGATTGCTGGCTTTTTTGCTGTTGAGTCATATGAGCTCTTTATGTATTCTGGATGTCAGCCCATTATCAAATTTATCAATTGAAAATATTTTCTCCCATTAATTAGGCGGCATCTTCATCTCGTTGATGGTTTCCTTTCTGTGAGGCAGCTTTTTTGAGGAAGTTGTTCCACTTGTTTACTTTTGCTTTTGTTGTTTTTGCTTTTAGTGTCAGAATCAAAATGATCATCAAGGCCTATGTCAAAGACTGTAACACCTATGTTTCTTCTAGGAGTTTTATAGTTTCAGGTTTTATATTCAAGTCTTTAATCCACTTTGAGTTAATTTTTTATATGGTGTAAGATTGTAATCCAGTTTCATTCTTTTGAATGTGGCTGCCCAATTTCTCAGCATCATTTATAGAAGAGACTATCCTTGCCCTTATTGTATATTCTTTCCTACTTTGCTGTAAATTAATTGATCATATATTCATGGGTTTATTTCTGTGTTCTTTGTTCCGTTCCATTGATCTCTAGTGTCTGTTTTTATGCTAATATCATACTCTTTTGATTAATATAGCTTAGTAATATGGTTTGACATCAGAGAGCGTCTTGCCTTCAGCTTTTTTATTCTTTCTCAGGATTGCTTTGGCTATTTGGGGTCTTTGATGATTCCATACAAATTTTAGAGTGGTTTGTTTTATTTTTATCAAAAATGCCATTGGAATCTTGATAGGGATTGTACTGAATGTAGTATGGACATTTTTACAATATTGATTCTTCAAATTCCTGAACACAAAATCTTCATTAATTTTTCCTAAATTGCTTTTTGAAATTTAGTCATTGTAGTCATTCACAGACATCATTCCCCACCTCCCATGCTGACATCTGCTCTTTTGCCTTTGTTGGTACCAAACCATGATCTGAGGCTTCCTGACATCTCTTCCCTTCCATGTCATCACTCCTTCATGACCAGACCCCAAACTGAACACAGAGACAGAGCTACTAATGAAATCTTTACAACCACTCAGGCTATTCACTACATTTTACATATCATGACATTGTTTTATAATTACTCACATGTTATTTCAGGTATAATATATAACTTTCTAGGGAAAAAGTCAGACCTTCAATTCATCTTGAATCTTCTTATATTATTTAACACAAGTGGTTTATACAAAGGCTCTAAGAATTTTAATGCTGTACTCCAAGGAAGCTATTTTTAAAGAAAAGGATAAGTCACAGCTATGAATATATATGTGAACCTCATCTATACATATATACATTATTGTAACAGAATTAGGAGATCATTTGAATTTGAGATGTTTTTCCCCATGGAAACAAAATAGTTTTTTAAAGCTCATTCTAAACCCAGGTATATATTTTAAATCATTTGACTTGAAAATGCCTTTCCCACATCTAGTTTAATATTCACAAGGAGTTTTCCTTTGGAAATGGCAAAGCAGAATGCGCTTCAGTCCATAATTCATACAGTGACAGTTCAAATGACAGTTAAAGTGAATTCTGAATTTTACCTACAGAGCTGCTCAGTGAAAGGCATCAATCTGCTTGACAGCCAGTGGTACCATTGTCCAAAGGACATGTGGAATTGTAAAAATCAGATGGGTAGGGGTGGTAATACCTGATTGGGATGAACCAAAGGAATCTTTTTTTTTTTAATCTAAATTCTATGAAGAAAAGTTGTTTTTTTCTTATAATAGTTGAAAGTATGTTTAATTTTGTAGTGTTGTTATGAATAGAATGGTTTTCTAGAGGAATAAAAAAAATGTGAAATATATCAGTGACAGTTATCTAAACATGTGCCAAGTTTTTTAACAGAAGAAGGCACATGATTTTAAAGCTTGGGTATTCCTGTTATTATTCTGTTTACCAAGTCAGATCATCACCTGCTGGGTTTTTTTTTTTTCATGGAATGAACACATCTGATTTCACTTCACTCTCCTTTTTAGGATCAGAAAAGCTTGTAATACATCTCTTTACACTTGCAGTTTTACTACCACATGGCAGGTAGGAGAGAAATGAACTCTTCACTTACAGAAATATAAAATTAAATGTGCTTTTAAAAAAAGACTGATTAAAATGTTCATTATACAGTTGCTCTGACTTGCTGATTCTATTCCTCCTCCTCTGTTTTCCAAGTAATGTCTCTTTTTAGTAAACCCATATAACAAAGCAAAGGGAAGTTCCTCTGTGCATCACAAATCGTGTTCAGATTGAATTATTCCTGCCCCTATAGGAGTTAGGATGATGTATGATAGGTACTTGAAGGATAGGAACCCATACTCACACCATCCCTGAACTTATAGGATGTTGGAGACATATGATGTACAACATAGCTCACATGAAGTGGAGCATGGTACAAGGAACAGTACTGTGGGAGTATTAGAAAAGGCTTCTTGGAGAATTTTATAAAGGAAGTAAATTTTATATCTTAGGATGCATGTATTTGACATAAAGTAATATAGTCTAGCACAGAGGTATGGTGGATCTGCCACAGGGTATATATCTAGGAAAAGACATGGTAAGCAGACTAAATGGAAATAATTGTGGATCAATAATGGATATTAGTAGTTCGGGGGAAGATTATAGGAGAATTTATGTTGCCCAGTGGGCAGGTGTGATTTTTTTTTTCTTTCTTCTGTAGACTTGTTGAAAGGTTTTGAATTAAGAAGTGGCATGATCATAGTTGTGGTGCTAGAAACTACAGGAATGGGGAAATTCATTAAGTTACTTTATTGGGCCCAAAGAAGTATAGAGCAGTGATAGTGAAAATGGCCAACAAACAAACAAAAACAAACCAATAAAAACTTTGAAAGTGTCATTAACAAATGTGAAAATGGATTGGGATTAAAAAATGGCAGTGCTGGGAAATGAGAGTAAAGATGAAAAGAGGATCAATTTGTGTTAATGTTTGTCATGTTTGTGCAATGCAATTTGATATTATTCATTGGGGTTATAAATTCTCGGGGGCAAAATTTCTAGTATCTAATTATGCCTTGCAAAACATCCTGGAAAAGTGCTATTTTATATATGCATTTTCATTATTGATAAAATTAAATTCAATTCAACAAGCAGTAGTTAAGACCTGACATGTGTTGTGGTCTATGCTAAGTCTCTGAAAACAAAGATTAAGATGTTCCAGCCTTCATTTATCTTAGGAAGGAGAGCAGGACAAATAAACAAGTGATTATCGCATAGAATACTGTATAAAAATAAGTGTGAACAAATTATGGAGCTCTAATGGAGGAAAAATAATTGTGGAATGATATATACATTAATATACATAAAAGCGATTATGTCATATTTAATCCTTTTAAAATATATTTGGTTTTGTATTCTTCACAACATGAAGGGAAAGGTAAACCCATCCCATGGGTTATAGATAGAAACTCAACCAAAAAAAATTTAAATGTCTGACACAAGATAGCAGAAATTCTCTATTCTTTCCATCACAAAGCATGGAAAACCCAGCCAAGATAAAGTCCACAAAATAAGAAGTCTGGAACTACTGTAGTTTCAAGGTCGACTTTAGCCCCAGGGTATGTCTGTTTTCTCCTTGGCTTCTGTTAACAAGCTTTACTCTATCTCTGTCTCTTGGTGCTGGCCCCCTCGGTCTCTGCTCAGGTTCTAGGAATCACATGCAGTGTCAATGTCCAGAGATAGAGGAAAGAATTGCCCTTGTGCTATGCTCTGTGAACGTGAGCAAAGTGTTGCCAGAGGCATCCCAACAGATTGACTGTCATGTGCTATTGGCTCGAATTGTTTTGTGCCAGGTCCAAACCAAACCATGTAAGGGCAATGAGACCTCTAGGGCTGCAGATGGACCCTCTGAAGAACTTGGCCATTCCTGAAGTGTATGAACAAAATCAGATTTGTTTATGAAACAAAAAGTATGTGTGTGTTGGTGGGTTCGTGAGGAGGGATGGAAGTTGGGCAAGTGATAGGCTACTGAGGTAGGGAAATCGTAATTGCAACCCTAAGTAATTCTAAGTATAATTCTTTTTGTTTTAATTAAAAGTATAGTTGATTTACAGTGTTTCTTCAGTTGCTGTTGTACAGCAAAGTGACCCAGTCATACACAGTTCCCTGTGCTGTACAGTAGGACCCCATTGCATATCCATTCCAAATGTAGCAGTTGGCATCCACCAATCCCAAACTCCCCATCCATCCCACTCCCTCCCCACTTCCCCCAGGCAACCACAGTTCTGCTCTCCTTGACAGTGATTCTTTTAACCTTTGGATTGTTTTCCTTCACTTCTGAGCAGTTCTCAGAGGAAGTAGTCATTTTAGCGGGTATCGTAGGTCTCGTCCAACATGTGAATGTTCTCAAATGCCTTTATGAAAATTATGATGTGATAAGCACTGCATCAACTTGTAACTGGGCCCTTTGGAAAATTGTATGCTGACCTCAGCTGTCCTGGTGATCTATTGATTAATGGGTCTTGGGAGTGAAAACTTCTTTTAACAGAATCAGTATTTTATCATATAGGCTTTGAGGAGGTTTTGGTATTTTCAGTGTTGATATAGATGATAAAGAAGGGAATGCATCTGTAAGCTGTAGCTGAGAGCCCTCTTCCTTATTGCCAAGTAACCCCCAAATATCACTTTAGAAGCAGGGATTTCTTTTACCTAAAATTTTAAGGTAGACCAGCCACACCAATCCCCTCAATGAAAGGTCATTCTTTACCTGAAAAAGTTATGTCCTACATTATCTAGAAGAGCAGCGAAGAAGAGACTAAAGGTCCTGCCAGGTTATGGGGAAGCTGAGGGGCTAAACCCCTGAAGGGAAGGAGTGGGAGGAGGGAAGGAAGGCAGAAGGAGGGGAGGGGAAAGGGAGAGTGGATGGAGGTGGGGGGAGGGGAGCAAGGAGAAGGAGGGGAGGGTAAGGGGGAAATGGATGGAGGTGGTGGGAGAGAGGACAGTGGAATTAGTACATCTTCTAAAACCTGGCCTGCATCCCAGGAACTACAGCACTTTATCTCTTTCTTGTAACAAATTGTCTGACAACTGTATTATATTCTTCTCATTCATAAATATGGGATCTGGCAGTAGCAGGCATCTGTTGATCACTTATGGCAAATGTTTGACTTTTATATAGTTCTTTCCCCACCCCCATCCTTTTATAATTTTGCTGTTTTTGTCGTGTTTGAACTGAATGATGAGAAGGACCATGACTGGTCAGACGTGTGGGAGAGGCGAAGCTTGAAAAGGAGTAGTACTTAGCTTTATTCCTTTTAATATTTTTGGTCTCATTTTGGTGATTTCCCAAAGTCTAGAAGGCTGTTCTGTTTTTAAAACAATGGCTACAAAAATGATTTATCTGGTATTGGAATGAGGAAAGAAAGAAAAGTCAATTTTTTTTAATGGCTTTTAGAAGGTTTGTAGGAACACATCCTAGGTAATGCTTAGTGAAAATTGATTTAACCATTTATATGCCTAAATTAACGCCTTCTTTTCTTGAAATGGCAGGAATATGATAGACTATAGATTCAATAACTGATGCAGTTTTACAGTTAGAAAGTTTCAAAACACCTGTATAGAGCCAAGACTCTCAGGGATATGTGAGGGTAGCCAAATATAATGTGTTAATGGATATAATGAATGTCACAAACACACCTACTCATGCTGCTTGCTTTTATAAGGGAGGGGCAACTTCTTAGAAAATTGAGCATGATAGGGGCTGTCCTCAGAGGGCTTGGCCTGTGGAGTGGGTAGACACCCCAAAGGTAGCTAGTTTTAGTTTTAGAACAAAAAAAATGAGACAAAATGTTAGGTTTAAACTTATTAGAAAACTCAGTTGATAATAGATCTTTCAAATGTTAAATAGGCCATGGCGTGCAGCAGCTTGATGTGGGATCTCGGTTCTCAGACCAGGGTTTGAACCTGGGCCACAGCCGTGAAAGCACTGACTCCTAACCACTAGACCACCAGGGAACTCTCTTATTCTTTTATTTTAAAAATCAAGTTTTAACCTTTCACTCCATTATTTCTGGACTACAAATTCTATGCTAAGTAATATTTTTGAGAACATTCGTTAATAGAGTCGGTACATTTTAATGTATAAAATTGTTCAAAGAATACATAAAATACTTTGACTGTTTGCACACCTAGGTATATTTATATGTTTATTTCATATATAGTGACTTTAAGGATTATGTTTACATGAGTTGAGTTATACCCGAGAAGATAAAAGGTCAACTGCTGTTTTCACTTAATGTACTCTTAAGTAGATCTGTTTAAATCTGTTAGGTGAAATGTATCTTTAAGTGGATTCCTGAAACAAGATTACTTATGATGGTATGATATTCCATAATATGAATGTGTTGCATTTATTTAATTAGGTGTTGTTATTGTTGTTTGACATTTGGGTTGTTTCATGCTGGTATTTTACATTCTTGTCCCCAAGTATTTATAGGCATTTTTTAATGCCTTGATGATTTTCCTAAAATATACTCCTAAATGTGCAATTACTCCATAAATTAGTAAGAGCTTTTTGAGCTTTTAATGAATACTCCAGAAATATTTCAATTTCTAGATAGAGTAATTGTTTCATGTATTTATTATTATTATTTGATAAAAATTAATTGGTTTCCATAACTATACAGGTTCTAGGTCATTGTAAAATTGAAGTTTATAACATGGTTGACTGTAGAGCACCCTGTTAGTCTTTTCTACTTTCCTTGTGTATCATCTTTGTCTGATTATATGAATTTACTTTCCTTATGTCTTTTCTTTGTATTATTATATATTTGTATCCTTGGTAAAATAAAAGCAAAAAAAAAAGCAAGGAAATTGACACATCAGTGCAAGTGTTAGCAATAGCAATAAAGATTACTGCTTTTAGGAAATCTCAAAATACTTACAATATGATAATGTTTTTGCTTGCTAATAAAACCTCTATTTTCCTCTCTGCTGGTAGGAACAAAAATAAAAAAAAGATGAACAAATTGCACATAGACGTTGCCTGCTAGGAAAAGCTAATGATGTGAATGAATAATAGTGAGGTTTTTGTTATTTCAGGTAAGTCATTACAGTTGTGGCATACTACATCCAAGACAGTAGGGCGACAGCATTTTGTTTCACATGTTTTATTTTTTCCCGTTTTTTGTTTTCCTGTCTGTTTTATCCATGTTCAAATACTAATTAATTTATGTTCACTTTGAACTGCAAAAGCTGAGATACTCAAAAGCCATTCTGGGAATAGAACAGAATAGAATAGGGGAGAATTCACACACACCCCCAATCCTGCCTCAGCTGACAGGAAAAGTTTTTTAAAGTATTGATTATGATGATGATTATTATGGTGATAGTGATTTTTTTCACACACTGTCTTATCAAGGCCAGAATCAGGCAAGCATTGAGCCAGAGAACTCTACTGTTTCTGAAATGAGCAATCCATTTTTCTCCAGAATGAATGAGGTAGTTGGGAGTGGTGAAATATGTCCCTGTGTCAAAACAGAGTAATCAGAGTTGTCTTTGTTTTGTAGTGGACATTTATTTTATTTTATTTTATTTTTTTTATTATGTTACACTTACCTAGACCATTAGATAGTCCCTTCAATTCTAAAAGCAAATATCAAAGAATTGGTATTATATGCTCTCGCTGTTGTTTGTGGTGTTTTTTTTTCATTAAAGTGGTAGATTAGAATTTAAATGAAAAGTAAAAATAAATCATTTTTCTGCATTTGAATGCCTTTATAGGCTTGTGTCTATCGGTGATTTTATTTAAGGCTAGCAGATCTAAATCAGACACATCCACTTAAATTACGACTCAAATTAAAATGTGATGTTTAGCAGTCTGAATAATGATATAGAAGGCTAATAAATGATAATACTCAGTGAATCGTGGCAATATGGTATGCAATTAAATGATTAAATGGGAATGGTCAGAGTGGCTTTGTGTCACAGTTAGTTAAGAAGCTGGTGGTGTCACTGCAGTGGCCAAGGTTGCTGCTGTGGCACTGGTTCAGGCCCTGGCCCAGGAATTTCCTTATGGCACAGGTGCAGCCAAAAAAGAAATAATAAGGGAATGGTCATACCCTTTTCCTGTCACTATGGTATGATTCTTGAGAGTGTGAACTCTCAACCAACTCTTTTTTTCTTTTGTCTTTTTTTTTTAATTATAGTTGATTTACAGTGTTGTGCCAATTTCTGCTGTGTAGCATAGTGACGCAGTCACAAACATACATACATTCTTTATTTCATAGTGTCTTCCATCATGTTCTAGCCCAAGAGATTGGCTATAGTTCCCTGTACCATACAGTAGGACCTCATTGCTAATCCATTCTAAATGTAATAGTTTGCATCTACTAACCCCAAACTCTCAGTCCATCTCACTCTCAGCCCTCTCCCTTGTCAACCACAAGTCTATCCTCCATGTCTGTGAGTCTGTTTCTCTTCTGTAGATAGGTTCATACGTCCGGACAAAGCTGCAATTCAAAAAGACACATGCATCCTTGTGTTAATTGCAGCACTGTTAACAAAAGTCAAGACTTAGAAACAATCTAAATGTTCATCCAGCCATGAACAGATTAAGAAGATATGGTATGTGTGTGTGCACGTATACATGCCATATATATATAGTGTGTATATATATATAGTGTGTGTGTGTATATCACACACGCACACATACATACCACATATACGTATACACACCACATATAAGTGATATCATATGGTATTTGTCTTTCTCTTTCTGGAGTAACTTCACTGAGTATGAGAATCTCTAGTTGCATCCACTCTGCTGCAAATGGCATTATTTCATCCTTTTTATGGCTGAGTAGGATTCCATTGTATGTACATGTATGTGTATATACACACACGTATGTGTATATGTATATATGGTATATATATTTCAAAGAGAGTTCACTCTATTTGCTAATTTTAATAGGAACCAAACTGTAACAGGAGCATCTTTTCCATGAAAACTGCTCGTTTTTATACTGTTCCTCATATATCACAGGCCCAAGGGTATATTGTTGATCTTATAAATTATAGACCATTATATCTCTGTATCTTTCAGGTGCACTTTAAAAAATATGACCTTTGTTTTTTCCTTGTCACTGTGTTCTGTCAGCTTTTTAGCAGTTCCTCCATAGTCATTGAGGGTATGGGTGCAAGCTTCCATTCTTTCTTCTCATCTCCAACTTTGCTGTTACCCATTTCAAGTTCTTCACCTCAGTGAGTGACCCAATAAAGACCCTGCCTCTATGGTTCCTTTAGTTTGATGACTTTCATGTCTGGTTTTCTCCAGCATCCCCTTGTAAGGTCTGACTTTCACAAGACCAGGATTGGTCTTCTGAAAAGTACTTGCAGTCTCCCCCTGTCTGCCTGCTGGTCCTTCCAGCCCTCACATCCTCACTGATACTAAACTGATCCATTTTTATGTTTCGGCAAGAGCTTCAGTTCCTTTGCACTCCTCTTCCACGGTTTTCTTTTCTGCCTCTTTTTTCTCTTCACCTCCTGTACTTTTGTCTTACTGCTCCACTAATGCTTCTGTGGAGTTTCTGAACATCTTTATTACTCCAGATCCAATAAACAGTCTTCTCTGATTCTCCTCCTCTTCTTTCTTGAAACCTCCTCCCCCTTACTAGGACATCATTCTCCTTTAGTTTATGTCCTGTGTGTTCCTTCTTGGTGTGCCTTTACAGCTTTCCTTTCTTTCACTTACTCCTAAAAATTATGTTTCACCCAGGGCTCTTTCTAGGTGTTTCGCTCTCTTCACTTCTTACCCTTTTCTAGTTTATTTCACTCAAATTTTAATGACTTTAATGATGTATTGATAATTTCCAAATCTCTATATTTGTTTTGCTTCTCTATCTAGAGGTCTAAAATTTTATATACTTTCCCTACTGAATGTCTTCACAAAGCTGTTCCACAGACACCTTAATGCAGAATGTCCAAAGCTAATGTTATTGTCTCTTTGCAGCTGTCTGTTCTCTGGTATTTTGTTTTGGGAAATGCTAGCAACATACAATGAGCCACCCATGCCAACAGCATTAAATTCTACCTAAAGCTTGGTTCAGGGCAGGTCTCATTGATTCAACTCATGTAGATGTCTTCATGTCTCCATTTTAGTTCTTACTCGGATAACTGGTATGGTCGTCTTTCTCACCTAGACTATTGAGAAGTGTCAGTTTTTCTGCTTCAGGTTTTCCATCTCTGGCCGATGCTTGAGAGCTCCCGTGCCTGGAATGAATGAGATTCCACTCCTGCCACCCCATCCTGCCACCTCATACTCAGCCATATGACCAGCCATCGCTTATTTATTAGCCTTTGTCTCAGCATTTTTAGGAAGACTTTCTTTTCTGTAGATCTCTGTTCTCATAATCCTTTGTATTTTCCTCTTTCCTAAACTTCATCGACCTTTATCTCTTCTCCTTTGTTCTAGTTAGGTTAGCAGCCAAACTTGGAATGATACATCCCTGAAAGTAAGTGATGTAGTGGTAAGAACACAGTTTAAAGTGCTGGGTCTTGAACCAAGCCCTGTCCAGGCAGCCCTATCTTGAATGTTTGTTGGAGGCACTAAGGTTATGTTCAGGGGACACTGGGAACTTAAGATTCTTTGCTGAGGCAACTCGCCCAGTTTGCCCTCTGTCTTTCTACCTAATCCCCTCGATGCTCTCAAATCTCAGCTTCACTTTTGCCAATTCATTTTGCCTGCTTGCATAAGAAGGAAAGCAACTCTTTTCGTTTAATACCAAAGGTGTTCACATTAGACATTACATTTTTAACCATGTCATGATTACCCATTACTAGAGGTTATAATTTATTTTTCCTCATACAGAGTCTCAAGAGACAGCAAAAAATGTCAGATGGGGTGATGTGCTTTATTTTTTTTCATCAGAATTCCTCTTCCTACATTTTGGAAAGTTTAAGGTAACATAGACATTTAAGGTAATAAATAGATGAAAGAAGGCAGGGCCTAGAATCAAGGAAGCTGAACGTTTTTAGTTCTCTACAGCTACTTCCAGCTCTGAGTAATGCAGGTTGAAATCTATTAACTGACTTTCGCTCCTTAATGCACCATTTATATAACATTACTCTTGACCAAGCATTCTTGTAAGTGCTTTAGTTGCTCCATGAGGAAGTATATTATCCGCATTTCGTAGATGCAGAAACTGAGAAGGTTAAGTGACTGATGGTGGTTACAAAGTGAGAAGGGAGCAGAGCCAGGAACTCAAAGGAAGCAGAGCCTACTCTTCTTGACCATGAGGCTGTTAGGAAGAGGTTAGAAAGGTGTAGGAAGGGGATGAAGGGATGGGGGAGATATTTGGTTTATTTCTCTAAAATCTACTGTTGATAGATAATTGATAGTTGCTAAATGAATACATGTTCATTTTGAAATATGTAGTAAATCTATAAAGGACGCTTTCCTGAAGGACTCCACAGAATTTGCTTATGAGAAAGACGTAATTTTTCCAAAGTGTGAATTTTTAGACATTCGTAATGCCCCATTGTTCAACTATTGTCTGTCTTTTTGTGTACACATCCAATATAATTTAAATGAGACCAACAAAATGGAAGACTGTTTTCAAAATGCAATGAGATGTAATGGAAGAAAGTAAATTGGGTGTTTTTATGAGTTGACTTTTAGCAAATACTTTTTAGATTAATTGAACATAATTTGTACTTGAGTAGAACTTCTTTCTCTGTTCAGGAAATTGTTATAAATGATTGAAAGCAAGTATCTTTTTTAGCAATTATAATTCCTCTCACACACACATACCTCTTCTTAGGACACTTATGGAATTCTCTGGAATGAATCAGGCCCCTGAGAGAATTTCGAATTACATTAAGTTCATTAAACTCAAATTCAGGAATAACCTCAGGGAATAAGGGATGAGGAAAACAATGAGGCAATATTTATTATCTGGTGGCATTAATTTTCAGTAAAGAGCAGTCAAAACTAAAAGACTTTCCCATTATTCAATTTATGGTTCTTTTAGGCTTAGTTTTGCATACACATGCTGAGTCCACATATAACAGAAAATAGAACTATGTTTACTAAATCTAGATATTTATAAGCATATTTATTTGGGACATTACAAAAACGAAATACTTAAGAGAAGTATTTCCTACTTCCCACTCCCTAAATATGTAAAAACAAATATTTTATTACCATAAAAAGGTCAAGCATTACAGCTGAATCCATATTTCCTTGCCCTAGATTAGCATTTATGTGATCTTATTCTAAACCTGTATGATATAAAAAGCCAAAGATGCTAAAAAGATGGACCACATTCCATACATACTGATGTTCAGATGTTGAATGAATCTCTTTTAAAATCTTGTTTTGTGATGATCTGGCCGCTGTCCTCCACATACGGTGGGGTGAAGTGTTGCTCCAGGACCTTGCTTCAAGTGGGGTGAATGATCTGGGATGCACTGGGCATTGCCTCTAACCAGGCAGGACCTGATGACCAGACAGCACTGACTTTTCAAACCTCACATCGAAGCTCTTCACTTGGCTCCGTGCAGACCCAGGGCAACTTAAAATCTTGTTTTGTAAATAGCTGTAGGTGCTGTAATTCCTTGAGATTCAATGACTTGCTTTTTTAAAAGAATATTTTTATCAAAATACATGTTCACGGTTCAAAAAGTCAGCTGTTATAACGCTTACAGTAAGAAAAGAAGACCACCACCACCAACAAAAAAAAACAACAGCAAAAAACAGTTAGCTCCTACTGCTATGTTATCAGCCCTTCTGTGAACTACCTTTCAGACAGAAACAGTTTGAAGTCTTCTAGCTGTTTCTACTTCGCTGGAATATTTTTCAATTTTAGGCAGTATTTGTTGAGTTAGTGTTTATTGAGTTAGGAGTCTAATTACATCACTACAGCACACACCTTCTACTCCCCATCCACCCAATATCATCTGGATATTTGCTTAGGAGATGTCAAGGATGTATATATCCTACAACTCTTTAAATATTGCTCAGAGCTGAGTAATGTAGTAATGTATTACGACTAAAATTGTCTTATTCCATTTTTCATTTTGTAAGAATTTAACCACTTCCATTTTGGGGGGGTTTGTTGGTTGGTTTTCCTCGTTTTCCCCCAATATTCCAGCAGAATGTTAAGAGCATTCTCAATGAGGGCAGTAACATCAAAGAGTGTGAAAGTCAGGATGGTTCAGGATGTGCTGTGGTCAGAATCAGCCTCCCCTCCTCACTGGTTCTTCGTGGGAGTTGCTTACTCCTTCCCTGCCCATTGAACCGTCTTCATGCCTCATTCTGCACTGGAAACTCTCTAGTCTGGTCCATCACTTTCTCTCTGTTGATTCAGGACTTTAATTCATCATTATACCATCATCTTGGGAGTGCGCCTCACCTTCTCATATCTGGATCTTCTATTTTCTAAGTTTGTTCATTCCTCCTCTGTGTTGGTGGAACACATTTTCCAGAAGCTTCCTGAGAAAGGCTTTTTATTTTTATTTTTCTCAGAAGGACTTAATAGTTTATTAGTTTTTGAACTTGCCTGATCTTCAATCATCAACTGAGAAAGGATTTTTAAGAGGAAAGATTTTGAGCCTGTGCATGTTTAAAAATATCATCGTTCTACCTTTACATGTCACTAAATACAAATTTTATTTTGGAAAAGTTTTTTTCTGTCAGAATTTGGAAGCAATTCTTCCACTGCCTATTATCTTCCTGTGTTCCTGTTGAAGACCCCAAGATCATTTGAATGAGACTTGCTCCTAGATAATGAGAACTTTAATCTCCCTCCTTCTGATATTTCATGATGATGTGCCTTCGTAGAAGTCTTTTTTATTCTTGCATTTCATTAATTTAAAAGTGAAATTACCAAAAATTGACTGGAAGCTATATGGATGGGTGGGATTTGTTGTCTATGGACCTTACTGTGGGTGATGTGGAGAGGAGCTGATTGCTTTTTTGTCATCATCTCCCCTTTATATGCCCCCAAAGTCCCAAATGACAGTGTTTGTTGTTCTTTTCTCTTGGGCTGGTTTATCCAGATTTGAATCCTCTCAGGATTTTAGAATAGAAGTCCTCTAAACATTAACCTATAATGGTAGCCTTTAGCATAAGCCCGTCTTTCCTCCCCACTTTCTTTTCTTCTTGGTCCACCCTGGTCTACATCTGTTCTAACCTTTTTTTGTCCTCCAGTGATCTGGGATGAAGGAGTAATATCTACTTAATTGTGTTTGGTGGAGAAGAGAATGCCAGTAATCACAGACCTTTTATCAATTGTTTTCTCACCAGCCTTTCATCCACTCCCCAAATTCCCCGCTTACCCCCAATAACTTTGTCTTTCCAGGTATGGAAGTGCTAGTTGTCCTTTTGCATTACATAACATTTGCATCAGTTCCGGAGCGAGTTCCACTGATTTGCTTTTTCCCTTACTATGGAGTTTTTTTCCCCCTTACTATGATTACTCATTTCCAAAGTTTCCTTACAAATGAAAACTTTTTCTAATATCAGTCACTGTGCCTGGAGCTCTATTCTTTTATATCATTGATCTAGGACAGCAAATACGAAATATATACCATTAAGTGAAATCGCACAACATGCCCAAAGCAGTCCAGATCACATTCCTCATGGCCCCTTTTCCTTTTTTCCTAAGGACGAAAGTATCCACAAAGCTTCAAAGGGTCACGTTTTCTAGTTTCTTTGCATCCTTTTTTTTTTTCATCCTAGTGATTTTATATTGGATTACAGACATTGTGATTTCTACCTTTGGGGGCAGGTATTTTATGTTTTTGTAAATATTCTGAGCTTTGTTTTGGAATGTTGTTGTTTGGAAACTGATCCTTTCTGACCTTGCTTTTGAGATTTGTCAGGCATCATACAAGCAGCGCTTAGGGTTCATTATTCCCCACCGTGGAGGCAAGACCCCTTGAGTCCTCTAGCTCTGGGAATCCCGACTTTGTAGGTTAGTTGGAGGTAGCACAGGTACAATTCCTAGCCCCTGTTCTTGCCAGCACTGTACCTGCCGGTTCTTCACCAGCCTAACTTTCCTAACATGCATCAGTTAGTCCGTAGTCAGCTGAGTACTTGAGGGGAAGGCCTGCTTACCCAGAGATTTCCATGGGCAACTCTCTTCTCTCTGGTCTTAAATTCTATGAATTCTAGCTGCCTTGGTTTTTCTAGACACTTAGCTCTGTCTTCTCAATTCATAGTCAGCCAGGCTCCATCTGAATCTTCCCTCCCTTTGAGAAACTTTCTCAAAGCAGTTAAACTGAAGCGGCCATACAGCTCATCTCATTTGCTTCTCATCTTTCAGTGATTACTTTCCTTTGTTGCCTGAGGTTCGTTGCCTTGAAATTTTCTGTGTGTGTGCCTTGTCAAGTTTTTTGTTGTTGTTTGTTTCTGGGTGTGTGTGTAAATCTGGGATCTGTTATATTTTACAGGCTGGTAGAAGCTGCAGAATAGATGTTAGTTGTTTTTTATTTTATTTAAATTTTTAAAATTATAATTGATTTCCAATGTTCTGTCCATTTCTGCTGTACAGCAGAGTGAACCAGTCACACATATTTATATACATTCTTTTTCTCACATTATTTTCCATCATGTTCCATCACAAGTGAATAGACATATAGTTCTCTGTGCTATACCGCAGGATCCCATTGTTTATCCACTCCAAATACAACAATCTTCATCTGCTAACCCCAGACTCCCAATCCATCTACTCCATCCCCCTCCCCCTGGCAAACAAGTCTGTTTTCCATGTCCATGATCTTTTCTGTTTTCTAGATAGATCATTTGTACTATATTTTAGACCCCACATATAAGTGATATCATCTGGTGTTTGTCTTTCTCTTTCTGACTTACTTCACTCAGTATGAGAGTCTCTAGTTCCATCCATATTGCTGCAAATGGCATTATTTTGTCCTTTTTCTGGCTGAGTAGTATTCCATTGACTATATATATTACATCTTCCTAATCCTAATCTGTCGATGAACATTTAGATTGTTTCCAAGTCTTGGCTATTGTGAATAGTGCTGCAATGAACATACGGGTACATGTATCTTATTTTTTTAATTGATTTTTATTTTTTCCATTATTGGTGATTTACAATGTTCTGTCAATTTTCTACTGTACAGCAAAGTGACCCCGTCACACACACACATATATATATATACATTCTTTTTCTCATATTATCCTCCATCATGTTTCATCACAAGTGACTACAGATATTTCCCAGTGCTATACAGCAGGATCTCATTGCTTATCCATTCTAAAGGCAATAGTTTGCATCTGTTAACCCCAGATTCTCAGTCCCTCCCCCTCCCCCTTGTCAACCACAAGTCTGTTCTTCAAGTCCATGAGTTTCTTTTCTGTAGAAAGGTTCATTTGTGACATATATTAGATTCCAGATATAAATGATATCATATGGTATTTGTCTTTCTCCTTCTGACTTACGTCACTCAGTATGAGAGTCTCTAGTTCCGTCTATATTGCTGCAAATGGCATTATTTTGTTCTTTTTTTGGCTGAGTAATATTCCATCGTATATGTCTACTGCATCTTCCTAATCCATTCATCTGTTGATGAACATTTATGTTGTTTCCATGTCTTGGCCATTGTGAATAGTGCTGCAATGAACATACAGGTGCATGTATCTTTTTCAATGAAATTTTTGTCTAGGTATATGCACAGGATTGGGATTGCTGGGTCATATGGTAGTTCTATATTTACTTTTCTGAGGCATTTCCATACTATTTTCTATTGTGGTTGTACCAGTTTACATTCCCAACAGTGAAGGAGGGTTCCCTTTTCTCAGGATCCTCTCCAGCATTTGTTGTTTGCTGACTTGTTAATGATGGCCACACTAACTGGTGTGAGGTGGTACCTCATAGGAGTTTTGATTTGCATTTCTCTAATAATTAGTGATGTTGAGCATTTTTTCATGTGCCTGTTGACCCTCTGTATGTCTTCTTTGGAGAAATGTCCATTCAGGCCTTCTGCTCATTTTTCAGTTGGGTTGTTTGTTTGTTTTGTTGTTGTTGAGTTGTATTTGTTGTTTGTATATTTGGGAGATTAAATCTTTGTCGTTTGAGTCATTTGCAAAAGTTTTCTCTCATTCTGTGGGTCGTCTTTTTGTTTTCATAATGGTTTCCTTTTGAGTTTAATTAAGTTCCATTGATTTATTTGTGTCTTTATTGTCAGTATTCTAGGAGATGTGTCAAACAAGATGTTGCTGTGATTTATATCAAATAGCATTCTGCCTTGTTTTCCTCTAGGAGTTTTATAGTATCTGGCCTTACATTTAGGTCTTTAATCCATTTTGAGTTTATTTTTGTGTATGGTATTAGAAAATGTTCTAATTTCACTGTCTTACATGCAGTTGTCCTGTTTTCCCAGCACCATTTATTGAAGAGACTATCTTTCCTCCACTGTGTGTTCTTCTTCCTTTGTCATAGATTTATTAACCATAGGTGTTTGGGTTTTTTTCTGGGCTTTCTATCCTTTTCCACCGATCTATATTTCTGTTTTTGTGCCAGGACCATACCGTTTTGATGACTGTAACTTTCTAGCAGAGTCTGAAGTCAAGGTACCTAATTCCTCCAGTTCCATTTTTTTCTTTTCAGTATTTCTTTGGCTAGTCAAGGTCTTTTGTGTTTCCATACAGATTTTAAAATATTCTATTCTAGTTCTGTGAAGAATGTCATTGGTAGTTTGATAGGGATTGCAATGAATCTGTAGATTGCTTTAGTTAGTATTGTTATTTTGACTATATTGATTCTTCCAATCTAAGACATGGTATATTTTCTCATCTATTTGTGTCTTCTTTGATTTATTTCATCAGTGTCTTATAGTTTTCAGAGCACAAGTCTTTTTCCTCTTTAAGTAGGTTTATTCCTAGGTATTTTATTCTTTTTAATGCAATGGCAAATGGGATGGTTTCCCTAATTTCTCTTTCTGCTCTTTCATTGTTAGTATATAGAAGTGCAATCAATTTCTGTGTATTAATTCTGTATCCTGCAACTTTACCAAATTCACTGATGAGCTCTAATAGTTTTCTGGTAGTGTCTTTAGGATTTTCTAGGTATAGAATTAAGTCATCTGCAAACGGTGATAGTTTTACTTCTTTTCTAATTTGGATTCCTTTTGTTTCTTTTAGATGTCAGTTTTGAATTGATTACCACTGTTCATTCTTGTAAGAACTCTATATTTTCTTCAACCAGTTGATACGTTAACAGTCCTCTGTTAGCATTGTCAACTAAAAATGACAGAATTCTTTCAAGTAATTCTTTTCTATTCAATATATCATTAAAAGTCCTTATGAGGATAGTTCACTTAGAAATTGTGCAAAGAAAAAGAAACATTGATTTTTTTCAACAAAATGCTTTGCTGAGAAAGAAGAGTTTAATTAACTTCACTGACTGCATCACTTAAGAAAATAAAGGCAAGGAAGGAGAATGATCACTGATGAGATTGCTTGCTCTAGGAATTCACTTTGAGCAGTCTTTAAAAATGAACTTCAAACCAGCAATGCCTAATGATTTAAAAAACTTTAACTGTTTACTATAAACATGTGTATTTAAATGTAGCCAAAGGTATTTTTTTTTATCGAAAGGGCAGGTCTTTACAGATAAGAAAAAAATAATACAGGTGTTGAAGAATGTCTTAGCGGTATTTTCTATTTACTTTATGCATTTTGTTATTTATTTTAAAATTTTTAATGGGGTATGTGTGTATGTAGTCACTTCATAATGTTGAATTAGTTTCAGTTGTACAGCAAAGTGAATCTGTTATGCATATACCTCTATCTGTTCTTTTTCAGATTCCTTTCCCATGTAGGTTATTGCAGAGTATGAGTAGATTTCACTTTACTATACAGTGGGTCCTTGTTATTTATCTATTTCATCTATAGTAGTATGCATATGTTAATTTCAACCTCCTAATTTATTCCCACCCTGCATTTACCCTTTGGTAATCATAAGTTTGTTTTGAAATCTTTTGTGTCTGTTTCTATTTTGTAAATAAGTTCTTTTGCATCTTTTTTTATTAGATTGCACATATAAGTGATATCATGTTATTTATCTTTTTCTATCTTACTTATCTGATTTGGTATAATCATCTTTAGGTCCATCCATGTTGCCGCTCCATTTACTTTCTAATTTTCAAATACACATGTTTATTCAGACTTTGGCATAGATGCTTTTAGAATTGTATACGAAGAATAATGTGCCAGCTTTTCACATAATCGTATGTGTGACAATATCTGTTTCACTCTGAAGCATGCAACTAAATGGTACTCTTAATAAGTTTTGCCTGGAATGTTTTTCTAAATAGTATAGGTCCTTTAGGAGACAGTAGATTCAAATAAAAAAAAAGCTTTCAAATTCCTTTGAAATGCCTGCTTTTATCTCCTTGGATAATTAGTTTAATACTCCAAATCTCAGTTTCCTCTTCATAAAATGGTAGTAAAGCCAGGAACACTAGCTTTGGAATCAGATCTGTCTGTATTTATATTGCTTTTTATATCTACTAGCCTTGAGTTAATTAGTCTTGGGAGCTTTAATTCTTCTCATTGTAACTGCATACAACCACATCCACTTTGCATTGTGGATGTTAGGATTCATTGAAGACATGTCTATAAAGAACTTGAAACACTGAACACTGGCCCTTTACCAGTCTTCACCAAAGGTCAGTTAATATGCCTTCCCCAACTTAAGCTAAGACAGCTGGGATAATGAATTTTAAATTATAGATAGAAACGTTTTTGGAAAATATGAAAAACAGTATACATATTAAATGGTAATATTACATCTGTGGCAGTCATACAAGCTATGGGCTATAAACCTATAGCCAGGCTATCTGTAGGTTTGTACCATAAATGTCCTAATTAAAGTCAGATCCACTGACAAACCTGTTTTAATGTGAATAATGGTTGAAATGGTTCCTGGCTAGAGGTTAGGGCTAATATATCTGCTCTGGTCAAGGGACAAGAAGTTTAGTGCTATGGTTGTTTTACTTATGACTCATTCACTATAAAACTATAGTATCTTGTGTGTATCATCTCATAAGAGAGGTGTTGAGTGAAAGGAAAAAAAAAGTGTAGTACCATTGGTAAGACAAAAAGTTATCCAACAGAATTATGCTAAATCCAAGAATTCTGATTTAAAAGGCGTATTTAAGAGTGTGGTCAATAATTGTATGTAGATATCTGCCAATCATTGTTAGGTACTTAAAACAGTATCTGCCAATCATTGTTATGTATTTAAAACAAGCTCTTTGAAAATCTCTCTTTGACTGAATACTTAATTAATACCTCTACCTCATTATTTTCTCTAGGAAAATAGCAAATTTTGACTTCTAAAAACTCTGTTCTAACTTGATGACTGGGGTAAGTGCCTTAATTGTGTTCTTCCCCAGATGGATACAGTGCAATTTATTTAATAGATAAAACGCCATCAATTGATAATGAGCCTTGAAATTTGTTTGAAATCATTGAACACAGGCAACATACTATTTGCTGAAAATTCTAAGAGAAGGAGCTCCTGTCGTGGCTCAGTGGTAACAAACCCAACTGGTATCCATGAGGACACGGGTTCAATCCCTGGCCTTGCTCAGTGGGTTAAGGATCTGGCATTGCCATGAAAACAGCAGCTACAGCTCCTGTTCGACCCCTAGCCTAGAACCTCCATATACTGTGGGTGTGGCCCTAAAAAGACAAAAACAAAAAACAAAAAAAGAAAATTCTAAGAGGAAAATCTGGGGGAGACATATAGAGAGATTTGACATAAACACTTCTTTATTTGATGTTAGTTTTTAAGAAGAAAGGAAGGCTTTTTCCCAGGTATGTTTTTTCATTCCAGTATTCCTCAATCATAACATAATAATACAAGAATTAAATTATATGATGTGTTTATAATAACTCATAAATTACACTCACCACAAATTTTTCAAATAAATGAAATTATCTCTTTAAATCTTAAAACTTTTTAAAATCTCTTTAAAAAATTGTGTAATGATTAAGACCTCACTAAGAAATTATTTCTCTTGGAGAAACAATTTGCAAATTTAGAATTTGTTTTTCAGCTATTCCATTTTGGATTTGTGTATGATATTGTTGTAATGACACAAGCATCCTGTTGTAAAGCAGAGAGAATATCGAAATGTAAGAGAGAAAACCTGGGTCTCAAGTTTGGGGCTCTTCCATTGCTACCTACTTCCTGGGTAGCTGTTGAACAATTGTGACTTGAAGCCCTTCCTTCCTAAAATGAAATACAACTGTCCCTCTTATAGGGTTGTTGTGAAAATCACATTAGTTGAGATATTTGACAGTGATTGATAAAGTTCTTTACAAATATAGAGATTATTTGGTATAGAGATAATAGACCCCTAAATTAATTAATATAAAGTAAGACAGAGTTTCGCTTATTTGCATTTCTTGACAGAATATTTTGCATGTTTCTTCCACTTATACTTCATAGGAACCTACCTGAAAATTAGGTTTTATTTTCTGTTTTCTCCAGATTAAATAATAAAACCATTCATCACTGGTTCTCAGAGAAACCGAATGATTTTTCTCAGGATCTTGATGCTATGACAGCACTGGGATTTCAGCCTAGGCCCACCATACTGTACTATTCTGTAACAATCCAATTTTGTGTACTTAGTTGATTTTTTTCCTTGTCTTAGAAATGTCAATCTATTTCTCTCTTTTTTTCTCTCTTTAAAGTACAGGCCATGTGTTAGGTGCTATTATAAATGAAATCATGCTCTTAAAGGCATTTACTGGGAATGAATGAGAAAATGAATGAGAGCTGGGAAAATGAATGAGAGCCATGTAGCATGGCATGATCAACACACAATGAAAGGAAGGACGAGAGGTTGATTTGAAGAGGAGGAGATTCTTGAGTGAGTCAGGCCAGGTCAGTGTGGTAGGAACCTGCAGGAGGAATAAAACGTGCAAAGATGCAGAACCGTGAAGGAGCAGGAGGAACTTAAAGAATCAGTGAGCCAGGGGCTGAAGAAGTTCAGGAGATAACATTGAAAAGATAGGGAGCTTTCTGATCCTGAAAGCACGCATGCCTCCCTCACGTTTCTAGACTTTTCTGACTGTGATGAGGGAGGGAGACTCCTGAACCACCTGCTGAGAATCCAGTTTGGGATCCTTTTCTCCTTTGCATATCCTGAAGGGTAGCTTTGCTTCAGTGAAGATTTGGATGATTAAGTTTGACTGTGACCCAAGATACTTGCAAAATGGCTGTACTTTCTGGTTCACCTTCCTGCTGGGAAAAGTTCTTTCTAGTCAACAAACTATTTCTCAGAGATGAAAACAAATTGCCTAACTAGGTTGCGGCATTTTTGAGATTTTAGTGGGTAATTTTTTGCCCTGGTAAGAGTGTGTATATGGATGAATGTATATGTGCACACATGCACATGTGTATCTATGCATGTGGTTTTATACCATATTATGTAATATATGTTATCATTTGAGGTATGTGTGTCAAAGCAAAACAAAACATCTAGGAGCTTTCTCAGGAAGAGTGTTCCTAGCTCTTGTTGACAATTCAGAGGCTCCAGATCTTAAACATCTGACATAAGTACTTATAAACATTCCTTCTTTGATTAAAGAATGATTTCACCCATTCAGTGAACACTGTTGAGTTTTCACGATGTGACATGCACTCAAGTCAGGACTGTGGATACAGTGATGAAAGATGTGGTCCCTAGCCCTCTCAGGTGGGATTAACATGGATTTCCGCATCTGTGATAAGTGATGTCATAAAATTTGCACAGAAGGAAGTTATTCAAACCAGCATAAGCTTGTCTAAGATTAAATTGGGGGTATATTGGAGTTCCCGTTGTTGTTCAGCGCTAACGAACCCTACTAGTATCCATGAGGATATGGGTTTAATCCCTGGCCCCACTCAGTGGGTTAAGCATCCGGTGTTGCCATGAGCTGTGGTGTAGGTCGCAGATACAGCTTGGATCCTGCATTGCTGTGGTTGTGGCATAGGCCAGCAGTTGCAGCTCTGTTTCGACGCCCTTGTTGGGAACTTCCATATCTCGTAGGTGCAGCCCTAAAAATAAATAAATAAATAAATAAATAAATAAATAAATAAATAAATAAATCGGGGGTAAGTAACAGAAATTACTGAAAGCACTGGCTTAAATTTGTAATACTCAAATATAATATTTTCCCCTTAGTGCCTCACCAAGGTGTCAGTGTCCAATAAAAAATGAATTTGGAAATATGGGGTTCAAGAAAACAGTTCACATGTTCATGGACCAGAACACTTAGTATAGTAAAGATGTCATTTCTCCCTAAATTGCTCTGTTGGGTTAAGGCAATTTCTATCATTATTTCAGCAAGGTTTTTTTGTAGACATGGACAAATTTATTCCAAAATTTTTATGGTAGGGAAAGGCCTCTAGAATAGGCAAAACAGTTTTGTGGAAGGAATAATAATGTGATGATAATCAGTCTTTTAAATATTAAGGCTTACTATATAGTTACATATTCACAGCAGCGTGGTCCTGGAGAAAGGACAGCACAGAGCTCAACAGTACTGAATAAAGAACCCAGAAGTGCACCCACACAACTCTGTCCAATTAATTTTTAACAAAGGATCAAAAGCAGTCCAATGGAGGAAGAATAGCCGTTTCAAATAAACTTGGCTGAGGCAATTGGACCTCCACAGCTAAAAGGAAAAAAAAAAAAGTAACCTGGACCTACGTCTCTTACTTAGCACAAAACACTCAAAACGGTTCATGGAATTAAATATAAAATATAAAATAACAATTCTAGAAGAAGACACGGGAGAAAATCTTTGGGACCTAGAATAGCCAAATAGCGTTTAGACTGACACTAAAAACACACAGTCCCCCAAAAAGAAAAAAAAATGGTCTTCATCAAAATCCAAAGCTTTTGCTCCCACTGTAAGGAAGATGAAATGACAAATTACAAACTGGGACAAAATGTTTGCAGTCCACATTTTAATAATGAACATGTATCTAGACTACATGAAGAACTCTCCAAGCTCAGCCTTGAGAAAGAAGCAGAAACAATCCAGTTAGGAAATGAGCAGAAGCTATGCACGGACATTTCACCAGTGGAGAAATACAGATGGCAGATAGGTGTATAAAAAGATGTTCAATATTGTTAACCATTAGAGAAACACATATTAAGACCATGAGAAGCTATCCTTATGTACCTCTCAGAGTGGCAAAAAAAAAAAAAAAGTCATCCCTTCCATCAGGTCCTGGAATGGATGTGGAAAAACTGGATCACTCATCTATTGCTGGTGGAAATACAAAATGGTACAGCCACTTTGCAGTTTCTTTTGAAACAAAGTAGATTTACCATACAACCCAGCAATTTTACTCTTAGGTGCTGAATTTAATGAAGAAACTTGTACCTGAAATGTTCACAGCAGCCAGTCCCTAGTTAAATCAACAGACGTACATCCATACCATGGAATACTAGTCAGCAATGAAAAGGAAAAATAATTTATAAATTCAACGACTTGGATGAACCTCAAAGAAATTATGCTGAAGGAAGAAAAGCTAATCGCAAAAGAACATGTACTACATGATTTCATGTATTTAGCATTCATGAAATAACTTGATTCTAAGGACTGGAGAACAGATTAGTAGTGGCAAGGTGTTGGCGATGGGGGTTGGTGGTGTGGCTACCAGCAGATGGCAGGAGGGAGTCTTGTGATGAAGCAGTTAAATATTTTGATTGTGGTGGTAGTTACAGGAAGCTACATGTGTGATAAAGTTTCACAGGGCTACACACACAACACCTATCATTGAGTGAGCATTTATAACTGGTGAAATCTGAATATGCTCTTTGAATTGCACTGATTTCAAGGGTTCTGGTGTTAGTATTAGACTGCAGTTGCATCAGATGTTAACATTAGGGGAGGCTGGGTAAATGGCGTATAGAACATGAATGAACATTTTTTTGCCCTTCTGTGACTTTATATCATCTTAAGGTAAAAGACTTAAAAAAAAAAAGCAAGCAATAGACATAAATGAAATAAATGCCTCCTGGGGAAAACAGTTTTCATGTCTCCTCCATTAGCACTGCAATTTGTTAGAAATAAAATTACTGACTCTTATGAATATTTTAGGCAGTTTTCTATGTGTTAGCACATTCAGATGCTCCTTCCTCCCTCCTCCCTTTCCTCCTCTGTCCCTCCCTCCCTTTTTTTTTTTCCTTTTAGTCATCAATTATTTAGTGTTCAAAACACTTTGGAGGGTACTGGATAAACAGCTCGAAGAAAATAGGAATATCATGTACCAAATCTTCAGTCTAACTTGGAGTTCCACAGAGTGATCAATTAAGATTGTTTTCACCTGGTGTTATTAGACGTCGAGACCATCCCTATGTAACTTTAAAAAAGATAAGTAAGCAGTGGAATGCAATGCTAGACGTATTACCAAATTAGAAGTTATATTTCTCCTCGTTCCAACCACAAAAAGTACAGTTGATTTAGATCTCGGTAAGCCAGGAAGTGATTAAACACACATATATGTTTAGGAATTGTATTCTGTACTTTCATGCAATTTTAAATGTATGTCACATAATCCTCTGTGTCTCCTGTGTCTTTGTTTTATTCTTAAAACTTTACATTAGTTATAACTGTTACATTTTTCCACGAAGACAGTTAAGGTAATTCTTTGACATTAAATGCAGTGGGCCTACCCTCTGGGGATAAATAATTGTTTCCTACTCCTTGCATTAGAAGATTCGGTCAAATATCCATTGTGTGCCTTGTGCAAGTTAAAAACCTGTACTCAACTTTTTCAAAATTCTGAAAAGACAAGGCGCACTGTGGTTAAGTCTAGCCCAGATATACAGGCATTTTTTGCCCTTCTGATGTACATAAGTTCCTTTATTTTATCCTAGCATCCTTCCAGACTTGTGACACTGGAGCCTCTTTCCATTTATATCCCCATTTATATGGAGTAGAACTTAGGCCTAGAGTTTTCTGAGAGGCAAAAGAGAGTCAGCATGCATCCAGAAACAACTGGAAATCATAGGGCAGACCTTCTTGTTCCTAAAGTCTTTGCAGCAACTGTTTTGTTGACGATTCCTACGTGTTACTTCATTCTGCAAAGCGCCTGGCCTTCCAGCATCTCAGAAAATTTCTCTCTTCTTTGGTCATCAGCTTTTCTTGAAAGTTTGCCTTGGCCTACCCAAAGGCATCATGGTGCTCAAGAAAATATAACAGCTCTTTCATAGTATCTCTCCCCAGTAGAAGGCATTGGTATGCTGTAACCGTGGTACCTTACAGATTATCCCAGCAAAGTGGTGATGGTCACTCAGATTTGAGTGGCAAATCAGGTGACAAAACATACCAATTTTTCTTACTTGGATGCTTCTTCCTCAGCCTTCTCTGGTTCACTCTGTGAAGGTCAAGATAAAGGCCCCTAAGATCTCTTTTGTGAGTGGATATCTAGATCTGCTTTATTTTTTTGTTGTTTTCTGATTTTTTTAAAATGTTTATTATAATTGATTTACAGTGTTCTGTCAATTTCTGCTGTACAGCAAAGTGACCCAGCCATATATATATATATATATATATATATATCTTTCCATGGAAAGATACTTATGTATCTCTGGGCCAAGGATGAAATTTACTGCATCTCTGTAAATGTGGGACTCTGCAGTCCTATGGCTTCTGGATTTGCATCATGGGGACCCTTTTTGCTGGACCTCAGGGCCTGGTTGACCTGTTGTTCACAACTTTCTAGTTTATAGACAAGAATTCCACAGTGGAGGCAAAGCCATCAGCATGGTTAATGACCAGGAGCCCAGATCTCTTTTGAAAACCTTTTGACTTGTGTTGAGAACTATCTTAACTCCCAGTCTCTTGGGTAACAAATATTCCACTTCAAGGAGCTTCTTTTATTCATTTCTATATTTCTTTCAGCTCTGTGTTTGAACTGAGTCCCCATGCTATATATTCTGGAATGTTCCCCACAGTTAGCCATATCACCTCTCATTCTTTCTCTTCCAAAATTAATAGCTTGAGCAGGGGGAGGGAGTCTGGAGAATTTTTCAGGTCTTTTCTCCTGTTACCCAAGATCTTCCAACAGATATACTCAATGGATCTCTAAACATTTTCTACTGTTGAGCTTATCTCTGCTTTTTCTGTTTAATAGCAACATCCTGTCCACCTGTGTCAAATATATCTAGTCTTAAAGCATTTATTATTATTTCAGCAGGTAAGTGTTGAACAACTCCTATCTACCAGTCGTTATTAAAAGTGTTGAGGTTGTGCAGGTGGATAAAATAGGCCAACACTTCTACCCTAATGGGACAAGGAAAAGGGACGGGAAGACAAAGTAATGCAGGAGGTTTGTCATGTGGGACCAGATTAGAACCGTGTGGCAGGAGAAAGCGAGGGGAGTGAGCCTGCTGCTCCTGGAAGTGACTTTTGCCTATGGGGCACTTCCGTTAGAGGAAATGATGTGCGCTTGATCTTATGACAGAATGGATTGGATGGCACCCATTATTTCTGCGGCACCTTCAAGATGAACTCTCTGATGTTGAATGGTCTAACATTTTGTCTTCCTCAAAACCCAGTAGCAAGCCAGGATCTTGCTGTTTCTGAAAAGGACGATAGTTACTCATTCAAGGAGGATTTATTTTTGCTTCAGAATCCTAGACATCCTATGAAAGCTTGCCACAAATTCTTTATGGCACCTTTATCTGCCACAGATAATTTGAGTACCATTGCATCTGCCAGCTCATAAGAGGTGTAAAGTATTTTCTTGCTTTGAGGATACTAAGTATTCCCAAGTATCCCAAGTATTATTCTATACTCCAAGCTCAAAATTTTTCAGTCGACTGGGTATTGAGTAAGAGTGTGACGTCAGACAACCTGGGATATGAAAGCGCTGAGCTGAGGTTCCCACAATTAGGAACTCTCCAACCTGGCAAAGCTTCAGGTTTGTTTCTTTGTTTCTACAAAAAAGTTTCTCTGATGTAAATTCAGATTTATTCAGGCCCCATCAAAATTATGTAATACAAACACCTTGAAAAAAATCTGCCAACATAAATATTTAACAGGCTTTTATCAATAAGAATGATCAAATTCCAGCAGTTTCTCAAAATGAGACTCATCTTTTCACAGTTTCTGCATTTTGCCCTAAGAGCAGGTTGTCTTTCTCTTTTTTTCCCTTCTGTTTTTAGTAGAATTGATCACAAAGAGACAGCAGTGAGTGATGGCTTGAAGCGAGATCTTAATTCCCTGCCCAGGAATTGGAGCTGGGCAGCCTAAGTGAAAACCAGGAATCCTAGCCACTAGACTAGCTAGAGGCTATAAGGAGAACTGCCCTGATTCGTGCCCTCTGTTGAAAGCAAGAAAGTTTCAAGGAGGCAAAGACCATGAAAACAGGTATAAAATTTATTGTTAGCAACACAGTACAACATGTGGGAGAGCAACAGAGAAATAGTCTGTTTATCTAAGGCAGCAGCAAAGCAGTAATTTACACTCAAAGAAGAAGTGTGGGTGCAGGGATTCCCCTCAATGAGTACATCAGAGAAGTGATTTAAATCACATAGGACAGTTCTTCCTGGTCTTTGTTTTCCTTTGGCCTATTAACTTGTTTTTTCTTTCACACCTGATCAGACCCAGGGCCCTCCCTGACCTGTGTGTGCATCTTTTGGCCAAGATGGATTCCAAAACAAGGCTTATGGGAAGGTATCAGGACTTATTATGGTCTGGCACGCCTTCCCCCCTTCTGATCCAGAGGGATCTCTCTGTGCATATGGAGCTGGAGTCTTCCTGACCCTGAGGATGGGAAGTATGTGACCTCTTGGTCTTAAGCCCAAAGCAGGACTTAACCCCTCTATGATCCTGTCATTACCATTGTTCAACAAGTTCACAGAAGACAAGTACCAATTATTTGCCTCATGCCTGCTGTTATTTCTGTCTTGAAGTATACATAGGTAGCTGGTTGTAAATGTCTACCCCAGAGACCACCTGTCTCCTGCCTTAGAATGAAGGGATATTTTGAATTTCCTAGCCCACCATTACATGAAATCTTTTTGCTCAAAGGACTTTTTCTGTTGCAGCCCAGACCTCCTGGATCCTGGAGACTTACTGTTACTCATAACTTCCTCTGCAGAAGCAGAGGTCCCAATAGTCTTTGAGGGACTTTGGAAATGACTGACTTGGTTGTTGATTTCCTTCTCTCTGCACATCTCTCCTCTCCCCAGATTGTCCATTTGCCCTGTAATCAAAACAAAAGCATGGCATTTATTTTTAATAGAAATTTCTAGCAGGGTAGGAAATAGTCTTTTAATTTTCTCCCCAGTCTAGCCAATGTGGGTGAACATGAACTCTGGTTGCTTAAGTCTGAATAAGGATCTGTAGCCCCAGGTCTGCCATTCTTTTCCTTCCCTCTGGGCAGCCAGTATCACTTCCCTGTTGTTTTCCTTTTAAATTAACTTCATTAAGAATTCAGGGGCTCTTTGCGTCTCTCCAGAAGTCTGAACTCCCTCAGTAATGTTTCTCCATAAATAGCCAGAGTGGTAAATTGTTCCAAATGCTCTTGAAGAAAATGATAAAATTTAACTGGGACTTATAAATAGAGACTTAAACAAGTAAGGGTTTGGCTTTATCCTAATGAGGTCAGCAAGTATCAGATACATTTAGAACTTTACTACAATTTCAATAAAAGTTTACATACATCTTTTATTGAAAAATCCGCATATCACCTTCAAAATAATCTGAAAAATAAATGGTGAGAATGCCAGAGGTCATTTTGTACAAAAACAGAAAGAGATACTACTGACTATTCATTCAAAACAGTGAGGTCAATGACATGGTTGAGTCAGTCCTGAAATGATAGGAAATTAATGTATGCATTTATGGTGTCATCAGAAGTCATTGATTAACTTTGAAAGAAAGAAATTTAGAGATATAGTTGGCTATACAAATCAAATCAGCTTACAAATAGTTAAGTAGACTAAGGGGCTAAGCAAAAAACAAAATGGTAGAAAAACTAGGAGAAAGAAATGAATTTTAGAGTATCAGTGATGGGATAGAAACATCTTAGGAATGAAATTAGAATAGCAGTGACTTACCACCTCAGTGATATTTGCTTCACCTTTTGCCCCAAATTGTCATTTCTTTAAAGGGATAGAAGATTATCCTAAAGGGATAGAAGATTATCACAAGGGAACACATCAGTGGACTTGACTGTATAGACCATGCGCTCTTTGAGGCCAGAACTTTGACTGTACATTCCTAGCATAGTGTCTTCTGGCATATATTCCACTGATATTTACTGTTTGCTTAAACTGTGTCAGACTGTGGAGAGGAATGGAAAGAAGCCTGTTGCACTACAACACAAATCGGGCACCTGAATTTGTGGTAAATGCAGGTGGAAATTAGTCCTGGGTATGAAGACAGGATGAGAAGGGTTGCTTAACCTAGTCTGAGAGCAGAGCATGTTTCAAGGCTGTTTTTGTCTTAAGGTGGTGATATCTATGCTTGAATATTAAAACTGCTGAGACCTGTGAAGAAAACCACAGCCAGATGAACTGGAACCCAAGGCTTAAGGCATCGAGTTTTTTTTTTAAGTGAGTTCAAAGTCCTGGGTGGAGGAAGGCTTGGGTACTGAGGGTGGGTCAAAGATGTGAGACTGCCCAACAGGTTTTGTGCTGTTCCCTTATGTCCAGTTTCCCAGGCAGCTCCTTCCTCTCTTTCTTAACTGACGGCTTAGCTTCCCATTTCAGGGGTAAGGTAGAAGCTATCACACTGGGACGTTCCTTGGGTTCTTAGACGCAGGCCTGAGTGAGCACATGCCCACACTCGGGACACAGGAAGACCTACCAGGTAGCGAATGGTGTACCTTCTCTTGAGTCCATCTGCACTCTCACTTCCTGGGGACTCTCAAACATCAACTATTAATCCTCTTTGGAAAGATTGTAGAAAAACTTGAGAAAGTCCTAGATTTCTGCCAAAACATTTGAGATTTTTCTCATCCCTCAGAGATGCAGTGTTATCACGAGATTAGGTTTGGGGGCAGAGGGGACATTTGAGCTTTGCTCTTGATAGGAAGATTTGCCAGCAGTTACACTGTCAGAAGGCATTCCAGATAGGTAGGAATGCATGCAAAATTGACTTTGATTCCAGAAATGGTACTTAGTCTAGTGCAGCTTAATTAAAACATTGATGTTCAAAAGGAGGAGGGTTGAGAGATATTTTGGAGTCAACTGAACTATTTTATGATGTACCTGCTCTCAACTGAAGAATTCATTTGTAATTTTGTAGATAATATTCAGCCAGGGAGTTCCTGTGTAGTTGAGTGGGTGAAGGACTTGATACTGCCTCTGTGAGGATGTAGGTTCGATTCCTGGCCTCACTCAGTGGGTTAAGGACCTAAGCGTTGCTGCAAGTTGCAGCATAGATCATAGAGGCAGCTCAGATCCGGTGTGGCTATGGCTGTGGCATAGGCCTACAGCTGCATCTCCGATTTGACCCCTAGCCCGAGAACTTCCATAAGCTGCAGGTGCGGCTATAAAAGGAAAAAAAAATTCAGCTGGTAAGTTTTTGCTTAAGGAGTATATTGATTCATCACTATCTTTCTCAATTAGATGTTGTATGAACCTTGTGGATTTTTTATGTATTACTTATTTATGCATTTATTTATGCATTTTAATATGTATTTTAATCTGTAGACTTTGCTTATTCATTGACTTTGCAAAATATTGTCTCAAACATTTTAAATATATATTCAAAACCTATCAAATTTTTATCTTGCTTTCAAAAATATTTTATCCTAAAACAAAGTGTTAAATCTTATAATCTATTTATATGCATCTTATACTTTTCTTATAACTTGTACCCATTAAGTTGACTTCTTTACGAGGCATTCATTGACCACATTTAGCTGTGGTAATGATATACAATTTCCTTCTTATCTCTAAGGAAGTGTCCTTTAGATAGCAACTTGTCAGTTGGTACTTGCATGATGAAACCATAAAAATAGCTTATTCACTGTGAAACTATAGGTAAGCTTCCATTTAGGTTTTATAAATTTTCCTTTTTTTCCCATTCTCCCACCATCTTCATTTTCCTGTGTGTCACTTCACACGTGGTCTTGAAATAGGGCTCTTAAGGTATTGGCTTCCTGTTCTATCCCGTTTGATTAATCTTGCACACAGTTGCCATACTCCTGGTCATAAAAACTACTTTGAACATGTCATTTCTCACTGAAAGTTTTGTTGTACATCTAGTCTTCTCCATGGTCCAAAGGACATAGTCTAAACTCTGGGATTTTTAAAGACCCCCATTTCTGATGCCAGGTTACCTATGAAATCACTCAAGCTGCTCTCCTCGGGTAAATGTGTCCTTTGCCACTTTGTTATTTTACGCTTTCTAGAAGGCCATTTTTTCCATTTTTGAACCTAATGAAATTGGACTTAAAGATAGCAGTTCCAAAATTTTCTTAGCAAAAAAGGATTTTTAGTAATCTATTGACCCAAATTATCTTTTCCTTTACTGGCTGCTTATTTCTGTTTTATTTAGCTCACTAAATGTTCCTTGAGATCCTGATTGGGTGGGGCAAATAGTATTTTAGTTATTGGCCTAAAATGATAAGGACAAGGTCTCATGCCTTGACGTGATTGCATGTCAAGGCAGTAACCCACATAGATAATTTCAGTGACACATCCACTGACAGTTCTGTGAAGCCAGTCATGGTAATGCTTCATTAACTGTGATTAGCAAAGGAATGGTAAGGACCAGTTGAGAGCATTGGAAGGAAAATTGTTCTTTGCAAGAAAGAATAACAACAAATGCTTTCTCTTTCCCTTATATTCTTTTTCTTTTTGTGATGGCCACAACCACAGCGATGGAAGTTCCCGGGCCAGGGATTGAATATGAGCTGTAGCTGTGACCTGTGTCACAGCTGCAGCAAGGCCAGATCCTTTAACCCACTGCACTGGACTGGAACCTGCATTGGATTCTTAACCCACTGCTCTTCACAGAGGGAACTCTTCCATCATATTCTCTCTCTCTCGTTTTTTTTTTTTTTTTTTAAGGGCTGCATTCCTGGCATATAGCATATAGAAGTTCCTAAGCTAGGGGTCAAATCTGAGCTGCAGCAGCTGGTCTACACCATGACTCATGATAATGCTGGATCCTTAACCCACTGAGTGAGGCCAGGGATTGAACCTGCATCCTTATAGATACTAGTCAGGTTCATAACCACTGAACCACAACAGGAACTCCTCCCCTTATATTCCTAATGCAGCTTTAATTTCCCAGGGAATCAGGAGGCTGAGGAATAGATAGGATTGAGGTTAAAGTCCTTGGATTCTTGACAGTTGTTGGGAGGGACCCACAGCCAAAGGCATAGAATAATTGTGATTTGAAGTCCAAGTCCTAAGATAAAGGAAAGTTCAAATACTGGAAGAGTCTCAAAAGAATCAAATCCCTCCTCCTTTATACTAATTCTCTATGTGGATGGCAGGTGGAGAGCATGAATGTTTGTTAAGCAAAGATTATGCTTTCCATGTAGATGGTGGAGTCTGGTTAAGCCAGAAGGAAAAATTGCCACTGTGAAGGAAATCTTACTCTTATTTGGTTCTCAGGTTCTTGGCTTTGTTTGCATTTGACAAGAGAGAACTTTGTTGATGGCACTGAGCTAAAATAGAATTTGCCCTGGAGGTAATGAACTATTCAGAAGAAAAGAAAAAATTGATAGGAACCTTAGTTCACTCACCAAAATATAATTCAGAATAAATTATGCAGTGGTAAACTTACTGTTTACCTTTGACTTTTTCCAGTCATCTCAAATCCAGTATTTCCCAAACTAAGCCTATGATCTCCTGCCTAATCTTGCTTCCCCCTCTGGTCTCTATTTCTTGGACCATCTGTCCTGTTATGAAATAACTTAGGGGTTATCTTTACTGCTGACCGTGACATCCTATTCATTATCAGGTCCTATTCATTAGGCCAAATGCCCCTGAATACACCACTCCTCTTCTTTCCCATCTCTGTCTTATACCAAGCTTCTCCCATTTTTTTCGTTTGCGTGGGACTTCCATTCCTCTACCTCATTTTCTCCTTTACGGCCAAAGAGATCATTTTGAAATATAGAGCCACGTGTATTTTCCCTCCCTTCACTCTGTTGGAGGAAAATAATTAAAAACAAAATCTTCCTCCAGGCCAGAAAAATCTCTCCATGGTGGTACAAGAAAAAGAAAGCACTTTTATCATTGAGTAAGCAATAGATGGGAATACGATGTACAGCATATGGGCAGTCCACTCGGCCATGGCAAAAATAGAAACTTCCGCTTCTAGTAGAGTCAAGCAGATGCACCCCATCACTTACATGTTCTCAAGTAAACAGTAATGAAGCCTGGAGTAAGAGGACTGGGCAGTACTGTTTCTCACATACTGATCATCTACATCTAGAAATTGGAGTGACCATCTGTGACTAAATGGCTTTACCCAGAGAAAACCCAGACTATCTGGGTCTTGATCACGGAAGTAGTTTTAGATCTTGGAGCCCTGAGATTAGACTCCATCCTCCTACAGAAGCTGAGAGAAAGGGTTGCTCTCTCCCTTGAGGCTCACATTTCAAAGCAGTGGCTTCCAGATCCTTGAGAAAGTAAGCTAGTCCTAGGTCTATCCTAGGTGTTTAACCTAGAAACTAAGGTTAACTTACTTTTCAAAAGGCTTGTCACTGCTGTGGCTCAGGTTCAATCCCTGGCCTGGGAACGTCCACATGCGTGGGCACGAAAAAAAAAAAAGGAAAAAGAATGACAAATTTGACTTAAAGTGTCCCATATATAAGCACCCACCCACACACATACACACACACTCTCCCTCCTCCCTGCACCACATACAAATCAAAAGGCAGATAATATATGGGAAAAATACGGCAATAAATTAAATGCTGTATTATCATTTTTATTTGAGAGAATACTTTGCAAAGAATTAAGTAAAAAACCCAGAAGAGATGAAATGTAAATAAATACTGACCATAGGGAAAAAAGGCATCACTGATAGGCTGAGAATTGCACATTAAGATGTCATGTTTAGCTGTACTTTTTATAATTGTACTGTTTACCATGGAAGAAGAAATAGTAAAACAGGAACTTTCTTACCTTTCTAGTGGGAATGTAAATTTGTACCACTCTTTACAAAATGATTTGGTAATATTTATGAAGAGCCTTGAAATGCTGATGCCCTTGAACAAGTAAATTCACTTCTGGGAATCTACTCTGGAGTGCGGCAAGAACTTAGCCCATAATGGTGCTTATTATTCAGTTTGTTTCAATAGTTTAATACTGGAAACAAGCTAAATATTAAAATTTAGAGGAAATGTTTACTAATTTATGAAATATGTATATTTATGGAGTGAATTTCTATGCATGCATAAATTACAGTGTTTTTCAGGTAGTTTTTAATAGCATGGAAATATGTCCTTTTAATTTATTTCCAGGCTTAGCATTATATATATATATAATATATATATATATACAAAACAACATTCTACATATTTATTTTAACCATATTAAAAATAAGTAGATTGTATCTATAAGAATTGATGAAAAGATGCTTTACCTTCAAGTGATCTTAAAAGGCTCTTATTTAGGTGTGATCAATTTCAGGAGACTATTCAGTGAATTTTTTTCCCCCAAGTAAAACTATTGTTTGCCTCTTTTATTTAGGCTTGGTTTTTATTTCTGTGTATCTCCTTTGTATTTCAAATAAGTGTCCCTCTCAAGATGTTATTAACTTTATGAAGACTAATCTGTTGTCACCTTTTTTTATAAAATCGTATGCAAACTTGTATATTGGAATTAGAGATTTATAACTAAATTTTCTATACATACTAAAAATACTTCAAAAGCTGGTTCATTCGATTGAGTGAATATTTTTTAGTTTTGCTATATTTTCACAAAAGAAATAAAAATACGTTTCAACTCTGAAAGAAAGTACATCTGGAAAAAAATACTATGGAAAAAGAGGAGTAAATAGAAAGCCATCAGAAAAACATTTGAACAACAGACAAGTATAAAAGATGGATTGTGAGCTTACTTAATTTAGCATTTAGTTTTCTTCCTCTTAATTCACAGCTCATTTGTTTTTGGTTCTGTTTTCCTGGCAAATCATTGACCAGGTCCCCAAAGACATTAGAGATTCTGGTAAGTTACATGTTACTTGGCTTGTTGCTCTTGTTGTGGGATTAATATGGCTCCCATTTTTCTACAAAAGCTGCAGGCTAAAACAAAAACCAAAAAAAAAAAAAAAAAGGAAAAAAGAGAAACCCTCATAAGTTAAGGCAAATTTAAAAATTATAAAATGAAAAATCAGATGTAATATCCTTCATGATTTTTTCTTGTTAGTTAACTGTCTAGTTTTAAAGATAGTTTTGATAGATTTTACCGTTTGATTCTGTTTGGCCTATGTGTTTTCATATGGTACGTGAGAGTTACACGTATAATGTCTTTGGCAGTGCTGCTACTGAAGAAATTTCTTTGGTTTCAGTTGTATCATGTTCTTTTCTAATTAGAAATAAAAGTTAATTACTCTATTATAATATCGGCTTGCAGTTAAAGAGTGCTCTTTGGGAAGTATTTAGACATCACCCAGTTTACCAGGATGCTAATTTGTGACATTTTGGTGAAAAGTGTGAGGTAAAATATGATCGAGTATTTCCTATAAAAATCTGCAAACTCTCATGTCTCCACACATAAGAATAATTAGATCTCATTGTGTTTTCTTAATGATTCTCAAAGGTATTCTTTGATAGAGAAGTTTGAGTTCCTATGGATGATGTCCTTCAAAAGATGTCCTTTAAAGTAGTGACTGATGTATGTTTTCGTTTAAGAGAATGTAGATAACTGGAAATCTTATTTATTAACCTATTTGATTAAGTAAAGTACTGATCTTGTTCACAAGAATTCCAAAATATGAAAACCTTTTTAGTGATCTTATAATTTTTAAAAAGTTTTTTTTTGTGTGTGTGTGTATTTCTTATCACTTTGATGTGATTAGATGGGGCTGTGGTAAGCGAGATGGAATTACTTAGCTTTTAATTAATAATTCTCTGTGCGTACTGGGCCAGACTGTCATTTTTCTTATCAGCTACCTTTTTTTTTTTCCCCTACATAGAAGTCATGTTGAATCATAAACTTTGAAAGAGGAGATATCCACAGGGACCATGAAAAATTATATCATGGATATTAATTAAAACACAAGCTGCCTATTAGAGGTGATATAGTTTGGTGGGAATGTTCACCAAGGTCATTATAGTCCTCAGGAAATGGTATAGGGTGGTATTTGCTCTGTAGTTCTTAATCAAAATTATGATACAAATGCAAATGCTATTAGAATTCTGGGGGGTAAAGATTTTTTATGCCATCTTTGTCTTTGTAAAACAGGACTATGACGTATTTATGAACTGTTAGGGACACACCTGGAAAATGTAAGTCATGATTTTAATGGTAGAACAGTCAGTAATTCCTCTTTTTAAAAACAAATAGAATGTTGGGATGGTCACAGCTATGAAGAGAATTGCCGTGTCGTTTTAGAATTAGTGTATGGCTTCTTTGTGTCCCATTGACATAAAAATACCTATATTGTTTTCTCCTTTTTTAAAAAAATGTATTTTATTCTGATTCAGGGAAGGGTTGTAACTCGGTAGGCAATCACCGTGGTGACTTGATAGACAAGGTTAGGAAAAACAACAGAATTGGCAAGAGTTTGAGGTTCACTATGTTTATAAGTATTTCTGACATATCACAAAGTTGCGTGACTCTTCATATAGTAATAACAGTGCCTGGATTCCATTATGGAGACCTCAAAATTAGTCTCACGTGTTGTGATTAGTTATAGGTGCAACAGTTTAAAAAGGATACCAACTAGGGTGGGTAGCAGACTGACACTTTCTCCTCATTAAAGTGCAAGGGTGGAGAGTGCATATGAGAGCTTTGTTCGGATGTCTGGAGAGATTTAAGCTTCTTAGGGAAGTGACCACCATATTTATTTAAGTTGATGTGGTAGCCTTTTTACCTAGCACAACACGTAGTCTACATTGGCTGTGCTTTAAATGAATGTAATTGAAAAAAGGAATTTTTTGGTCATGATTCAGGGCAATGCTTAAGACAGCAAGAAGACTGGGGAAGACATATGGAAGAAAAATTGTCCTGTATGTAGGAGTGGGCTTTATCCTTATGTGGTGGGTTCCCTGTCACTAGATGACTGTCCATGTTGGATGTTCATCTTTTATGGACCATTTAAAAGCGGTCTCTCTGAGGAACAGAAGAAAGTAGCTTTTAAAGAATACCTATATTTTAATTTTATATGACTCTATAACTTACATGTCCTTAGCTGGCACAAACTGCAGTCATCAGGATCTAATTGAAATAGCCAAGTAGTCAGAGGTTATTTTTCAAATTCTCTCTCTGCACTTCAGAATCCCCCTCCTTTTTAAAACTGTTCTCCCATCTTCTACACTCTCCAAAGCCCCACATCTCCCTGTCCTGTGTCAACTGGCTCTTCTCTTCCCTCAGGCTCCACTCTTTATGAAAACCATTGTAAGTATCAAATGTATGTTCTGTCCTTCCGATCAAAGCAAAACCAGCTTTTATTGCCCAGTGCTTTTGTGTTACAATCTGATGAAGTAATTCCACAAAAGTGATGGGTTTAAAATAAATGTAATGATCTCAGAGGGTGTCGCAGCACGGGTTCATCCCCATCCATCTCTAAGTAGTCAGGCATGGACAAGGCAAGAACAGGAAACCACTCAGCTGGACTTGCCTACTGGAAGCCAAGCTGACTCCACTCACTTCGTTCAGTGACTCCCAAGGGGCGCAGCACTGGGAAAACATACACATTGGACTGTCACAGCATGGTCCAGCACAACTGCTGCAAATATATGAACTCATGAGTCATGCATCTATGAATCTGAAGAGTTTCTTGCATTTAGGAAAAAAAAGATATAATCTTGAACATCATTTTCCCATGTCGCTTTCAGATAACCCATGAGGTCAACTTGAAATCATTTTCAACAATCCTTCTGCTTCCTAGCATGTTTTTGGCTTTTTTTTTTTTCCTTTTTACCGTCCCTGAAGCCTTTGGTTCTGAGAGCAGAAGCATCTACCTGAAGGAAACAGAGATTCCCATGATAACTAGAGTGAGAAATAGAGCAGATCTGGTGTCTGCTGGCTGATTTATTTTAGAACCTGTACAGGCAATCTTATGCTTATTTTTAAGCCTGTGTACATAGATAAAATATATGTAGTCTACATTCAAATTCCTGAATGATGTCCTATATGTAAACACAAGAGATAACATAGAAAGACGACTAAGGCTGAAGTTATTTTCTAGATTTTAATAGTCTTCTGTTAGATATATAAGAGTATATCTAACAGAAATGATTTATATGCAGTATAGAAATCCACAATCTTCTGACAGAGTGATCACAAGATGTGCGATGTTTAAAATAACCAATCTTCATTTTCTGTTTTTTCTTACACATGGTACTGGAAGTAAAACACTTAAGAGGAATCTAGACAATCCAAATGTTTGATTTCCCAAACGATTTTGCCAGAATCTTTGAGTTTAATTTTTTTCCTCTCACTCCTGCTGAGAAAGGACATACATTTTGAAATTTAATCTATTTGAGCAATGCTTTCTTCCCTTTAAGCTGATAATAAGCATATGGGAGTGGGATTGAATTTGAGACAAGCTGTTGATATCTATTGAATACTCAAAAAATGTAAGTTATCAAAAAGTTTTTTTAACTATCTGATGATAGGCTAAAATATATTAGAAGTTCACTAAAAATTGATGTAAAGTCATCCTGATATGGGGTTTATATGAAGAAAAGTGTCACTGGATTATATTTCATAATCGGGGTTGTGATTATTTTGCTTAATCCTTAGAATTATAAAGTTATAGTTCTCAAGGAAAAGAATTAAGAACCAGAGAAGGATACTTAAATTCACATAGTGGCAGCAAAAATATTATTATCATTCTTATCACCATTCTTTTGTCATCTATTGGCTTATTTTTTAAAAAATTTTTAAAAATTATTAAAATGTAGTTGATTTATAGTGCTCTGTCAATTTCTGCTGAACAGCAAAGTGACCAGTCATACACATATATACATTTTTTTTAGAATGGATAAGCAATGTGGTTGGTTTCTATTTTTTGAACTATATAATTAGAAATAACATATATATACATAATGTTCTACTATGTATATTATAAAATAACATGCTATAATATTTAACAATATATATAATATTTCATGTATATTAATATATATAGTTCTATACTCCTAAGGAAAATTTTGAACATATGGAGAATATACACTAGAGATATGAACTGATTTCAAAGGATATACTTCTAGAAATATAAGTATATAAATACAAATTTTTTATATTATATATGTAATATAAATGTAATTTTAAATATAAATTTTCTTCCACATACATTGAGAAAGTAGGCTTCTGAGAAATCAAGAGGTGTATCTAAAAGGAAAGAAAGACCAGGTTTTGTTTATATCTTTATGACACTAGATTAGCACGACCATTTAACTTTGTGGGTTCTTAATCTCTCATTTATAAACCACAGAGCTGAACCAGAAGACCATTTCCAGTTCTGGTTTTTTTTTAACTGAAGAAAGAAATAGGCCAGGAGTTTCTGTTGTGATGCTGGGGTAAGGATCCAGCTTTGTGGCAGCTGTGGCTTGGATTCAAACACTGGCCACCGGTGTGGCCATAACAAAAAAAAAGAGGAAAGAAAGGAAGGAAGGAAGAGAAAGTAAGAATCAAGTCTTAGAGCATCTGTGGGCTTTGGGGCTTTCTTACCTCTGTTTCTTTGCCTTTCTGCCTTCTAAGTTCTTGCTCATCTGCTTTCTGCTGAAAGCATTCAGGGGTCAGGGCCCACAAGGTTTCCTACTGAACTCTTTCCTTCTTACAGAGATTTATGATAACTTTTATAACTTGCTGTTTAGTTTAACCTCTATCAAAATCGCCAGGCCTCATCCAGTTAAACTGCTTTCAGCTAGCAATAAAAAAATAAACACTCAAATGAGTCTTAGTAGCAGATTTTCATGTTTTCAGTTGTTTTCTCTTTTTTGGGTTTTTTTGGATCACTTGTTGAAACCTGGACCCTAGCCCTTGAATGTCCATTTTTAACAGACTCTCAAATAGACTGATGCAATTTGAGAAACGCTGACCTAGGATTTTTGATATGGTCAAAGATTTAGAAGGATTTAACTCCCATTATCAGTAGGGCATAGATGGAATATTTGGGTTTGTGACATGATGCTTCAAATCACATAATAAAATTGTACATAGTTTTTATAGGTTTAACTCCTCGGACTGTTCTCACTTTCTGGGGTGGGGGCCTGTTCTCTTCAGAATAGTTATTACTTTTCTCCTATGAATTTTCCCAAATAGTATTTCACCTAGAACTCATGTGTAAAAAAATGGAGTCACAGTTGATAAAAATAGAAGAAAATGAATTTCCAAAGTTATAAATTTCCTTGAATAACAGAATAGAGGAATTTTGCTTTGCCAGAACCTAAAACCTAAAAGAATGTTTTAAAGAACTGTAAAAACAGACTTTCCTTAAGTGACTTACTACAGAAGTTCAATGCCAAGAATAGGTTTTTCAGTATGTTTCTTCATTAGTTACTATTGTTTTCTCTAATTCCCCTTATATTTTCATGGCTTATAAATGTTCTGCTTATTTAATGAACAACTCTGTGAAATTCTTTAAAATCTATTGCTCAATGGATGGCCTTGGGCCTTTCCTAGAAAGGCAAAATCTTTGGGCCCTGTCCAGACTTACTGAATTGGAACCTGCATTTAATGAGCCTCCTAGTTGATATGTATTTGTTTTAAAGTTTGAGAACACTATGTTGCAATACTTTTTCTTGGGCTCTACCCGACTGGAGTTTATTTTTAATGTGTTACCTTAGGAAATAGCCAATTTTTAATGATAATGTTTTAAAGAATAGCTCTTTTGTTTTTATAAAAATTATATATATATATATATTTTAAGAAATAAAGATAACACAGAAACAGAAGTAAGGAAACTCACTGCATCACTTAGAAATAACATTATTAACATATGCTAATTTTAGATATCTCCATATAGAGGTATAGATGTACCTCTGTATACAAATATAGATGTAGTATAGTTAGAAGGATGGATTGGTGGATGGATGGATAGTGAAAGGATGAGAGAGAGACTTTTACTAAAGCGGAATCATGCTATATAGAATATTTCAAAATGAAAGATATAATTCTGAAATCAGAATTATTCTGAATTGGTAATTACGAAGAGATTTAAGTAAAATTAAAGGTATCGCTGAGCTGGAAGCGTTTCTTTACAAGAAGAGGTATTAGATTTTAAAATTCTTCTAAAATGTAATTGCGTTGTGAGATGGATGTGTTTCAAGTTTTAGACATCTGTTATCTGTCCAATGAAAGATGAGGAAATAAATATCATTGCACTGCCTCACACTTCCACCTCCTGATTTTGTTGCTTCAAAACAATTTTTTTTTTTTGCAATGGCAGGGTTTCTAATATTCACATTCCATTCTATCATCACAATTTTAGTAGTTATTTAGAGTTATTTCTTTATTTAGGCATATAATTATCTTATTGATAGTTCTTATGGGATCTCCCATCCTGAATTTTAATTTGGGTCATCTCTTAAATGCAAAGATTTCATTATATATTTTTATTGTTTCCCTAGGAAGGGCCAGTGAGTATTGTTTTCTTTAGCTTCTTGCATTCCTGAGAAGGCATGCTGTCCTTTTATTGGAAGGCTGACATGCATGGTATATATACTTATTTTGTTATTTTTGTTGATTAGTACTGGAATCTGAGCTGTAGCTGCTAGCCTATACCACAGCCACAGCAACGTGGGATCTGAGCCACATCTTCGACCTACACCATAGCTCACAGCAATGCCAGATCATTAACCCGCTGTGCAAGGCCAGGGACCAAACCTGCGTCCCCATGGATGCTAGTCAGATTTGTTCACAACTGAAACACGACAGGAACTCCCTCAGATCACTTTTTAAAAAAGTTTTATTGCAGTATAGTTGATTTACAAGGTTGTGATAATTTCTGCTGTACAACAAAGTGTTTCAGTTATACATGTACACACATCCATTCTTTTTCAGATTCTTTTCCCATATAGATTATCTCGGAATATTGGGTAGAGTTCCCTGTATTATACAATCAGATCACTTTAATATACCTCTCTCCCCCTTCTGGTACTTAGAATGGATATATGAAATTTTTTTCTATGAAATTTAGTAACTTTACCAGAATATTTTAGTTTTTTTCTATGAAATTTTTTTCTATGAAATTTGGTAACTTTACCAGAATATTTTAGTTTTACTATCTTTTTTTTGTGGTGTACAGTATGCCATAAGCTACTGCAGATTTGCGTTTCCTTGGTTTCAATACAGTTTTCTTTTATAATGTTCTAAGTTTTTTCCTCCATTTTACTTGATCTCTTTTTGAGAAACTCTGTGTGTTCAGATTTCTTTGTTTTTCTTTCATTTCAACATAGTAGTAACACATTTTGTTACAAGTGGGAGATTTCATCACTCACTAGACTCTGATGCTTAGATTTTTCCTTCTGTTCTATCACTGCCCTTAGGGAATTACATCAGTCTTCTATTTCAGAGACTGATGTGTGTTCTGAGCTGTGGCCACAGGCTGCAATCAGAGGTGACTTGGAAAACACTCAGTGTTATGGGAAAATGTCCATCTGTTGATAATATAAATGTCAAATTGTTGGCTGCTGTCACTGGAAGGCCCATATGCCCCAAAGATGACAAGTAGCTCATTAGGTTCCCTCTTTCCGAAGATATATAGTTTCTTCTATGATAAAGACACCTGGACTACGAGTGACAAAAGAAAATGCAATAGATAGACTTACTTAATCAGAATTAAACACTTTTGTGTTTCAAAGGACATAGTCAATAAAGTGAAACAGTGACCCACGGAATAGAGGAAAATATTTGCCAATTATGTATCTGGTATTTTAGGTATTTGTCATCTAGAATATGTGCATGAGTTTTACAACTCAGCAGTAAAAGAAAAAATAATCCAGTTTTTAAAAAAAGTGGGCAAAGGACCTGAATAGACATTTCTACAAAGAACATGTACAAATGGCCAAGAAGAACCAGAAAAGAGCCATCTGGGACAGACAAATCTAAACTACAGTGAGAACCTACTTTACAACGACCAAGATGGTTATGATATGAAAAGACACAATGGCAACTGACGGTGGGGATGTGAAGTCAGCATACTCATGTATTGCTGGTGGAGATGTCAAATGGTGCCTCTGCTTTGGAAACTAGTCTGGCGATTTCTGAAACGGTTAAACATAGATTTACCATATGACCCAGCAGTTCCACTCCTGGGTGTATACTTAAGTGAGAACATATGTTCATGAAAATACTTGTACATGGGTGTTCATAGTAGCATTATTTATTATAGCTCCAAATAGAAACAAACCATATGCCCATCAATAGGTGAATGGATAAATGCAACATGATTTATCCATACAAAGGAATATTATTCAGCAATGAGAAATCATTCAGAACTGGTACAAGGTACAACAGGGACGAACCTTGAAAACATTAAGCTATGTGAAAGGAACCCATCACAAAGGATTGTGTATTGTGTAGTCCATTCTCTGAAATATTCAGAATAGGCAAATCTATAGAAATGCAAAGTAGATCAGGGGTTGCCAGGGCTGGGGGTGGGGAAGGAATGAGAAGTAGCACATGGCTGATGAGTGGATGGGAACAGAGTTTCTTTAGGGGGCTGAAAATGTTCTAAAATTGTTTAGTCATGGTTGCACAACTCTGCTAAGGTACTAGAAACCATTGAATTGGATACTTTAAATAGGTACATTTCATATTATGTGAATGATGGCACAATTAAGTCACTCAAACAAAAAAAGCCAAATGGAGTGCAGTGCTTCCTTGTTTCTCTTTGGTCCCTCATCACATTAGCAGTCTCCCCAACCAGACTGTTTCCCCAAGGTCATGTCTCTGCTCACTCTTGGACCATTTCTCTGTCCCTGTTGATGCTCTTCTCTCCTCCCTTCAAGCCAGGTGATTCCTTTGATGGTCCTGGTGAATGTCAGAGCTAATAAGCATATGGAGGTGGCTTTATTCTTCCCTTGTTTTCTTTAAAATTTACAGTCACTGCATAATTATACCCTGCTTGTCTCCCACGACCTTCTCTTTTGATTTCTACAATCTCTGGTGAAAGTAAAACTCTGAATCTGGACAATTTTTTTTTAATGGTTGTTTTGAGGATTAGGGCTGTGGAAAACATAATTCACAGGAACTGTAACTTCTGCTAGTAAGTAACTTTTGGCATGTATGAAGAAAACATAAATAACCTTGAACCAGATTATGTTTTCCAAGCCTGTGAGGAAAGTCTACTGGGTTTCTTATTTTTTAAAATCTTTTGCTAAGAATGAAGATTACTTTTTTCTCTTCTCTTGCCCAGGAAAACATTTCATAAACTTTAGATTTAAACCCAATCTTCTTATTTTTGTGAAGTCAGTTATTATTCCAAAGTTTTTTTCCCAACTGCTCACATCCTGAGAGAAATCACACTGCTTAGTCTCATAGGAGACATTATTTGTATTACAAAACAAATGTGATCATGTATAATGAGACGTGAAAGTGCCAGGCTTGCTGATGTGCCTCAGTATTGCTCAGGGCATTCTTTTCCCGGTGAATTTTCTGTCTGAAAACAAATTAGGATGAAAAGCCTACTCAGTGAGAATATGGAATCATATCAAAGAAAGGGCTCAAACTGTCAGAGAGTTTCTGACACCCAGCAATTCACTTCCAGACTAGAGACATATTAGGCCAATCTATTTCCAACTTCTCAATCCCTTAACCTTTGTAACTGCAACCACATTTGCAATTAAAACACTTCTGCTTAGTTTGTGAAGAGGATAGAACCAGATAAAAAAGAAAAATACGTAATTATATATGCATAATTTTTTAAAAAGAATTTTTAACAGGTAGTACATTTACATGGTTGAAAAACTTAAAACTGCAAATAGGAATAGAAGAAACAGACTGAAAATTCCCATCCTGCCTCTGCCTCCCTCCAAGTTTGCATTTTCAAAGACAAGCAGTTTAGCTAGTCTTCTGTTTCTGGTATATGTTTCAAGAAATATTCTATAAATTTGGAAGCAAATATATGTGTATATATGAAATGAAAAATACGAAATATATATGAACTGTATATATCAGATAGAAAAAGAAATACATATGTAAATAAACATATTTCTGTTTTCATTTTTATACAAATGCGAATGACTATATAGTCTGTTTTGCACAGAAAAGCAAAATATATTTCTTTTTTCACTTAGTCTTGGAGATGTCTATTTTTCCAACATGGGATAGTTCTTCAAAGATCAAAATAAGTTTAATATACTTTACAGCGTTGTTATTAAGTTTGGTTTTTGTCCAAATTCCTTTATCTCCCAATATTTTCTTTTCCATTATATTTTTTACTTTCACAAATTTATCTTTATTAAGATGGCAGAGAGTGTGATTTTTTAATTGCTATTCAGTCTGACAAAATTTATAGCTCTGTGGTTATACCGGAAAAGACTTCTGATTGATGGTCCCTCATGAGCTGAACACAAGACATTTTGCTGAGATTAAACTTTAGTCTTCTGATTTTAGAATCCTCACAATTGCAGTATGTTAAAATGTTAATTCTCTAAGATATTGCTAAGAGACAGATGGGATAATTATCTACATATCAAATATAATTGTTTGGAAGCTACAAATTAAATCATGAACCAAATTTCTTATGCATGAAGCTTAACTCTAGTGAATTTCCTCAAGACCACCATCACTATATTTAAAAATGAATGTTTTGCTTACATATTCGCTAAATAGTTGTATTACCAACTTATGAGGTAATATAAATATCTCACAGTACTTCTGATCTTCACTTTGCCCTGAACTTGTGCTGCTCCTTGATGCTCCACCAGCTTTTTCTCTAATGGACGCTGGCCTTTCAGACTTCTGTCCCTTGGTTATTTTCTTGGTAAGAGCTTTGTGGAATTCTGTCATCTGTGCACAGAGACCATGCTAATCTTCTCTGTGTGGTTCCAATTTTAGTATATCTGATGTCTAAATGAGCAGTTTGAACTCTGGACCTGGTTAAATCCTTCTTCATGTTTCTTTAACTCTCCTTTTATAGGCATCCACATGTGGGCATCCACAGTGGGCATCCACAGTATTTATCATCCTTTAACAGAACTTCTTGTTTTTTGTCTTTAATAGGACCATGTCTCTCTGGTTCATTGTTTTCTCAGCTCGTGTCAAGCTGCCTGTCTTACCCATTGTAGGCACTTAATAAATCTATATATTTTTGTTCAACGGTTGAGGGATTGAAATAATGGACTCAAAAATGCCTCCCAACTTCTCAGTTCCATGGACATGTTCATGATTCTTCCTCCAGAAGAATTTGTCCCTGATTTCCATTTCTTTGGGGCTGAGCAGGTTGATGAACTCTGAGGGAAAATTATGTAAGAAGAAGAGAGCACTATAGTCATCCTGGGATTTTGTATCCTCCAACACTTGGAGATATTCTAGTCTTATAGTAGACCCCTAGCTCCTTAATCCGGTATTCTATCTTTGGAGTTCCTTGAAAGTGTCTAAATGTTTACTACAAATCAGTGCTCTCTGAAGTTTTCCATGCACAAATCAAATGCTATGAGTTTTATGTACAAAATCAACTGGAGGTTACTCCATTTCCTTGTCTTGAAAAGACTTGATATAATTTTGTGGCTATATCTTTGGAAGGTTGATGCATATTTAGGTCTTTTCACAAAAAGCAACTAAGAAATTCTAATTAGATTAAAAATGCACTTTAAAAACTGTATTTTCTTGGAGTTCCCTGGTGGCCCATGGTGGCCTAGTGGTTAAGTATTTGGCATTGTCTGTGCTGTGGTACAAGTTCTATACCTGGCCTAGGAAGTTCCTCATGCTATAGGCAGGGCCAAAACTCTGTCTTTTCTTAATTGAATATGCTTTTTAGATTTTAGCTCAGTGTAAATGAGTTAGTTATTTAAACCTTTTAAGTCATGATTTTTAAAACTATAAATGTTATATTCTTCCTTTTATAAAAACTACACACAATTTTTAAAAATTTGACAGAAGAAATGATTGTGCTTAAAGTATTCGAATAAGTAGCATATTTACATATATTAGTAATCAGTAGTTGTGCAAGCATGTTGTGAAAGATCTTTCTCCCAACCTTATTATCTACCCAATTTTCATCCATACCTCCATTCGAGAAGCGTTATTTTTGTAGGCTGACATCATCCATCTCATAGGATACGGATTAATTAAAAGTCTGGAGTGCATTATCAGATAATTAAAACAAATCCTCTGTAATCAAAAAGTGAATCTCTTAAAAGTCTTACTAAAATGTAGCAAAATAGGTCATGGCAGAAGACTTGATATTCAGCTTGCTAGAACAAAGACCCCACCATTTTTCCTATGGGAAGGACTATACAGTAATTGTTCTAGGTCCTGGAGGCTATAAAGTCTCTTTTACAACCAGTCAACTCTGCTGTAGTAACTTGAAAGCATCCATAGACAATAGGTAGGCAAATGAACATGTTTGAGGTCAAATAAGACTTTATTTATGGACATTGAAAAGTGATTTTCATATACTTTTCACATACATGAAATCTTCTTTGGATTTATTCCAGACATTTTAAAATATAAAAAACATTCTTAGTTCACAGTAAACAAGCAAACAAACAAACAAACAAGCAGTGAATGGGGTTTGGCTTCCAGGCTGTTGTTTGCTGACCACTGAAATACAGCCTGATATGTTGTTGGGTTCCATAACACAATTTGTTTCATTTCTAATTATTTTTCCTTTTGCTTAAGTGTATGTAATACTGATTATTAAATATCTTAATTGTTTGTCTTATATGTTCAATATGTTATTTAAGGAAGAAGACAATAATTTTGAGTGATGAGTAGGTGCTAGGCCCTTTCTGCACTTTATCTCACATAATCCAGTCACCAACTCTTTGAAGTAGATATCCTTTTTTTCTATTTGATAGTGAAGTAATGAGGAAGAAGAGGATTAGCAACATTTCTAAGCTTATACACTAGCAAAGAGATGGACTATAGTTTTCAACATAGGCTGATCATCCTCCATTGTTATAGAGCTGAACAACTATTTTTCAGTCTCATGAATATGCTACTTCCATTTAGCACAATACTATACTTATGTGTAATGTTCAACGTTTTGTGGTTGTCTCTTGGTTGGTTGGTGTTCAGTGCTACTATTTTCACAAATATAAACAGGAAAATTGAATTCAGAGTTATTTTTATTATGTAATTTTCACCTGAGTGATTTTGCTTTATCGAGCTTCCTTTTAAGGGGAATTGGATTGGAAAATTGGCAAATGGAGTTTAAAATGCAGATTAATTTTTTTTTTGACTGTGGTCCCTGACTTGCAGTTATATGTATAATTTAATTTTTAATTTTGCAATTTCAGTCCATTTCCTCTTGAATCCTCAGATGCTTAGAACATTGGATGACACCCAATATTAGGAGGTTGTTTTTCACAGTGGTTGGAGGAAGAATAAATTGTTTTTATAGGGGGATTATAAAATATATAAAAGCACATATTGTTTTCTCCTGGACTTAAAACAATTAAGAGGGTGAACCTTTTATTCAATAACAGCCTGAGTTAAAGCTATAACATTGATAATAAAATTTGGCTACCCTTAAAAAAAGGACTTCAACACAGGAAACATGTTTTAATTTACTTAGGTATTCTTTAAAGTTAAACAGACCTTTGTTGAATACATATGGATTTATTGCATAGAGATTATTTCAGAATATTTTATGGATTTATTAAATTATTTGAACAAGATTGTTAAAGTAAAAGCAAAACTAAGAACATGCTATTGTAATTAGTATTATCCCTTGTTTGGAAAAGGTTAAATTTAAGTTTGCATGAAAATCTTGCACTAATAGCTTGAAATAGGCTAATCAATTGGATGATTTTGACCTTCTACAGTCATCAGCCATGTTAAGATATTCTTTCTTTAGTCCTGGCAAATATACATTTTAAAATCCTGTTAGAGATTTGTGGCTTTATCTCTAGTGTATAAGAGCATTCTGTATTTAATTAAATTATTGTTTCTAAGTTGTAGGGCTTTAGAGATCAATTTCTTTAATTTCAATAACTGTTTAAAGGCTAATAATTAGAGGATTCACAGAATGACCTGTAGACATCAGAGAAAATTATTTCATATCTACTTCCAAAATTTAAAGCAGAAGCTAATACTGAGAGCCATGCCATTGCATTTTAGTCTATTGATAAAGAGTTATAGTCATTATTTAATGACTCTCAGAATAAATGAGAGGAAAAACAATCCCCCCCTTTTTTGGCAGCACCCATGGCATGTGGAAGTCCCTAGGCCAGGGACTGAACCTGGTCCACAGCAATGATGTGAGCCACAGCACAATAGTGACAATGCCAGATCCTTAGCCACTAGGCCACCGGGGAATTATAAACTGGCCTTTCTTTTAGAAGATTAGTTTATGTAAAGTAAAAACTGAATACTTTGTGTGATTACATTGAAAATAGTTGTTAAAGAATGTGGAATAATGCTGTTCTACGTAAGAGACGTTGATATCATTAAAGACGTTAGTTGGGTTTAGTTTTAAAAGTTTTTTACTGATATTTATAGTAAGATATTAATGTTTTGAGATTACACACATGTCAGAAGTCTATAGTTTAAAACCACTAAGCTTGGAGTTCTGTTGTGGCTCAGCAGTAATGAACCCGACTAGGATCAATGAGGATGCAGGTTTGATCCCTGATCTTGCTCAGTGGGTAAAGGATCCGATGTTGCCATGAGCTGTGGTGTAGGTTGCAGACATGGCTTGGATCCTGCGTTGGTGTGGCTGTGGCATAGGCTGGCAGCTACAGCTCTGATTCAACCCCTAGCCTGGGAACTTCAGTATGCCACGGCCATAAAAAGACCAAAAAAAAAAAAAGATAAGCTTATTGAAAAATATTAAATATAACAATGATGACACTTTACATGTGCATAAAAATGATTTCAGAAAGCCTTATGAGGGCCTGGTATTCTCAGAAGCCCATGCAATGCCCAATACATATGGAGGATTCAGGTATTTATCTAATAAATGAATTAATGGCACTGATCTTCTGTATACTTCGCTGTATCCACCTCAGATCTTATTTTCTTATATACTTATGTCAATCCTCAATAAATAGTACTTTTATTTATTTTTATAACTGAAGAAGCTGAGTTAGTTTATGATGGATCGTTTCACTGAAATATATTAGTTAAAAATATTTTTTGCGTTCATTTCTGATTTCTGTCTTCAGGAAGTTATTTAACAACACCTTACATGAAATGCATGAAATAACCTTATTTTGACAAAATATAAAATGTAACATAAATAAAATTCATTTTGTGAAAGTGCATACTTCATTTCTCTAGCTCTAATCCTCTTAATACATTTTTCAGTTGATTTTTCAACTGGGTGGTACTAGGATAATAGGCAGAAGTTAGAGATTTTTTGAGACTAATCAATGTAAGAGAGTGAACTGGTACATTGAAAATTAAGTCTTACCATTTAGTAAAATCTCATTTTAATATGCCTTCACATTATATACAGTTGTAGATGCTTCAGATCAAGGTTCCCTATGAACATAACTACTATAAGATGTTGTATTCTATATAATATCCTTCTCGTGTAAAGTTGTGATGCTAATAAAAACAAGGTTATAAAAATGTACAAAGAAAATGAGCATGACTCAAAAACACTTCTTAGACTCTATTTGAAGAGTCCAAATTGGGGTAAATTTTACTCCATCTTCTTAAATACTTGTTAGAGGTGTTTTCAGTAGTCTTTTTTTGGTAATGATTTTTACTTTTTTCTCCAGAGAAGATGTACAGATGGCCAACAAGCATGTGAAAAAATGCTCAACATCACTGATTATTAGAGAAATGAAATTCAGCAGTCTTTTTCATTGGAATTATGAACTGATTCAGGCTGATTCAGTAGCACTTCCAATGTGCTACTGATATTGCCTGTGTTTTTTTAATTGATTTTTAGTTGATTTACATTGTTATGTTAGTTCCAGGTTTAGGCAAAGTGATTCTGTTATATACATATATAATATATATATATATATTTATATACATTATATATAATATATATAATATGTTATATACATTATATATCATATATATAATACGTTATATATTATATATAATACATTATATACATTATACATATTCTTTTTCATATTTTCCATTATAAGTTATCACAAGATATTGATTATAGTCCCCTATGCTATACAGTAGGTCCTCATCATTTATCTATTTTATATATAGGAGTGTATGTCTGTTAATCCCAATCTCCTAATTTAACCCCCACCCACCCCAGTTTTTCCCCTTTGGTAAATCTTAAGTTTGCTTTCTATGTCTGTGAGCCTGTCTCTGTTTTGTAAATAAATTCTTTTGTATATATTTTTTTAGATTCCACATATAATACCATATGGTATTTGTCATTCTTTTTCTGACTTTGCTAGTATGATGATCTCTAGGTCCATCCATGTTGCTGCAAATGGCATTATTTCAGTCTTTTTATGGCTGAGTAATATTCCACTGTGTATATGTACCACATCTTCTTTATCCATTTATCTGTTGATCTGCATTTAGGTTTCTTCCACGTCTTGGCTATTGAAAATAGTATAGCTGTGAAGATTGGGGTGCGTGTTTCTTTTCAAATTAGAGTTTTCATCTTTTCTGGCAATAGGCCCAGGAGTGGAATTGCAGGATCTAAAATAGCTCTATTTTCAGTTTTTTAAGGCACCTCCATACTGTTTTCCATAGTCACTATACCAATTTTCATTCCCACTAACAATGTAGGAGGGTTTCTTTTTCTCCACATCCTTCTCCAGCATTTATTTGTGGACTTTTGGATGATGGCCATTCTGACTGGTGTGAGGTGACACCTCATTGTGGTTTTGATCTGCATTTCTCTAATAATTAGCAATATTGAGCATCTTTTCATACTGCCTTTAAGTGAGTATTTCTAGGACAGACTTTTTTACAGATAGGTAACAACTAAAACATTGGAATTTTATCCTTTGAGGTTTCAAAGATAAAGCCAAATCACAACAAAAATGGTGTCGTTGTTGGGCATTTAGGAATTACATCATAGTGGCCTTTTTTTTGGTGAGGCCCATGGTGCAGGATTTCAGACTCATCTTGGATGCTGGGTATCTGATTTTGTGAGGGCATCCAGAGTTGTGCAATTTCAGACCAACTGGTTATGCTCAGCAAACTAAAGTATGACTGAGGTGCAGTTCATAAAGTCAGGGTAGTGACTTTTTTCTCATTAAATCATATGCATGGAAAGGGAAGTTATAATCAAAATCATACTTTGATAACAGAAAGAGAAATAAGGAGAAGGGAGGTGGGTGATTTTGAATGGGTCCTAGTATATAACCCATGTTGTACCTAGTGTTCACTAGGAGAAGTGTGAAAGTTTTTCTCTAGTATTGGGAAAGTTGACAGGTCATCTGTTTTTGTATGTTCCTCACCGAGATGATTTATCAGAGAGAAATCACTGAAGTTGTGTCAGTTCTATAAGCAGTCTGCTTTTTCTTGCAGTAGACTTTGAAGTCTATTTATTATACATTGTTAAAAGTGTATAAAACTTATTCTTATGGATTTTAAATTTGCTTTCTTTTATCTCAGGGTTTTACCTTTTAATCAGATGTTTAAGAAATAGGCTCCCACCTTTTTTTTCTTTAAAAAATTTAAAGACTAAGATGCAAGCTTTCTTTTAATATGTTTTTTCTACTTAATTTTAATTTAGTTTGCAACAGCCTTCTTAGTATTCCCATTTTCTTCTTATTCTTCATTTGAGGATAATCTCAGGGCATAAGCATTTCTGTATCAGCTCAAATAATTAGTCTCCCAAGTCTAGCAAATGCTATCTAAATAATAATTCTGTAGCTTGTGCATATTTATTGCCTGGAGCAGGATATCAAAATGAAAAACTTTGAAGTAATGTACCTAGCCAGTTGTGTACTTTGAACACAGAGACAATTTTCCTCATAGTCTACTCGATAATCAGTTTACTCCATGGAACAATACCTCTATTTATGATTTTTTTCTCAGAGTATAAATGTATTGAAAATGGTTATCTATCAAAAACCTTGAAAGATGGACCATTATCAGCTGTGGGAAGCAGTCTTTGTAAACTGTGGTTTTCCGAGATAGTACATTATATGTCTTAAGTGAAAAAGTACCTTCTTAACAGCCCTCCCCACTGCCAGCCATCACCCTTCCAGCTTTTGTCCACTGAGTACAAGAATATTGGGGCTTAATGATAGATATCACACGTTGTCTCCAAATTATGAATGAAAAATCAAGTTTTGATGAACAAAATGACCTTTGGGGCTGAATGTCCATGAGAAGTCCATTGGCCTGGCGGTATGGTGCACGTGGAGAGGGTCTCTCCTTCCTCCCACCTGCTCAACCCACCCACTCTTTAACCACCTCAGACTTTTCATTCATAGCACTTGTTTCAGTTTGTAAAAAACATCTATAGCTGTGTTTGTTTTCTGATTCTTTGACTCTAAAATAAGCTCCTTGAGGACAAAGCCAATTTTTCTTTCATTCGCTGCTTTCTATATAATACCAAGCACAGCAGAAGACACAAACGTTATTAAGTAAATGAATAAATGCTTCGGTAACCATGCTGAGACTTTTCTTTCCTTGTGGGTTGATTTAAAGCATTGCTAGATTTCCGACCCGGGAGGAAACTTGTCAAATCTCATTGTACAGGTTGGAAAATTAAGCATCCCAGAATAGGAGGAACTTGAACAGTTCCCAAATGCATTGGTCCATAATAGTGATCAGTTATAGCTGATCCCTATTTAGATTTGCTTCTTTCTGGATCATCGTATTTCTCTTTCAAAGTAGTTCTTGTAGTTATAAGATATAAGGATATCTCCACAGAGGCATAAGGACTATGACCTCTTTTTGTAATTGAGGGATATTTTTTGTGTTACACATAGATAGAGTCTGGAGAAGGCTAGTAATTGCTAAACATTGAAAGAGAACTTCGTTTCACCCGTAACTGTTCTCATAATGATTCTGCCAGCATCAGAAAGAAAACCTTGTGATTTAGAGGACATTAGTGGGTGATGTCCTTGCTAATCACCTTAGTCACAGACTTGGCAGTGCAAATTCTATCCATTACATTCATGTATGTAATGCTCTGTTTGTTCAGAAAAAGAATGACATTTTAGTATGATCAGGTGGAGGTTTCTCTAGATGTTGATTGTTTGAAAATGTCTTTTGCTTTTGAAGTGCTACTGCTCTCCTCCAGAAGAGGTACATTTTGAGTGACAGAAATGTATGTGGGGCGGGGTTGGGGGACAAGATTCCTGGGATTCTGTTGGGAAGTAAGCAATCCATGCCCCTGGCTTTCATGGCAGTGCTTTATAAGTCATGAGGTTTTAGGCCTTAGTTTATAAGAACTCAACAACTGGGTTCATCATAGCATATTAATAGAGTGGGTATTATTCTATAAACATCTCTTTCACATGCAGAAGTTCAACTAGAAAGCAGAAGTAATTGATCTTGGCTCAGCCACAGGGAATTGTTAACTATATTAAAAAGTATGTGCTGCTGATAAATTTTTGGAGATTGCAATAGAGTCACTGTTTTTTGATTTTTTTCTCTTTTTATTTCATTCAGTAAATGCTATGCACATAGAATTCTACTGTGAATTCTAGGTGTGATGAACATTCTAGGATGAAATAAGAACCACATGGTGGTCTCAAGGATTATATGTCTTCTCTCTTGTTTATCTCAACATTTTCCCTCTTTTCTGGTTAATAAGACTCATTTTCCAAGTTTGAGCTCAGAAATGTTAAAGGGTTCCAGGATGTTAAGTTTAAAAATGAACTTAGCTGTTGAATGGTTCTGTTGATTTAGTTCTGGGAACTCAAATGATGTCCAAATACATTACATGGAAATGGTACAAATCACTGACTTTCCCCTGCTTCTTGCTTGGCTACTGCTGGTGTTTATATCATCCAGAGTGTGAAGGAGTTGTTCCTGGCAGCATGCACCATGCCCAAACTCTGGTGTTTTGAAAAGATATTTCATGGACTAGAGTTTTAAGTCCGAGTATTATTTCTGTTGATCCTCATTTGCAGTCACTGTGAAATACATAAATGTGGACATGTGATTTGATATCCCTTTTCTAGGAGGAAGAAAGACTGAGGAAGACTTTGCTGACTAAAAAACCCACTTGACAGGGGTGTTGAGCAAAGGAAGCTAACACATAGATTTGAGGATTTTGGTGGCCATGCATAGTCAGAGCAAGAAAGTTAGCTCATGGAGATGCCTACCCAGGAACTCCCTGCCACCACTTATTAAAACTTCTAAATGCTAGGAAACACTGCCTCAGCTGTGCGTCTTCATTTCCACCAGCCGCCATTTAGTCTAATTACATGAAATTGCTGGAATAAAGGCATCTCTGATTACTTCATGGAGAAAGACTCAAGTACAGCCTGGCTAGAGATCCTGCTGTAATAATCTCTGAACTCTTTAGAGTTATTTTTGTTATTTCAGTACCAAATCTACATTTCTCAGTGATAATACTGGGAAGCCTTACTAAAAGGTCCACTTGCTTTAGGGTGAAATTTTATCAACTTTATGAGATAATAAAGGTTATCTTAAGAATACCGTATTAATAAAAAGATGAGAAAGAACACTGAAAGACTGAAAGCTTCTACATGTCAGTTTCTATATAAGGTATTTTGCAAGCATTCTCATTTTATTCAGGTTCATATTAGGAAGTAAGAATTACTACTCCCATTTTACCTCCTAGAGCAAAATGAGTCTCAGAGTAGTTAAATACCTTTGTTTGTTCAAAGTCTCTCAGCTTGCCAGTCTATGCAAGTTGTGTGGCTCTGAATTTTTTCCACTCCCCTTAGTGGTATAATTCTCAAATGGGAACCTGCCTTCTAGGAAGTCTGCTTGGGGATTCTTCTCTGAGAACTGTGAAAATATTTCCTATAATGGGGTGGTGGAAAAATATGGGTCCAGCTCAGTTGAGTTGGAGAAAAGACATTCTAAGCTCTCATCAGTATAGCCTGCACATCGAACTTGAAGGAATGGTAGGAGCACCCCCCCCCCACACACAGACACAGACACACAGACACAGACACACACACACACACACACACACGCACACACACACACAGTTACCTTGGAGAAATGAAAGTTATGAGGATTTAGGTAATATGATACTTGATCCCTAGGTAGCGATAAGGTCAAGAACTTATGTTCCGTAAAATTACTATTTGGAGTAAATGTTTGGCCTTTGACTTTTTCTTTTCAACTTCTTGTCTGAACTTAAAAAATTAAGCCTGGGAAGCTCGCAGGCGATGACATCTAACTGGCAGAACTAACTGGCAGATAGCAGTTAGGACAAGGATCTCTTGTTTCTGAATCTGAATACGATTTCCTGTGTGACGTATTTTAAAATGAGCTAATGTCACCAGAGAGCTGTTAGCTGGATCTTTGTAAATAACATTCAGAAAGTGATTTTGAAGGAACATCCATTTTAGGAAGTAAAATCATGGTCAGACTTTGTGATGGTGGCAGGGATGTTACTGGGTACGAGGGTGCATTTTCTTTAGTTAGTGCTTTTTTATGTTTTATTTTTTTCTGCCATTAGAATGGCCAGATTTTTCTGCCACATTTATTTTATTTTAACATAGGCTATAGGTGTACGGTATAATCATTCACAATTTCTAAAGGTTATACTCTATTGATAGTTATTATTCTCTGTGGTACAATGTATTCTTGTAGCTTATTTTATACCTAATATTTGTACCTATTACTCCACTCCCCTGACATTGCCTCTCCCTCCTCCTCCTTCCCTCTCCCTCCTGGCAACCCCTAGTATATTCTCTACATCTGTGAGTCTGCTTCTTTTTTAAAAATATTCATTAGTTTATTGTATCTTTTAGATTCCACATATGGATGATACCAGTTAGTGCTTTATTTTCCTTGTATAGGTAGTGCAAGGTCACCGTGGGAAAGGTGGAAAATATTAACAACAGCCACTTCAAAAACATAAAAACGTGACTTCACTAGTGCTATTAACCTGATGTATAGTATTCTAGATTCTTTTTTTTTTTTTTTCTATTTTGAAATGTATGGGCTTTATCTAAACAGAATCAAATGAAATAGTATTTGGTAACCTCTTTTATTTACTTATTGGTTTTTCATTTAAAATATATTATGATTAGCTTTCCATCATTATTTGTGGTGGCTTATTATTCTGTACTATGGATGTACTGAAAATATTTATCTCATTTTCTATTATTGGGCAGTTACATTGCTTTGAGTTTTCACAATCCAAATAAGATTGTCCTAAGTCTACAAAAAGTGTTTATATACTTCTGTGTGCCATTGCTATCATATAATTTGCTATCTTCCTAACATTTTTTTGCCTTTTAATGAGGCTTGTCCATTTTATATAGTTCTGCATTTTTATTTCGCATTGTATATTCTGACATTCCACTTATGCCTGTAGAGAACGTCTCTGCATTCACTGTATCCCTCAATATGGCAGCCATTTCAAAGGGCACATGTTAAATAATAATGTCCTCTAGGAATTTAACAGTTAGAAGATGTATGTTTATATATATATATTTTTTTCTTTTTAGAGCCGCACTTACAACATATGGAAGTTCTCAGTCCAGGGGTCAAATTGGAGCCGCACCTGCCAACCTACGCCACAGTCACAGCAATGCCAGATCCGAGCCGTGTCCACAACCTACACCACAGCTCACAGCAACACCAGATCGTTAACCCATGAGTGGGGCCAAGGATCAAACCCGCCTCCTCATGGATACTAGACGGGTCCATTACCAGTGAGCCATAACGGGAACTTCTATATATATGAGAAGGGTTTTCTGCAATTAAAAAAAATACATACACTTTTTAATTGCAGAAAGTCCTTACTGTTTGAAATATGATCACCCATATTCTTCTGAGTTGTAAGGTATATAGAAACAGTCTCCATATCATGGACTTTTCTTACAATTAGCATCTTAATTTGTTTATCAGAGAAGAGTGTATATGTTATATTTCTGAAACAAGTGATATGTTCTATATTTTGAACACCAGACATCCTAAGACTACATTCAGATAACAAAAGATTTTTAGAAAGCAGCAGAGAGGAATATTGTGACAACCTGTTCCCAGTGCAGTGTTCTATGAAATAATCATGTTAACGTACTCTGGTCTTCCTGCATCATCGACATTTCCTTAGTCTGTCAAGCCATGCTGAATTACAGATAGCATTAAAGAAATTAGAATCAGCTGCTGGAGCTGAAATGTTTACATCCCATAAAGTCTTGCTCCAGTCATTGGGAAAAACAAAAGACCTCATTCCTTTGATCTTGCAAGGGGATGAAAGGAGTTTGTGGCTCTAAACACATTTCTTTCTCCTGAACAAATATCTGAGCGGAAGACCATAATGTCTCCACAGCTAGTTCCTTGTGACTCCACATTTGTGCCTTTTCCACGACTTCAGCCATCAATATGTGACCCACGAGAAAGGTACTGTAGGGTAAGCTCTAGCATCAGGGGGCTGAAAAAATAAAAAGAGTGTTCAGATGATTTTGTTGACATGGCTAGAGCTATGAGTATTTGTTCTTTACTAATTTGTTTATCCAAAAATTGAGTACTTTCAGTAATCCATAGTTTCAGTGAACATATATTGCATGTTTTAGTCTATGTATTTTTTTAATCTATTATTTTAATGATCAATAAGAGAGATCCATTTAAGTAAATTCTCTTTAGCGGTTAGTAATATTTGATTTAGCAGTTTATTTTTGAGATTCCATAGGACAATCGAGTTTACAAAGTATGCTCCCACTTCAAATCATTATCAGATTGCTCTGGTTCAACATAATATTTTTTCTCTAAATTATTATTTAAATGGAGGGTATTTTCAATATGTTCTGCCCTATATTTGTTCTTAAAAAGTCATTCAATCACCTTCTTTATTTTAAGATACATATTTAAGAATTAAATATTTACGTATAGCATAGTTGTAAGCATGACCAGTATCACGCAAACTGATGCACAGTTATATCTTGCCTGACTTTTTCTGTTCTTGGCTGAGTACGATAGCTTTCTTTCAAAACACCGACTTCTGCTTCTGCTCCTTTTGTTGATGTGTTTTAGGCCAGGCTTCCAGCTTTGCAGATGGGTTGTTACAAATACATTGATGTCACTAGTCAAGGGAATAATTCTACCTCATGGGAAAGGGAAGTGCTAATTTTTATTACTGACAAGCAGTTATGAGCCAGCAAGAAGGAAACTCCTCCAAAAGATAAATCTCTCCTACATTAATGATTCTTTATTTATCATCAACACTTAAAACTAAAATGCTTCTCCCTTAAATGGACTGTGGTGAAGTAAATGTTTGGGTAGTAACCTATAATGAGTAAGATTTATTGCATTTATTATCAACTTTTAAGTCAATAACACCTTCTTTGGCTTGGATATCATTAGAACAAGAAAAGTTAACATAAGCCATTTCTATTTGATCCTTGCTTGAACAAAAAGAGTTACTCTGAGAGAAATGAGGAAAGGATCATAATTTTTTTTTCTGCAGTTGAAGTGGCAGCTTAGAATTTCCTGTTGTGCTGTGACAAAGACAAAGAGTAATGAAATTAGTGGTATCTAAAGATCTTTTTCAGCCTTTGAAAATATTTGGGGATACCCAGGATTGGAATATTGGGAGTAAAATGTTTGTTCAGAGTAATTCCATCTTATTCCCTTTTCAAAGAATATTATGTTAATGCAAAATGAAAAGGACTTTTTTTCTGAGTTTACAAGGATCATAACACCGATGTGCTAAAGAATTTAAAAACTGTCTAAAAATGAGACAGGGAGTTCCTGTTGTGGCTCAGTGGGTTAAGAATCCAACTAGTATCCATGAGGATGCAGGCTTGATTGCTGGCCTTACTCAGTGGGATAAAGGATCTAACGTTGCTGTGAGCTGTGGTGTATGTTACAGGCATGGTGTAGATCTGGCATTGCTGTGGCTGTGGCATAGTTTGGCAGCTGCAGCTCCAATTCGACTCCTAGTCCAGGAACTTCTGTATGCCACAGGTGTGGCCTTAAAAAGGCAAAAAATAAAAATTAAAAATTAAAATGAGACAGGTTATTTTGACTGAAAAGCATAAGCTTTGAATTTTTTTTTTTTTAACCTGGGAGTGGTCATTCTCCCATAGAGCTCATTTTGGAGACCTTTAGACTAGTGACATGATGGCTGTCATTCCATTATTGTTCATGCTTTTCTTTTACTTTTCAGAAGTGTTTATTAGAGATAAGCTAGTCAAAATCAATTTGAAACTAAGAAATATCGGTATGTTAAAAGTAAGGGGGAGGTGGTGAGTTCTTGTTGTGGCTCAGTGTAAACAAATCTGACTAGTATCCATGAGGATTCAGGTTTGATCCTTGACCTCGCTCAGTGGGTTAAGGATCTGGTGTTGACATGGCCTGCGGCATAGGTTGCAGATGCAGCTTGAATTTGGTGTTGCTGTGGCTATGGTGTATGTAGACCAGCAGCTACAGCTCCAATTCAGCTCCTAGGCTAGGAACTTCCATATGCTGAGGGTGTAGACCTAAAAAAAAAAGAAGAATGGAGTGGTGGCAAAAGAAATTTGGTGCATTAGCAAGAGCCATGATCTGAGTCACATGTGTGTTCAGTTCTTGCTCTGTCATTTTGTGTGAAAGGAATGCACTGCAGTCAAATTTCTTATCTACTCTGGGTCTTAGTTTCAATCTGTAAATCTTATCCTAAAGAATTTTTGCATAGGAGTTATGATCCTTTAAATCTGTTGTTTGAATGAGATAAACTGTAAGAAATGTGGGGAGTAAGTCTTCAAAGTGCCTTTTATTTTCATTGTAAAATTGCCCTTCTTTTCGATCCCAGCTTCATGACCTACTAGCACTGTGGTATTGGGCTACATATTGAACTTACTGAGCCTCATTAATCTCATCTGTACAATGAGAAGAAAGGATTTTTGTCTTAGTTCTTAGGTCCAAGGATTTTTTCACATTAAATAGAAAAATAGCATGCCAAACATGTGGCTAAGATGGTGGAAGAGAAAAGCAGGCCCTGAGCTCACCTCCTCCCACAGGCACACCAACATTACAAGTATTTACATAGAAAATCTTCTTGAGGAACTACCTGAAGACTAGCAAAACACTTTTCCACAATTAAAGTTATAAAGAAGGAGCCACAAGGAGAAATGCTACCCACACCCCAAGGTAGGCAACCCATGAATGGGAGCATAATCACATTTGCAGAGGTTCTCCCTAAGGACTGAGGGGTCTGAGTTCCACACTGGGGTGTCCACTGTGGGAATCCTGCTCTGGGAAGACAAGTCCCCAGAGTGTCTGGCTTTGAGTCCAGGAGGACTTACTTATGGGAAAGCCAGAGGCTGCAGGAAACAGATACCTCACTCTTAAAGGGCACACACAAAATTTCACATGCTGAGGATCCCAGTGCACAGGCAGTATTTGAAAAGAGTCTAAGTCAGACCACTTGTTGATCTTTACAAAACCCCCAGAGATGCAGGAAACAACTGGAATTCCCTTTGGGGATGTAGACATGGTGGCAGTCATTTTGGGGCACTCATCCTACCACATGGACACTGGTGCTTGCAAATGTTGTGTTGGGAACTCTCCCTCTGGCTTATTGGTGCCAGAGGGCTTACTCACTTACCAGCAGGTCAGCACCAGCCCCAAGGTCCGCTTGGGGCCCACAGCTGACCTTAGACCCAATCCTGTTGATGAGTGAGCCAGGAGGTGACTGGTGACACTCTCCCCTCAACTGAGCTGCCTTTATTACTGGCCCTGTCCACCAGTGGACCAGTACCAGCTGCAAGATCTCCTGGGCTCCATGGCAGCTGAACTAGGCCTCACTCTCCAGTTGGCCTGTAGACACAGTATGGATCAGAGTCTAGATGCAATCAGGACAGTGAAGGAAGGGCCCACACAGCCCATATAGAGGCCATCCCCAGAGAATTTAGCTTTGGTGACTAGATGAGAGTGTGCTGCTGGGCCCCATAGGATGCCTCCCACATAAGGCCACTTCTCTAAGATCAGAAAATATAACCAATCTACCTAATAATGGAAATAAACACAGATAATTATTCAAAGCAAGAAGACAGAGAAATGTGTCCCAAATGAAGAAACAAACAAACAACAACAACAAAAAATCTTCAGAAACCTAAATGAGATGGAGGTAAGCAGTCTACTTCCATCTCAAAGAGTTTAAGGTAATGACCATAAAGATGCTCAACGAACTATAGAGAAGAATGGATGAGCACAGTGAGAATTTTAACAAAGAGTTAGAAAATAGAGGAACCAAACAGGTGAAGAACAAATAACTGAAATAGAAAATACATTAGAAGGAATCAGCAGTAGATTAGATGATACAGATGAATGGATAAGAGAACTGAAATAGTGAAAATCACCCATGCTAAGCAGGAAAAATAAAATATAACTTAAAAAAATGAGGATAATTTAAAGAGACCTCTGGGACCAAATGTAAAGGGAGAAATTAACAGTTAAGAGAATGATATTAGTAGACTCTAATTTTAATCTAGATCATCCAGACAGAATTAACAAAGAGATACTGAAGTAAATGACATGTTAAACCAAAGGGGCCTACTTGATTTATATAGAATGTTTCACCCAAACATAACAGAATACACATTCTTTTCAAGTGCACATGGAATATTGTCCAGGATAGATCACATGGTAGGCCATAAAACAAGTATCAATAAATTTATTGATTGAAATTATATCAAGTATCTTTGGCAACCACAACAGTTTAAGTCTAGAAATCAACTACAAGAAAAAAATGCAAAGAACACAAATGCATGGAAGCTAAACAATATACTAGTCAACAACCTGTGTGTCACTGAAGAAATCAAAAAGGAAATTAAAAAATGCCTGTAGACAAATGAAAACAAACATACCATTTCAAAATCTATGGGATGAAGCAAATGCAGTTTGAAGAAGGAAGTTAAAAGTGATACAAGCCTACCTCAGGAAACAAGAAAGATTTCAAATAATTGAACCTTAAAACTAAATATAGAACTACCATATGATCCAGCAACCCCACTCCTGGTAATATATCCAGCAAAACTTTTGTGAAGAAGATACATGCACCCCTGTGCTCATCACAGCACTCTTCACAATAGCCAAGACATAGAAACAACCTTAATGTCCATTGACAGATGAATAGATTAAGAAGAAGTGGTACGTTTATGCAATGGAATACTACTCAGCAATAAAAAAGATAAACTAATGCCCTTTGCAGCAACATGGATGGAACTAGAGATTCTCATACTAGGTGAAGTAAGGCAGAATAAAAAACACAAATACCAGATGATATCACTTTTTTACATAATCCAAAAATATAGCACAGATGGTCCTTTCTGCAAAGCAGAAATAGATCATGGCCAAGGAGAGTAGACCTGTGGTTCCTGGGGTGAGGGGGTAGTGGGATGGAGGGTTGTTCCGAGTTTTTGTACGCAAATTGTTATATTTGGAATGGATGGGCCATAGGGCCCTACTTTATAGCACAGGAGACTGTGTGTGATTGGGTGGCTTTACAACAGAAATTGAAGAAACATTGTAATTCAACTATACTTTAATTAAAAAAAGTGATACAAGCCTACCTCAGGAAACAAGAAAAATCTCAAATAAATAATCCAACCTTAAAAAGACTGCAAAAAGAAGAACTAAACTCAGAGTTATTAGAAAGAGAATAAAGATCAGAGCAGACATAAATGAAATAGAGACTAAAAAAACATAGAAAAGATCGACTAAACTAATAACCAGTTCTTAGAAAAGATAGGTAAAATTGATAAACTTTTAGCTAGACTCATGAAGAAAAAAAAAGAGACAGGGTCCAGATCAATAAAATCAGAAATGAAAGATGAGAAGTTACAACTGACACTATAGAAATACAAATGATCCTAAGAGATTGCTATGAACAATTATACACTAATAAAATGGATAACCTAGAAGAAATAGATAAGGTCCTAGAAACATACAGTTTCCCAAGTCTGAATTAGGGAGGAATAGAAACTATGAACACACTGATTACCAGGAATGAAAATAAATCAGTAATAAACAACTCCCAAAAAACAAGTCCAGGACTGGATGACTTCACAGGTGATTCTACCGAACATTTAAACAAGAGTTAATGCCTATCCTTCTCAAATTATTCCAAAAAATTGAAGTGGAGGTAATGCTTCCAAAGCTCATGCTGCAAGGCTAGCTCCATCTTGATAGCAAAACCTGACAGAGACATCACAAAATGTATGTAGCAGGCATATATTAAAATGGATAATTAATATAACACACATATCAAATAAATATAGATATAATAAAAAGTATCACTTGTCCTGACCCTTGGTCAAGACCTACTCTGTAGTTTTGCATGGGTAGTATAATGTATTGGTGTTTGTTCTTCAGATGTTACCAGTACAAATGCACCGACTGTCTTATACTTTTTTGCATTCCCCACAGTGTGTTGATACTACAGTACAGCTATCAAAACTTCCTCTTGGAGGAACAAAGGTCTTTTGAAATGGAAAATTATCTTTTATTCATTTTAATGGGAATGGAAAAGGTGGACCTCACAGCCTTTATGAGAAGCATTTATTAGCTTCAGTAATTTGCTTGTTGTTATTAAAGAATAAGGTTTTACTACCACAAAGGCTGAAAGTGCACACATAGAAATCCATCACATAAAAATAAAATTGGTTAAAATTAACCCAAAATGTGTTCAGAATTATTCACACATAAAGAAAAACACTTTACTAGCAAAACAGGGTGATGTAAAATCAATGATATTAATAATCTAACAAATTTCCCCCAAATGAGGCCATTATCTTTATAGTTTCAAGTACTTTAAAAGCTGCTTGATTTTTTTTCATGGGGAAGAATATTAATAGGAAACCATTATTCTGCTTATAAATCAGCATGTGTTGAGTAGTATATATTTCTAGCATATGAAGGCTATATGCTTAATAACTCTGAATCCTTCATTTAAATAAAAAAGCAGCAATTTGAAAAGTTTCAGTTAGTTTAAATAATTTAATGTGAAACAAAGTTCCTGGTGGACATGAAGGAAAATAAGTCATATAAAAGAAATAGACTATACAAATCTTCAGGTTGAATTTCATTCTTCACTATCATCTGCAGATGTTTGAACTATTTTTTAATTTGTTTAGTTCAGCAGTTGCCATGAAAAGATCCAATTTGTAGGTCAAGAAACTATTCAAGAAACCTTTTTTCCACTCCATGTATTTTCAACAATTACACAGCTTAATCACTTTATCCTAATTATGTACAAGGCAAACTGATGTGAATATGAGTAAGGGGAAACATAAGGAAAAAGCAATCCCAAGTGATTATTATGAAAAAGAGAAACAATTTTCATCATCAATAAAAATTTTCATCTCCAAAATGTAATGACTGACACCTAACCCCTGCATTGTTTACAGGTTAACTATAGATATAATTTGTATATGTATATATGTGTAAACATTTAAATTGTCCCCATCTCACAAATCCACAGATTAACCATTTTCTACCTTTTCCATAGCTTCATCATGCACTATAGATTTTTTTTGTCTTTTTTTGTCATTTTAGGGCCACACCCGTGGCACATGGAGGTTCCCAGGCTAGGGGTCTAATTAAAGCTACAGCTGCCGGCCTACGCCACAGCCACAGCAACATAGGATTCTAGCCGAACTGCAACTACAACCTTCACCACAGCTCATAGCAATGCCCAATCCTTAACCCACTGAGCGAGGCCAGGGATCGAACCTGCAACTTCACAGTTCCTAGTCGGATTCGTTTCTGCTGTGCCATGACGGGAACTCCTATCATGCACTATAGATTTTAATTTAACGTTTTCCAGAACAGGCTCACATAAAGGTGGATGACTTTTCTTTTACTGGAGGACCACTTAACGCACAGCCAATGACACTAACTCATTCCTAACAAATATATTTTCTCCATGAGGCACATCGCAACCTGTCATCTAGGAACTCAGACAGCCCCTCGGCATTGTGGCTTGAGCGTTGTTGTGAACTGCAAAGTAACCAACAAAAAAGCACAACAAAATGCAAAAATCATGACACTAAGTAGACCATGAAAAAGACCCTTGTTTAAAGGATGGGATCTGATGTAAGAAAGTAGAGCATGATCTTGTTTGACCTCAGCTGGGAACTTGCCCTAAAGACAATTTTTTTGCTGCTTGAAAGTTCAAATGACCATGAAAGCACTGAGAATACTGACTTGGTCATTTTCTGTCTGTTCTATAGCTATTCTTCAACAACTAAAAGTCACTGAATTGTTGATCCTTTTCTGATAGTTCCTTTCCTGTTAAATGACAGTCACATCTTATCAGATGCTTGAGCTAGACATATGTGAGTCAAATTTTATTTCTTTTGCTATACAACAAAGCATGAAATTGTCTTCTATTCTTAAATAAGTGTTGATTTTAAAATTTACTTAACATCACCATTTTCCTGGACTGCTGGGATTTCCTCACTTTTAATCTTGATCCTTTTAATGCATTCTCTATACTGATAACAACTATCCAAAAAAACCACAGAATAACAAATAATTGTGTATTTAAATGTCTCACCTTTACCTTTAAAGTCAAAGTTTTAATTCCTTAATGTGGCTTTTAAAACTCTGCCACTTTTTCATGATTGTCTTTCTTCCCTTTCTTTACTCCAGTTTTAACAACATAAAATAGATGAAAAATGGATTTTGTCTAGTGAAACAATCCTCACATTTATAAAATTTGAAATGTGGCAGTAGTTAAATTATTTTTTTCTAAGTTAGAAGGATTTTTTTCCTTTATTAAAAAATTTATTGATGTGTACTTGACTTACAATGTAGAGATAATTTCTGCTGTACAACAAAGTGATTCAGTTGTACATATACACACATCTATTCTTTTTCATATTATTTTCTCATATAGATTATCACAGAATATTGGATAGAGTTCCCTGTGCCATACAGAAGAGAAATGGTATAACACATAATTAGATCCAATTTCCTTGTTTTATCTATCTGTGGCTAGAGATGTATGCAAAATGAAATTTTGATAGCTAGGAACTGTTTCAGTAAGCTGATACTCAAACTACTGACTTTGATAGCATTATTATAGAAACATTTTAATGCAATTCTAGTGCTATTTTCAATATTATTTATAAGAACATAAAAATCTTGCTTAGCATTGAAAATATCATTGCATATGATTTTAATGTGAATTTTATTTTTTTACATCATAGCATATATCATATTGCCTCTTTATAGTTGTTTTATACCATGGGCATCCAGTTGCTTATTTTTGATCACAATTCTTGATTTCTCTCTTGAAAATAATGTTTTCCTCCGTTTCAGTCAATAGGCTTTTGTGCCTTTCTCTACCCCACTCCTAATCAAGCTCCAGAGTTGACATTGAAGAATACAACCAAGGCTAAATCAGAGAACTTCATCCCCTGACCTCAGTGTTTAATTTAGGAATGGGTATAAGACCCAGTCTGATCCACTGACACACTGTGGTCAATGAAATTCTGGCAAAGACTTGCTTCTTTTTCTTTCTGCACTTAACTTGAATAGGTGCAGTTTCTGGAGTAGTTGTGGACATCTTATTAACATAAGGGGAAGTCTATTTCTGGATAAAGTAAGGGAAATGAAGTTGGGAGATGGAGAAAAATAGTCTTGGTGAAATTGATGAGCTCCTGCTTCAAGCCATTCCTGCAGTCAACCCCAGGCTGGCACTTTTCAATTCTGAAAGAGTTTAAATTCCTTTTAAATTTAAGGTAGTTTGAATAGGTTCTTTTTCTCAGATGCAAACTAAAGAGTGAGTCCTAAGTGGTATAACACATAACAAATAATACAATCAGTTCAGGCATCTGTAATTTTTTTTGGAGTCAAAGCATAAACATATAAGATTTAGTAACTTCATTATTGCAGATTTTACAGACTCCTCATATGAATTATAACATTGTTTTGATATATGTACATCTGTTCTTCATCAGAAACTGCTGGCACCTCTGTTAATAATGCATTTGCATAGTACTATCTTCAGCATTTGTATATAATAGACCTATAACTCATTCATAGACAACAAAGTTCATTTTTCACTTTTGTTAACAATAATTAGTCAAAGTACATTTACAAACAAGTCTAATAAGGAAAGTTAGAATTGTTATATATACATGGAGAAAGTGAAAGCTAGTTTGAAATGGAATTGCCAAGTATAGAATTTTTTTCTGCATAAACATATTTCTTCAATATAACTTAGAGATCTTTATATTCTTTAGTTGTTAGATAAAACTACACTTATTACTGGCATTTCCTTTTCTTTCCTTTAATATGATTAAGAAGAAAAATTCCATTACAAATGATTTTTAATGGTTTTCTCAAGATGTGTCTATAAACAGGCTTTAACTTCACACTGAGTTTTTTTCAATTTCTAAGGAACAACTTTCTTGTTAACGGTGAGTCAGTGCTTGCTCAACTTTATGAATGTAAAAATGAAATATGCATATTATCATAAATGCTAGAGTTGTAAGCAAGTTTGCATGAGCTTATCATCTGCTTTATTGTGTGGAAAGACTGTCTTTTAGCAGAAACTAACAGCTTATTATTTAGAGCTGGACAACCTCTTAATAGGGATTAGACTGGGAGGTAGCAGCCTTCTGATTCTGGTGACAAGCCTCAGTGTTCTTTAAAGGGTCATGCTGTTGTTATTCCCATAGCTGTGGATGCTAGTAAAATTATCTTCATCACCAAAATGCTATACATGCTTTATAACCATCTTAACAGTTCCTTTCTATGAATATTAGCAATGCTGGTGAGCCAGGATCTAGAATTTTCCCCAGCTTTTTTTAGTCCTTTAAAACATAATTATCAGTTACCCTAAGTCAGATGTGGGTTATGACAAGTGGCTGAATCTCTAGAGTCAGCTCTGTCATCTACTGTGGCTTTGTTTGTTCTTTGAGATGAGCTCTACAAATTTTTTGTTTCCCTCTTAAAAACTGATGATTGAAATTCAGACATTTGATATGGGAGATGTCTTACATGTTTCATTTCAGGGGCAAATAGTTTCATGATTCTAAAAGGCATGTTTTAGCAGAATTACCAAAGTGATAATTTTGGAATGTACTGATTTATTGAAATGTAAAAGAAAAACATCCAACAGAATTAAATAAATGAAAATCAACTAACTTATCCTTTTATATAACTCTATAGAGGCCATTACCTAGTTATTTAAATATATGTTAATATTTAAATACTATATATGTACTTAGTTAAGTGTTTAAATATATAAGTCAATGTTCACATAGTACACAGTTTTAGCCACTTTTAGTCAGTAATTTAAGTGAAATGCAAGAGTTATTACGAAAGGATCAGAAAGAAAAAATACATACTTTTTCAGCGGTGCTTCTCCCACACAAAAGAAAATATTGATATTACTAATTGTTTTTTTTTTGTCTTTTTGCCTTTATGTAGAGCCGCACCCGCGGCATATAGAGGTTCCCAGGCTAGGGGTCTAACAGGAACTGTAGCTGCCGGCCTTCGCCACAGCCACATCCACAGCCACGCGGGATCAGAGCCGCATCTGCAGCCTTCACCACAGCTCATGGCAACGCTGGATCCTTAACCCACTGAGCAAGGCCAGGGATCGAACCCACAACCTCATGGTTCTTTGTCGGATTCGTTAACCACTGAGCCATGAAGCGAACTCCGATATTACTGATTATTTTAAAGGATACTAGAGGGAAGATTGAAGGAGATACTGGGTGGAAATTTCAAAGAAACTCCAACATCAGAAAGTAAAGGAAGGGTGAAGGAAAATTAGGAAAATCTTCAGAAGAAATTTTAAATTGACAATATGATTTTGACAAGGTTGTAAATAACAAGCAAAACATTAACTTTTATGCAGAAAACTTCATTCAACACTCAGCAAATATAGTGAGTGCTTATTATTGCGTACCTGGCAATGTTTTAGTTTCTGAAAACACCATCAAAATGAGCAAAATAGACACAGTTTGTGCCCTCACAATTTTAGAGCCAAGCAAAGCCATAACTAGCAGTTTTGGAGGGACACAAAGCGAGAAACATGCCCTCAAATCAACTCTCGATGTGGCTTATAGTTTGATGTTATTAATGATGCATTCCATCTGGTACTTGGTAGCTTCCTGTCTATTTCAGTCTATTTTTGCTCTTTATTCTTGCAAAGCACTAAGCTAAGCTGTTTCTACTTTGCTCAAGGAGGGTATACACTTTCAAAATGTAAATGTACCAAATTTTAATTATGTAGACATTTTTTGAAAGTAACCTTTTTCCTTCTTTTACATTTTTCAGTTTTGTGTCCTGTGTCTTAGAACCAGCTGTTTGCTCTCTAAGGTTTATTTGATGGATAGAGAGACCTTTAAAAAGGCCATTCTGATACCGTATAATAAGCACCATGATCAAGGGAATTGAGTGTACTAAACAAAAATATATGCATGTCACTTAAAGACTTTGGACACGAAGATTCGGGTGGCATCTAAAAAGAGAGCTGAAGGAAGAAGGGTAAGGCCTAGAAGGAAGGCAAAAAAAAAAAGCCTTCGTTACTTTAGTTTGTTCATTTTTATTAAGATCCAGCTGAATATTTTTTATTGAAGAATAGTGGACCCACAGATTTAAGAGCCCGATGTCTTGTATGATCGCGAAGCCTGATTAAGGAAATACAGAGAAAGTAGGGCTATTTGAGTATCCTTGTCATGCACAGCAAATCAGAAGCATGCATCTGCAAATTAACAAATGTGTTCTTCCTTTTGGAGCAAGGTTCTTTGGGAGTTTCTGTTTCCCAGCATAGATGCCAGATGGCAGTAGCCACAGATTGCCAGCCTCTGAATGCTGATAGTTGTCAACTTTGGATGCTAACATGGTGTTAGAAACAACGACTGCCAAATAATTTTTAATTCCATATATATTAGTGAACATCTACTCTATTCTAGGCAATGGGCAAGCCGTTATAAGCAAAAGCTGATGAGTGTCTCTTTAGTGGAGCGTGAGGTTTAATGAGGCTTTAAGACACTGTACAATGACAAACTTTATCCTCTCTTAAACTAGTTCTGCATTTTTATAGAACTCTGGATGACATAATTGGAATTAATTGGGGGGAGGGAGAGGACAGACATAGGGAAAATTAGCAGGTAGGTCAGAGTATCTCCTTTCTCAGACACAATAAGATGATGGAAGAAGAAGGTGGGTGATTATTTCCTTCCTAGTGCTCCCTTCTGTGTCACTACATATCACTCACGCTAGCGATCCAATCTGGCAGTTTTTGCAGTCTTATCTAATTAAAGGTCATGCCTTAGAATAGAAGACTTTGCACATCACAGTTCTTTCAAGGATGTGAAATCTTTTGCAGCTCTTTTTCTAGGTTGATACATGGATGGAGTTTCCATGTGGGTTCAGTATTTGTATTTGCCACTTTAAATTTTGTTTCATTTGGTTTTTCCATGTCTTGCCTTTAAAATTCAATTTCACCCTGCAGGCAAGTTTAAATACCTTAAGTTCATCCTTGCAAGTAGATATTGACCAGACATATTGATTGCAAGCTTTTTTTTTTATTTTTAATTACTCAATGAATTTTATTACAATTGTAGGTGTACGGTAATCATCACGACCAAATTTTACAGCATTTCCATCCCAAACCCTCAGTGCAACCCCCTACCCCCAACCTGTCTCATTTGGAAACGATAAGTTTTTCAAAGTCTGTGAGTCAGTATCTGTTCTGCAAAGAAGTTTATTGAGTCCTTTTTTTAGATTCCACATGTAAGTGGTAGCATTTGATGTTGGTGTCTCATTGTCTGAGTGACTTCACTCAGCATGATAATTTCTAGGTCCATCCATGTTGCTGTAAATGCCATTATTTCTTTCCTTTTAATGGCATAGTAATATTCCATTTTGTATATGTACTACATCTTCTTTATCCACGCCTCTGCTGATGGGAACAGCTCTTTTTCTTTTAAACAAGTTTCTTCTTTCTTATTCTGCCAAAAGATTGTTACTGCTCAAAGAACTCTGTTGGTTAATAATATGGGCTCAAGTGGAGGATTTGGTTATAACTACATGACTTTGGTCTGAACCACCAAAAGGATGGTTTTAACATCAGCTCAGATTGGGAGAAGATTTTGGAGAAAAAAATATCAGAAATTTGGTTCTTGATTATGCCAAGTTGGAGATGTCCACTAGAGATCTGAGTAGAGAAGTTGAGTAGGCAGTTGAATTTGAATGTATGAGACTGGGGGAGAGGACAGGGCTGGGTATATAAATTTGGCAGTCTTGGGCATATAGATGGATTGCTCTTGAGTATAGCTGTAAAAAGACCAGTTTTAAGAAGAGAAGGGAATGAAGCAGCCAAGGATACTCAGAAGGGGTAAGCTGTGGGGTAGGAGGAAAACCAAGCAAATCGAGTGGAGAAAGTGATTCAAGGTTGAGGAAATGATCAACCATGTCCAGTGCTGACAGCTTACATAAGGTGAATACTCATGTCTAATTTCTGCACTGTGCCATGCAGAAGTCATTGGTTACACTGATAGTTGCAGATTTGGTGGAGAAATGGAATAGGCTTAAGAGGGGACGTGTTGGAGCCAGTGATTTCAGGCTTATTGTTTATAAGTGTTATACGCTGAATTGTGCCCTGCAAGATGCATCAGGCTGAATTGTGCCCCTCAAGATGCATCAGGATGAATTGTGTTCTGCAAGGTGCATATCCTCAGCCCTTATCCTCAGTATCTCAGAATGCAACTGTATTTGGAGAGAGGGCTTTAAGGGGGGCTATGAGGCCGTTAGGGTGGGCCTGAACCCACTCTGACTAGTGTCCTTGTTAAAGGGGAAATGTGATCCCACAGAGACACCAGAGATGCTTGAGCAGAGGAAGGACCCTGTGAGGACACAGCCTAAAGGTGCCCTCTCCAAGCCACGGAGTTGAGGTGCCAAGGGCTCACCATGCTGGCTCTTGATCTTGGTCTTCCAGCCTCCTGAACTAGGAGAAAAGAAATTTCTGTTTAAGTTACCCAGGTATTTTGTTATGGCAGCTCTAGAAAACTAAGACAGCCGACTTTCCTTGTGTCTCTATTTCTTTTAGCACCAATCAGAATCGTGGCCAATATGGCCAAGGATATTTGTCATCCTCTGCTGTGAGAGATTTTTCTTAGTTCATGCACTGATGACGTGTGTTGCATTTTAAGAACCCTTGTTATTTCTAGGGGATTTCTATGGGGGATTTCTGTGAACCTCTTCATGGGGGATTTCTTTTCCAGGTCTCTTGTCTGTCAAAATACAAACTCCATATCATCAGATACCGGCAGATAGCAGCAGGCTGAACAGCAGATTTGGCACTAGCTTACCTCTTTGGTTTCTCTTTTTTTCTTTTTTGTCATTTTAGGGCTGCACCCGTGGCATATGGAGGTTTCTAGTCTAGGGGTCTAATCGGAGCTGTAGCTGCTGGCCTACACCACAGACACAGCAACGTGGGATCCAAGATGCGTCTGCAGCCTACAACACAGCTCATGGCAACGCTGGATCCTTAACCCACTGAGCGAGGCCAGGGATTGAACCTGCAACCTCATGGTTCCTAGTCGGATTTGTTAACCACTGAGCCACGACGGGAACTCCTTTTTTTTCTTTTCTTTTTTTTAAATCTCTTAGGTTTCTTAATAGCTTGTCTTTTCTGCCTTTGTAAGGATTTCTCTTAGTTTCCTACTAGCTAAGCCATGGGTGTTAAAAAGTGGTGCGCATGTGTGTACATTTAAGCATTTAACTTTTTAAGGTATTTCATTGGTGATAAAGCAAATTGCTGTTATCTATATGTTACCAATTTAATCATAATCAGTTGCTTATGTTTTGATCAAGTTGTATTACCATTAAACTCAGACAATCTGTATAAAGTAATTACCAGTGTCTTTTGTTGTATCCTTTAGAAGCGGACCCTGATTTAAATTTGGGTTCTGGGTCCTCCTGGGAAAGGTGTGACCTCATGTAGGCTGGCTCACTGTACCTGAGGCTGACCCTGAAGCAGCTCACAGCTGAAAATTATTGAGCTCTTGTTGGAGGAGGGGGTCTGGGTGCCAAATTTCCATATCTGCCATATTCGGTTATATAGTACTAATTATGCTACCATCCTAGGAATAATATTTACTTACTACAGTGGTTGTCACTCTAATTGTTAAGCATTTTTTTAATCCAATAACTTCCAAAAACGTCTATCAGCAACGGTAGTCCATGTTATGGCTATTTCGGTATATTTCATAATCAGAAGACATAACAGTAACTTAAAAAATAAAAAGTAGAAATTCTCTTCTGGCACAGTGGATTAATGATCCAGCATTGCCCCAGCTGTAGCACAGGCTGAATTGTGGTGTGGGTTCGATCCCTGGCCCCAGAACTTCCACATGCCATGGGTGCAGCCAAATAAATAAATAAATAAATTTCAATGGAGGTGGTAAGCACAAACTTCCATTTCTGAAATAAATGTCCTGAGCCTGTAATGTACAGCATGGTAACTGTTGTTTAAAATACTGTACAGCATATTTGAAAGATGCTAAAGTAATAATAGATCTTTTTTAATTTTAACATTTTAATTTTTTTCTATTTTAGTTGATTTACAATGTTCTGTCAATTTCTGCTGTACAGCAAAGTGACCCAGTCATGTATGTGTATATATATACACATTCTTTTTCTCATATTATCCTCCATCATGTCCCATCACAAGTTACTAGATATAGTTTCCTGTGTTATACAGCAGGATCTCATTGCTTATCCACTCCAAATGCAATAGTTTGCATCTACTAACTTCAGACTCCCAGTCCATCCCACTCCCTCCTCCCCCTTGGCAACCACAAGTCTGTTCTCCATGTCCATGAGTCTGTTTCTTTTCTGTAAGTAGCGTCATTTGTGACATATATTAGATTCTAGATATAAGTGATATCATATGGTATTTGTCTTTCTCTTTCTGATTTACTTCACTTAGTATGAGAGTCTCTCATTCCATCCATGTTGCTGCAAATGGCATCTTAAAAGTTCTCATCACCCAAAAAAATTGTAACTAAATGTGGTGATGGATTAGACATTGTGGTGATCATGTCTCGGAATATACGAATATACAATCATTATGTGGTACCCATAAACAAACCTAATGCTGTGTGTCCATTCTATTTCAGTGAATATAGCCAAAAGAGTAAATTTGACTTATGTAATTTTTCTTTTTTGGTGAAAGCTGATGTATCATGAGGGTTAAGTGTTTGGGCTCAGCAGTTAGACTGCCCAGGTGTGAGCTCTAGGTCCACCATCCATGATTTGTGTGACTTTGAACAAATGTGTCTTTTCTGATCTGTAAAATGGAGATATTAACAGTACCTATTATTAAGGGCTCATCCTGAGAATTAAATGGGGTAACACATCTGTGGGCTCTGTGTGATGCCTTGGCAGGGTCAGTGAGCACTCCACTTTCTGACCATGTGATTGTCACTTTTTTTTTCTTTTTAAGGCTTTACCTGCGACATATGGAAGTTCCCAGGCTAGGGGTCATGTCACTTTTTATTAGTATGTTTCTTGGCTTCTCTTCAAGTTCTTTTAATTATCGGGCTTCCTTTCTACCTCTCTGCTTTCACATCTTGCTATTATCTAATACACTTCCTGTGCTCTCGCCATTTGATCTCCTTTGAATTCCGTGAGTGTGCTGTATTTTTTCTCTTACCTTTCCCCCCTTTGTACTTGCTATTTCTTGTATCAGAAAAGGCCTTCCCTGTGTCTCCTCTCCATCCAAGCTCGACAGTCCTATTCATTCTAGCTCCCTAATGAATCCCTTCTTGTGCTACAGATTTCAGTCATATATTCATCTGGCAGAGTCTGAAAATTCTTTCTTACGTAGCAGCCCAGAGTCCCTCTGACCCTTGTTTTTTTTTAATGTAACATTTAAGAATTTCTTGTATCCCCAGATTTAGTTGTAATTCTTAGTTTGTGGCTCATCCTCCTCATTGTCCTGTGGACACACTCTCGCTTCATTAATTCATTTATTCATACTTTATTAATGTATAGACACCTATGGACACTTGAAGACCTAATGCTTTATTAATAGCATACAACAAACAAGATTCTTTCACTCTCTTCCTTGCCTCCTTTCTGGAGGTCATCATTATTCTTATTTTGGCTTTTCGTTTCCTTGCTTTTAACCACTGTAGTTTAACAGATGTTATATGTATCCCCAAACAAGTTACTGTTTGGTTTTAGATACTTCTGACCTTGACAAAAGTTGGCACCGTGTTCCATGTAGTCTTCTTAGACTTGTGTCATTCATTCAATATCCTGTTACCAAGATCCATTCATGTTGTTGCACACTTCATGAATTTTTATTGCAATACCCCACTGTAAAAATATGCCAGATTTGCCCATTTCCCTGTAAGCAGATATTTGAGTTACTTCTGGTTTTTCTCTGTGCCTGCATGAACAGTGCTTTTTGGAATATTCTTATGCATGCATCCTCGTGCACATGTGTGTTTCTCTCTAGCATTCATCTAGGAGCAGAATGATTGAATTGTAAATATGTGAATATTCTTCTTTTGTTCAGTTGTATTAAATAATTCCAAATTATTTACAAAAGTGATTGCAAAAACTTACACGCTAGTGACAGTTAAATCTTTTGATTTACATTCTCTCCAACATTTGGCATTATTATACTTCTTAATGTTTTCCCAGTCCAATGGATATTAAATATTATCTTGGAGTTCCCACCATGGCTCAGTGGAAACGAATCTGAGTAGCAGCCATGAGGACGCAGATTTGATCTCTGGCCTTGCTCAGTGGGTTAAGGATCCAGGTTGCCATGAGCTGTGGTGTAGGTAGCAGACACGGGTTGGATATGATGTTGCTGTAGTTGTGGTGTAATTCCTCAGCTACAGCTCGGATTCGACTCCTGGCCTAGGAACCTCCATATGCCATGCGTGTGGCCCTAAAAAGACAAAAAAAATTAAAAAAAAATATTATCTCAATCTACCTGTGTCAGTACTTTCTTGAGTACTGATACGGTTGAACATTTCTTCCTAAGTTTATCAGCAAATATAGTTCCTCTTATGTGAAATGCCATTTCATATCTTTTGCCTACATGTTTGTTATTGTCTTAATGATTCAAGAATTCTTTTTATATTTTTGATTTTTAATTTTTCTTGATTTTTGTATCCAAATATCTTCTCCCAGTTGTGAACTTGCTTTCTACTCTTTTTAATATTTAAATTTAGAGTTTATAAATTAAGTTTTGGGAATGTCCTGAACCCATCATTATTTATTGATTTATACTGTGTTTCCAGGCAAAGATTTTATATGTATTTTATAATGTCCCTTTTTTTCTTTTTCTATTTTAAGAATTCTTTGACTATTCAAAGGGAAAAAAAGTATTTACCATTATTTCTCAAAAAAGAGTTTAAAAGCTTCCTGATCTATCTAGAGGTGGTATAATCCATATGGTGTGAGATAGGGATCTGATTTCATTTTTGTTTTTTGTCTTTTTAGGGCCACACTCATGATATATGGGGGTTCACAGGCTAGGGGTCTAATCAGAGCTGTAGCCACTGGCCTACACCACAGCCACAGCAATGCGGGATCTGAGCCACATCTGCGACCTACACCACAGCTCACGGCAATGCCAGATCCTTAACCCACTGAGCAAGGCCACGGGTCGAACCCGCAACCTCAGGATTCCTAGTGGGATTCGTTTCTGGTGTGCCACGATGGGAACTCCTGATTTCATTTATTTCCCCTATAAAAATCAGTTTATTGTGAGGTCCTCTGTTTCCTGTTGACCTATCACACTATTTTTGTTATGTGTTAATATTCAGTATACGTATGAGTCATTTTCTCAACTGTCTTATTCCACTAATCAATTATTCTTTCTCTGAGCTGCGTTTATATTCTCTTAATTACTGTAGCATCATAAGTCTTGATGGCAGGTAGGGAAAATATCCACTCTCTATTCTTCTCAAATGTTTAATCTTTCACCTTCTATGGAATCAGCTTATCAAGTTCCCCAAAAATCCCCTATGTGATTTTGATTGGAATTTTATAGAATCTATGGACTATTTTATAACATAAATTCCAAATTCTTTTTCAATGTAATTGTGGCATCTTAAATTATAGTGGTAATTAATAAGAAGCCCTTGTTAATTTGAGGAGGAACCATTTGAGTATAATTTTCAAAAGGTTAAAAAACACGTCCATCATACAGATATAAAAATGAAAACATGTCAAACCTTATATTCAACTCATTAATTAATAAGGGAAACAGTGAAAATTTAAAACTGGTAGAGCATAGAAGCTAGTATTTCCAGGCAATGTCAGAATACGGTGGTGGGTTAGTACCCTCTACCTCTAGAAGTTCTACAGCACCATTCATATTCACCTTTGGAGTTTTCTCTTCTGTTGGGTGGAGAGTCTTTTCAAATCTGTATGACACAGCTCTACTCACTAATGTCTATTCCTTCAATTGTAAAATGCACGGAAAATAGAAAGTCAAGGCCAGCATTTTTTTTTTTTGTCTTTTTTTTTTGCCTTTATGTAGAGCCGCACCCGCGGCATATGGAGGTTCCCAGGCTAGGGGTCTAACAGGAGCTGTAGCTGCCGGCCACAGCCACGTGGGATCCGAGCCGCGTCTGCAACCTTCACCACAGCTCACGGCAACGCTGGATCCTTAACCCACTGAGCAAGGCCAGGGATCGAACCCGCAACCTCATGGTTCTTAGTCGGATTCGTTAACCACTGAGCCACGAAGGGAACTCCAAGGCCAGCATTTTACTAAAAGAACATCTAGGACTCTCTCTTGCCTATTTCCAACCTTTGGATAATTTTTTCTGACAAAACCGACAGCACATGTTTCTCTTGTAAAACATTTTCACATTTTAACTATATCATTGTCTGCCTTGGATAGTTTGTGAGAAAAGTATTGGGAAAATTCTGTGATAGGAGCTTATATATTTGGTTACTAAAATGATGAGATGGTAATCAGATATTTAGATTACTGCTGTGTGGTCATACACAAAGGTTTTAAATTCATTTGATGTTTACATTTTATATTATTTAGTAAAAATATATGAATATATTTATTATTTATTACAAAAATAGATGATTCTTTTCTTTATTGATTTTTTTCATAGTAAGCCAACAAAACCTAAAGGTCCATTCATGTATGCAAGGGAATTATGAAAGAATGATGAATTGTTAATATAGAGAAATATGTAGAAGAATACCACACAGCTATTACAATTGATAATTTAAGCTTACATCTTCTATGTTTGAGTAAAAATAATTAAGTTATAAATTGGCAGATGTAGGGAGTTCCTGTTATGGTGCAGTAGAAATGAATCCGACTGGGAACCATGAAATTGCGAGTTTGATCCCTGCCCTCGCTCAGTGGGTTAAGGATCTGGCATTGCCGTGAGCTGTGGTATAGATCACAGACCTGGCTCGGATAATGCATTGCTGTGGCTGTGGCATAGGCTGGCAGCTGTAGCTACGACTGGCCCTGTAGCCTGAGAACCTCCATATGCTGCAGGTGGAGCCCTAAAAAGCAAATAAATAGAAACAGAAAAAAATAAGTAAAAATAAAAATTAAAAAAGTTGAAATTCACACTTAAAAAAAATCAGCAGGTGTAGGATAATTCCCTTTATACTGTTGTTTAAATAATTGAAATGTCACCAAACGGTTATTAATGCAACAAAACTGTTTATTTAAACTCTGAAGTTAGTGCATAAACGTTAGCAATGTTTCAGAAGATGATGTTAGAAGTGAGATATTTATTAGACTTTGGAATAAAGAGTCAGCTGGCATAAAGGGGATTTTTCAAAGTGAGAAAGGATTTGGAGTGGTCAAAATTTGTGATGTCACTTAGAATTGGCAAACACAGCAAAATGAGGGTTTTGTACTTAATGAGTAGTAAGTAACACGACAATGCAAGTCTTAATGTTTTGTAAATAAACAAAGCGTTTGCCTAGGTAACTGGACTGTTGTCTCCAGTAAACTGATCTGTAGGAATTTTCTGGAGTGAACAGTAAAGTTATTTATTGCTTTATCTTACACAAATGTTTCTTGGAGGAATCAACTACATCAAACTGACATCAGTGATCACAGTTTTTTTCTCTTTGTAAATGTTTATTCTAGGAACTTTTTTATTTTTACTACTGACATAGTAGAAAAAAGTTACTAGTTGCCATTGTCTAGTTGTATGTCTAACATAGAAAGTGTCTTCTTTAATCTTCATTACCCAGCCTGTTAATGGAAGCAATATCCTCATTTTGCAGAGAATAAAAGTTAGCAAATCTGATAACCAAATGCATATCATCTGATTCTAGAGTCTTTGCTCTTAGCACTCTTAGCTCTCAAATTGTACTCCAAAATTGATAAACGAATGTGCAGATAAACTATGGTGAGGAAAAAGTCAGTTTGCCTAGAAAACCCATTGGTTTTATTGTATCATTTCATTTAAAAATTTATTATAGTTGATTTACAGTGTTCTGTCAATTTCTGCTGCACAGCAAAGTAATCCAGTTATACAATATTCATTTTTTTGACATTATCCTCCATCATGATCCATCACAAATGATTAGACATAGTTCCTTGTGCTATATACAGCAGGAATGCATTATTTCTTGGTTGAAATTCTGTTTGTAGAACACTGTAAACTAACTATAATGGAAAAAATAAAAATTATTAAATTAAAAAAAAAGTTCTGTTTGTGACTGTTTATCTCTTTGTCCAAATTGTATTGCCATGTCTTTAATGGTATTCAATCCAGTATTATTTGTCTGTTAAGAGTCATGCATGTTACTTAAGTCAGAACACTAAGTAATAAAAGAAATCCTAAAGAAATGTATGTCCCCAGTGAGCTGTGCTCAATACTGATCTATGACTTCTCCCTGTCATAGAATGGAAGAGGCTCTTTGAAGGACCAATTTCAAATCTTATGTCATCGGTGCAAAGAGTTAAATAAAACCAAAAGTTGCTTGCTTCACTGTATATAGAAGTCTTCATGGAATCTCCAGTTTCATACTTAGACTAGTATTTGTTGAACATGATCTGACTGTTTGAGACCTCATAGTTCCCTCCCCCAAAACACACACACGTCTCCCCAAATTTGGCTTTGCTGTTTAATCATGACACAATTCCTAGTAATCCTGTGCTGTGGGGCATCTTATATTTTCCTCCAAGATTTTAAAATGACTGGTGCAAGAGTCCAGTCTGAGTGAGAGGTTCTGTGGTATCTTTTATCCTCTTCTTATGTTATAAAATGTACAGAAATAGCAAGGAGGATCAGCATGTTGTGGTGATGAATTTTGACTGGAAGGTTATTAAGTCTGTGGTGGAGCTGTGCTACCTACTGTCACATTATGTAAGATTAATAAGGTTTTCTGTGGCTAAGAGTTTTATAGTTTAAGGATGTGTGTGTACGTGTATGCATGCATGTATGCATGATTACATATGTGTGTATATACATACATGCCCCATACATGTATATGTATGTGTATATACCTACTTGATCCAGACCTGGCCCCATCAGGCAGTTGGGTGGGTGTAGGAAGAGGCAAAATCTCTTCGCAATTTGAGGATGAAAGAAATGTACCTTTATCCTTATCTTAGCTTTTTTATTTTTTTTTTGCTTCCCATGCTTAGCTTTAAGTTAAATTGGTGCTTGAATTTAATTATTTTAAGTAAAATGGAGAAGTACAGAGACTAGGAAATGAACACTGAAAATGAATGCTGAACAGGAGGACATGAGATTTCTAACTGAAGAGAGACTTGAATACAAAGTACCCTTGGGTGGACTTGTAATATATTTTCCCATGGAAACCACAAGATTGTGTATTTCCAGCCACCTGAAAGCCATGATTACCAGAGAGTGACAAAGCATTAATGCAGTTTTTGAGGGGCTATTAGCATTATCCATAATGAAAGAAAATTGATGAGACTAGCACACTGGAACGTTTCCTCATTATTATTACATCCACCTGTATATATTATGTTACTATATATAAATATATTATTTAAACACACATATAAATGTGCAAATGATATATATATATATATATATATATGCACACGTATAAATATGCAAATAATAGCTGGTTTCCCTTTTTAAAATTATTTTTAAAATACAGAGAATCCTATCAAAAGTCATCAGATTTAATCTCTACATCCTTATAGGTTGTTGCTAACTAAAGGAAGTGAGAAAGTTAGGCTTGCATAATTATGAAAAGAATGAAATGGGCAGGAGATCCCTGTGGCCTAATGGATTAAAGATTCAGCATTGTCACTTCTGTGGCTTGGGTCACTGTTGTAGTGTGGGTTCTATCCCTGGCCTAAGAACTTCTATATTATGTGGGTGTGGCCAAAAAATAAAATTTAAAATATCACAAAAAATAAAAGTGTCTAAAAAATAATAAGCTGTACAAAAAGATGTTGGGAAGTACCTTAGGAGGGACTCCAGAGTATGTAAGGTGAAGTTATTGTGTATGTGTGTCATAAAGAGTGGAATTTGGATAGAAGCCCTTGGAAACACTTGATAGTTGAACAGTTGAAACTAATTTTTTAGGATAAAAAATTGATGGTAGGTTTATTGATTAATTTTTTTATAAGTTTCCATTTGGATGGTTGCTCTGTTCAGTGATTTAGTTACCAGAAGTTAGGAGTGACTGGAAATGGTTAGGAACCTGGTTTAGAGTCAATAAACAAAGGGCAGAATTAAGCAAACACTTCTCAGTATCCTTGTGTGGATCTGGTGTTTGCAATGCTCTTGTGTAATACTCTGCAAATGACCTAGAACTCTCCTAATAACAAGGAATTAACTTAAAGAGAAGGCAAGAGGCAAGAAGTAACGGAAAGACCGGTGTCCCAGTTCTCTTTCAGTACTAGCTATGAATCTGGGCAAGTCACTAAAGTTATTTGAATTAAAGCTTCTTTTTCTATGAAATAAAGTTGACGGCTGCCTTACCCAAGTCATAGCAACACTGTAAAAATGAAATCAATCAACAGTAGTGGAATGTTTTCCCTATATGTTTATTAAATCATGGGAAAATAGTGCAAATAAACAAATCCAAAATAATAAAATTGAAAAAAAAAGAAAAACCCACAGGGTATTATCATTAATCACCAAGTAGACCAAATTGAAGTAAGAAAGAGCTTCCAAGAAAGACTTTTGATTTATTGCTCTTTTAAATCATTCATACCACTCATTATATCCACCTATACAGATAATTTAACTATATATTTTTTAACTTAAAATATTTTTGATTGAAGTGTAGTTGATTTACAATGTCATGTTAGTTTCAAGTATACAACAAAGCGATTCAGTTATAGATCTATCTATCCTTTTTAAAGTTCTTTTCTATTATAGGTTATTACAAAATATTGAGTATAGTTCCCTGTGTTATACAGTAGGTCTTTGTTGGTTATATATACATATGATATATGAACTGACTGTATCTTTAAAACTAGAAAGTAACATTTTCTCTCCAGAAAAATCAGTGTTTTACTCAATTCTCATTTTCCGTGGTGAGGATTCATTCAAAGAATTTAATCCATTGTATCAAGTAATTTATTTTTATTTTCTCATATATTAATCTTTAATTATGTTCTTATTTTTTGTTTGTAGGGTGCAAGTTGAATTCTATATGAATGAAAATACATTTAAAGAGAGACTAAAGTTATTTTTTATCAAAAACCAGAGATCAAGTAAGTCTTTCATTTTATTTCCCTATGTATTTGTGTATACGTTTACCTTAAAAAATTTGAGGAAGGCAATCCTTTTGAAAAATATCTATTATAGAGAGGAGTAAAATTGATAGCCTTGTCTGCCAGGCATCAAAGTTTAGAAAACAATAGATGTTACATCTGATGGTGTTGAGGCTTCCTGACTACTTTACTTCTCCAAATTCCTTATCAGTAAGTAAGCAGACTTTTGAGTGAACACTTTGGCTTCATAGAAACATTGAGGAAAGTAACTTGAATAAGAATTCCCCCAATTTTAACGGTTGGGGACACCTAAAACTTCGTTTGAGAAGACTGGTGATTCCAGTTGCCCATAATGGGGAATAATTTTCTGACTTTGTGATTCAGTAGGGTAATGTTTCCTAATCTTACATAATAACAAGAGATATCTAGAGTGTTCTGAAATGCACAGGTTACTAGCATACTTCTCTGCAGGTTTTAAACCAGGAAGCTTGGCGCTAAGCTCAGCATGTAATTTCTCAGTGATTCTTAGTGATTATCATCAAACAAATTTGGGAGGCATTGGGTCTTTAAGAGGACATGGAATTAGCTTAGCCACAGACCTCTTAAGCTCGTTCCAGATGAAGTGCAAGTCGTACTCGTTGCCTCCTCCTAGTACATGTTTTTAAATACTCATAAATAATGAACCAATGTCGGGTTTTTTTTGGTATGATTATTGCTTAAGATGTCCATAAGCAATGGAGAGATCTACAGTAGACTGGTGTAGACTTTGCTCTCTCTAAATTTTGAGCTTTGAGGTCTCTTGGGGCGTCTAAATTAAGCTATGGTCATATAGCGTTCAGAGAGACAAACCTGAGTTGTGAGAAGTTACCCAGTAGTGACTACAGGGAATATCTCAATCCACAAGGCACACTGGTGAAGAGAGTGTTAATGGCTGGTTAGCTTCAGAGTTAGGTTAATAATAACTAACGCTTCTCTAATCTGGTTGTTTAGAATTTCCAAAGAGGCCCCACCAGTAGATTACCTAAAGAGGCCACCTCACTTGAATAGAAAGTTCCCTTTATTTTAATAGCAAAAATTCTCTCTGTCCAGGCCGAAAGATTGGATGTGCTATTTGAATACTTTAATACTTTAACTTTGATTGATACTTTGACTAAGCTGTCATTTGAGGAGACCAGTTCTGTAAAACCAGGGCGATTTCATTAACAATTTTAAAGACTTTAAAAAGAAGCTAACCCATAAAATTTACCTAGAATTTTAATAGAAAAACCTAGGAAAAATGACACAGTTAATAAGCATTAACCTTTTACTGTTAAGAAATATTACTTCAAGTACACTCATATATAGCAGGATTAAAAAAATGGTGTTTCATTTCCAGATTTTATTAAGAAATAATTATCGGAAGACCTTTCTCAAATTTTTATTCATAATGTATGAATCAGATACCACCTGATAATTGCAGGAAATGTAATGCTTCTATTAATCAGATTTTATGCACATTTGGCTTAATGTTAATTGCTCTTCTTCATCATCAAGTATTACAAGCTACATAACTGTGACCTATACAGTTTCAGAGATATATAGTGGCAGGCTTAGTTCCCATAAAAAGTTAAAGATTTCATAGGTATTTACACCCAAAGTGAAAAGTGAAGTTCAGGGGTTGAACTCAAAGATGTATGTGTGTGTATGTCTGTATTTCTCAGCATATGTTATTAGGATTTCTCTATAACTATATAATTACTAATTAAATGCATAATATATAATTATATATACAATTGTAATTTCTGTATAATCTACAAGATGTTCAGCAGATATAAGACATAGAACTTATCCTGTGAATATTTAAGCAGCTAGATTTTCTAGTTAACTTTTTTTTCTAAAATTCATAGATATATAAAATGCTTCAGCTTGAACCAGTCTTGATTAGATGTGATTTTGTGGTTTCTGAATTCTCAACTGTAGATATACTCTTAGTATATGTTATTCACTGTTATTTGCCATTCGTGTATTCTGTCATTCTCAATTGTTTCAGTATTCAGCTTTTTATTTTTAATATTCAGCTAATTAAATTTCACCCACTGAGACTTCGGAGCATTTAGACAATCATGGCATTGTAGTTTCTAAACACGATTTAAGTGCTGTACTTAAAATGGATGTTTTTTGACAGTTCTTTTTAGGTTTTTGTGAACTGAGTTCAAATACAAATCAAATTTTTGTTTTTGTTTAAAGGTCTAAGAATACGGCTGTTCAATTTTTCTCTCAAATTATTAAGCTGCTTACTATATATAATACGAGTGCTGCTGGAGAACCCTTCACAAGGAAATGAATGGTAAGCTATCTTTGTCTGATTTTCTACAGTATTCTTTTGCTTAGTTTCAACTGTGTTATAAGTTTTGAGGTACGACTAGTAAATAATGTTGTTTCAAGTGTACCCCATAATAATTCTATCTTTGTATATATGACAAATTGATTTCCATACATCACTATACAATTGATTCCCTTTACCCATTTTATCTTCCTTTTCTCGCTTCCCCTCCAAAACCAAAAAAAATCTACATTTTTGTTAGCTTGTTTTGTTTTTTTATATTCTACATGTAAGCAAAATCATATGGTATTTGCCTTTGTCTCACATATTTCACTTAGCATGATGCCCTCTAGTTCCAACTATGTTGCCACAAATGTCAAGATTTTTTTCTTTTTATGGCTGAGTGGTATTCCATTGTGTGTGTGTGTGTGTGTTTGTGTGTGTATACCACATCGTTATTCACATACATCCATCAGAAGACGATTATGTTGTTTCTACTTCATGGCTATTGTAAACACCACTGCAGTGAACATAAGGGTGCATATATTTTTTTGAATTAGAATTTTTGGAGATTTTTTTTTGGATAAATATCCAGAAGTAGAATAGCAGGATTATATGGTAGCCTTATTTTTAAAATTTTTGAAGGACCACCATATTGATTTCCTAGTGGCTGCACTAATTTACATTCCCACCAACAGTGTAAGAGGATTCCCTTTTCTCCAAAACCTCTCCAACACCTATTATTTCTTTTCTTTTTAATAATGGCCATTCTGAGGTGTGAGGTGATATCTGTGATTTGATTTGCATTTTCTGTTAATTAATAATGTAGAGAACCTTTTCACGTACCTGTTGGACATCTGTATGTCTTCTTTGGAAAAAATCTATCTGGATCCTATGACCACTTTCATTCCAATTTTTTTTCTATTGAGTTGAATTAGGTCTATATGTATTTTGGATATTAGATCCTTATCATATGTGATTTGCAGATATTTTTCCCGTTCTAGATTGCCTTTTTTCTTTTACTGGTGGTTTCCTTTGCCGTTCAGAAACTTTTTAGTTTGGAATAGTCCCACTTGTTTATTTTTGCTTTTGTTGTTTTTGCTTTTGGTGTCAGATTAAAAAAAATCATCACCAAAGCCATTGTCAAGGAATTTCCCGCCCATGTTTTCTGTAGTTTTAGGGTTTCAGGACTTGCATTCAGGTGTTTAATCCATTTTAGCCATTTTGAGTTAATTTTTTGCATTGTGTAAGAGAGTAGTATAGCTTTATTTTTTATATTAGCCTATCCTGTTTTCCAAACACAATTTATTGAAGAGACTGTTCTTTACCTGTTGCATATTCATGGCTCCTTTGACATAAATTAATTGACCATATATGTGTGTATTTATTTCTGGGCTCTAAATTCTGTTTTGTTGATCTATGTGTCTTTTTATGCCAGTACCATACTATTTTGATTGCTATAGCTTTGTAGTATAGTTTGAAATCATGGCACATGTTTCCTACAGCTTTGTTCTTTCTTAGAATTCTTTGGCTATTTCAGGTCTTTTGTGATCCCATAGAAAATTCCAAATTGTTTGATTTCTGTGAAAAATGTCATTGGAATTTTGATATAAATTGCACTGAGTCTGTAGATTGCTTTGAGTAGTATGGATATTTTAACAATATTAATTCTTCTTATCCATGAACACAGATAATCTTTCCATTTCTTTGTGTCTTGTTCAGTTTCTTTTATCAGTGTCTTATAGTTTTCAGTGTACAGGTCTTTCACCTCCTTGGTTAAATTACTCCTAGGTATTTTATTCTCTTTGATGCAATTGTAAATAGGATTTTTCTTAATTTACTTTTCTGATATTTTATTAAAATTTATAGAAATTCATGTATTTCTATACAGTCATTTTAAGTATCCACAGGGAATTTCTTCCAGCAATCCCAGCACAGTTACCAAAAGCCAGGGATATTCAAGGCTCATACGTAGTTTGTCATAGTATTTTCATGAAACCTAAACACATCCTCCCATACACTTTATATCATCTCTGTATTGCTTATAATACTGAATACAGCTTAAATGCTATGTATATAGTTTCCAGTATGCAGAAAATTCAAGTTTTTCTTTTTGGAAATTTCTGGAACCTTTTTTCAAATACTTTTGACCCATGGTTGATTGAATCTGCAGATGTAGAACTCATGGATAAGGAGTCTGTCTGTTTATTGATTTTGTACACAACAACTTGCTAAATTCATTTATTAGTTCTAACAGGTTTTTGGGGAGTCCTTAGAATTTTTTATATGTAGTCTCACGTTGTCTGCATTATTTCTTCCTTTCTAATTTGGATCACTTTCTTTCTTTTCCTTGCCTAATTGCTGTGGCTGGGATTTCTAATACTATGTTGATAAAAGTGGCATGAGTGGGCATTCTTTTCTTGTTCCTGTTCTTAGAGGAAAAGATTTTATCTTTTCATCATTGAGCATACTATTAGTTGTAGGTTTCTCATATATGACCTTTATTATGTTGAGGTATATTCCCTGTATGCCTGCTTTGTTGAGAGTTTTTATCATAAATTGATGTTGAATCAAAATTCAACAGTGCTTTTTCTGCATCTGGAGATGATTATATGATTTTTATCCTTCATTTTGTTAATGTGATTAATGTTAATGAGATGTTTAGCCATCTTTGTATCCTTGGTATAAATCCCATTTGGTTGTGATGTATAATCCTTGCTAATGTGTGCTTGAATTTTGTCTGCTAATATTTTCTTGAGGGCTTTGCATCCATATTCATCAGGGATATTGTCCTGTAATTTTTTTGTGTGTGATTTTCTTGTCTGGAAGTATCAATCCTCCAATACAGAATTTGGAAACATTTCTTCACTTCAACTTTTTTGAAGAGTTTTAGACCCTAGCTCTTGGTTGTCTCTCATATATTTCCCGTTGTTTGAACAGCCTGATTTATTGTTGATAAGTTCCAGGTTTTGAGTTATGCTAAGCCCTGCCAGTGTTCTAAGGTAAGGATCTCAGCACCTAGTGTCAGGCTGATTGGAATCCAGACCTTGAGGCAGCAGCTTTGAAGTATGCAAATATATATAGTTCTGTGGACCCACTGTTGTAATCTCTGCTGGCCTCCCAGTGAGGCAATTTGGAGGTGACAGTTGCAAGTCAGGGCTCTAGATGAATGTATTAGCTCTTTTCTAGGAGGTACTGGTGAGCTATAGCAAGGCCTGAGAAAGTGCAGAGATGCTCTCCTCTGATCCAGGTTCCCTGAGAACTCCTCTGTGTCCTCTAGATGTGTGGAAAGCCTGAGGAATAAAAGTTATGAGGATATTAGGTAATATGGAGCTTGATCTCTAAGTAGCTATAAGGTCAAGAACTTAGGTTCTGTAAAATTGGTATTTATAGTATATGTTTGGTCTTTGATTTGTTCTTTTCAACTTCTTGTCTGAACTTAACAAATTAAACCTGGGACGCTGGCAGGGCTGGTGTCTAACTGTCTGAAGTAACTGGTAAGTAGCAGTTAGGAAAATGATCTCTTGTTTCTTTTTTCTTTTTATTTGTTTGTTTGTTTGCTTATTTATTTATTTATTTTTGGCTTTTTAGGGCTGCACCTACAGCATATGGAAGTTCCCAGGCTAGGGACTGAATTGGAGCTGCAGCTGCTGGCCTGTGCTGCAGGTGCCAGCCTGTGCTGCAGCTGCCGGCCTGTGCCACAGCCACAGCAATGCAGGATCTGAGCCACAGCTCACTGCAGTGATGGATCCTTAACCCACTGAGTGGGACCAAGGATCAAACCTGTGTCCTCATGAATACTAGTTGGGTTTGTTACCGCTAATAGCCACAATGGGAGCTCCAAGGATCTCTTGTTTCTAACTCTGAATATGACGTGATTTCCAGCATGACATATTATAAAATGACTTGAGTCACCAGAGAGCTGTTATGTTGATCTTCTCAAATGATATTCAGAAAATGATTTTAAAGGGATACCCATCTAAGGAAATAAAATCATGATCAAACTTTGTGATGGTGGCAGGGCTGTTACTTGGTACAACAGGTGCATTTTCTTTAGTTAGTGCTTTATTCTTTCATGTTTTATTTTTTTCTGCCATTTGAAAAGACATATTTATTGTATTATACAAGTTATAATAGTACAATATAATGATTCACAATTTCTGAAGGTTATAAACACCCATTGATTGTTATTTTAAAATATTGGTCATCACTTATATCTGGAATCTAATATACGGCACAGATGAACCTTTCCACAGAAAAGAAAATCATGGACACGGAGGACAGACTTTTGGTTGCCAAGAGGGAGGAGGAGGGAGTGGGATGGATTGGGAATTTGGGGTTAATAGATGCAAACTATTGCCTTTGGAATGGATAAGCAATGAGGTCCTGCTGTATAGCACTGGGAACTAAATCGAGTCACTTATGATGGAGCTTGATGGAGGATAATCTGAGAAAAAAGAATGTATGCATGTATGTATCACTGGGTTACCTTTCTGTACAGTAGAAAATTGACAGAATACTGTAAACCAGCTATAATGGAAAAAATATAAATCATTATAAAAAAATAAAATATTGGCTATGTTCCCTGTATTGTGCAATATATCCTACCACTCACTCTGAGGCTCCAGAATAAGAAAATAGACTTTTTGTTGGAAGCCTGGGGTGTGTGTGTGTGTGTGTGTGTGTGTGTTTCAGGCTACTGTCTATTTGATGTCGTTGGGTGGTAACCTGCCAAGAACTGTCACTCTGGATGGTTTCAGTCTCCTGGGACTCAGGAATACAGGTACTCAACATCATCTTCCATGTGGACTACATGCACCTGTTGGTGTCTGCAGGGCCATGGGGAGTGCAGGGCTGGGGAAACCCCCTAGGCTTCAGTGGGGCCGCAGGATAGCATGGGGGCGGTACTCGCGAAAAGAGGCAGCACACAAATGGCTCCTGCCAGTGCCTCTGTTTTCCAGCAGTGTCCAAACAGATCCCTGTGCCCTCAGTTAAGACTGGCTAATGAATCTCCTTCATGTGTGGTCAAGGTGCTTTCTGAACTGCTGCCTTTTCTCTGGGTTTTGGTATGAGCTAGTCTGAGGGTGAGTCCATTAAGAGAAGACTTTACATATTCCACAGCCTTTTGGGTCTCCTGACTCTAAATCCCACTGGTTTTCAACACTGGCCATTTTCTGGGCTCCCCTGTCCAGGTCCCAAGGGTTGTGTGTCTGTGTGGGGCACAGACCCTGCCACCTCTCAGGGAGAAGTGCTGTGTTGAGATTTCTCCTGCCTGTATGTCACCACATTCGAAGTGGTTGTTGTGGTGAGACAGCGTCTCTGCTCTCCTCCCTGTCTCATCGTGACTCTTTATCCCTTTTGGAGGACCTCTTCAGGTCTTTTCAGACCGTATGTAGCTGTAGATTTGGTGTGTCCGTGGGAGGGGGTCGTTCACGATCTTCTTACACCACTATCCCAAATCACCTCCCGAACTGTCATTTAAAAGAATGTTATATCAGATTCATTTTCTTGAGGACATTTTAGGTGTTTGTCACAATTAAATTGATCTGGCTCTGAGTTAATACATGATGTAATCTTTGCAGGTTCTTTTTAAACATGTCTTTTTTTTTCTGTTTGTTTAAAGCAAATCTTGACACCTACACATTACATTTGTATTGCCAGCCAAAGTATTCTAAGTAATTGTTTGCTATGGGCCAGTCTTTTAAAAGACCCAAATACCTTCCTGTTCTTGATTCACATACACTCCAAAAAGATTTAATCTACTGTATACCAGCTCTGTAAGTATTTCCAGTTACAGTCTCGATGTTATTTATTTTTTAAGTTTCCTTGAGGGCATTACTCTAAGTGAAATAAGTCAAGCAGAAAAAGATAAATACTGTATGATCTCACTTACATGTGGAATCTTAGAAAAACCATCAAAACAACAACAAATCAAATTAGTTACTCTTGAATAGAAACATTTCATCATTTATTGGGTTGCCTGATTCGACTCAGATTTATCTTGTGTGGTTTTTTATCTAATTTGAGTTAAATGACATTGATTTACCTTAAATTTACTTTTCCATTTATTATTCTGTTCTTTTATTAAATGGCATTTCTATTCATTTATGGGCTTTCCTTTTAGTGTATGTCCTTTGCTAGAAGCAGTAGAAAAGGGGACTGGATGTATAATGGCCTGAATATTAATCTCATCACCACCATGGGGCTCTGTCCAGTGTACTACATTTAAAATAATTTTCAAAGCAGAAAACAAATTTGATGGCTAGCTTCTGTACAATTATTTTTTTCATGTAGCAGTTTTCCCTGAAGAAAATTAAAAAATAAAAAATATCAAAGTGAAACAGAAAATAAAGGCATAATATATTATTTAATTTTTATTTATTTTAATTCAAATGAACTAGTTACTCTTCAGCTTGGTGAGACACTGAAAATGATTTCATATTTGTGAAAGGGTTTGGAGTTAAGTTAAAGGTTAACAAGTGAAATTTCATTGTGTAGTAATTTATGTGATAATTCTTTATGAAAGTATTTAATGAATATAATTATGGATATTTCACCATGTCTTTATTGAATACTTAGCACGTATTTGTACTGCTGTAAATGAGGACTTAGCAATGAAAAAGAACATCTGCTACCCTTAGGAAATGTTCAACTCTTGAAAAGGTTTTATAGTTTAGAGTTCTTATATTTTCTGGCATTGGGCTAGTGGTTTTTTGTGTGTTATTTCCTTCAACACATAGTTAATCTTATTATTCCCAATTTACATATAAAGGTGTGGAAGTTTTCTTCTATTTGCCCTTGACCGAGAACCTCAGCACTAATTTCTTTATCCCGGTTTAACTCGTTTGTCGCAGGAAGCCAACATCTTCCCACCATCATTCCATCCCCCCCCCCTGCCCCAAAAGTCTAATGACAAGTTCTCCTTCTCTGCTTGGAGGTCTAACAGGCATTGCAAGCTTGCCACGTTCTAACCCACTTCTGTGCTCTTGTACATCTCAGCGAATGGCAACCCCATCTTCCCCAAGCCCTCTCTACTCACAACCTCCTACATCTTGGCTAATAGCAACTTCATCGGAACAGTTGCTCAGGCCAAATGCTTTGGAGTAATTCTTCAGTTCTCTTTCTTCTCACATTCTGAAGCCTGTGCAGAACCCACAGAAAATTCCATTGTTTCTAACTTCAAGAGAGATCCAGCATGCAGTCACTTCTCAATGTTACCATCCTGGCACAATCCATCTTTTCTTACCTGGATTCCTGCATTTCCCTTCCTAATTAGTCCTGCTGATTGTGCCTTTTCTCCACTTTGGTTTATCTTTTTTTTCCTTTTTCTTTTGCTGGCCATGCACGTGGCATGCAGGAGTTTCCAGGCCAGTGACTGGACCCAGACCACATCAGCAGCCCAAGCCACTGCAGTGACGATGCTGGATTCTTAAACCACTGCTCCACAAAAGAGCTCCCTCTTTGGTTTATTCTTAATGGAGCATCCAGTGTTCCTTTAAAGTATAAGTCAGATCTTGGCCTGAATGCCAAAGTACCCAGTAGCTTTAAGAACCTCCAATTTCCCTGCGTCTCTGCCTCCTGTTATTCACCTCCACCCATTTTGCTCTAGCCATGTTGACCTCTTCTCTGCTCTTGAACCATTCCAGAAACACTGCCGTTCCCTCTGTCTGGAATTCTCTTCCACCAGTTAGCTTGGGCATGCTCCCTCAGATCTATACTCCAAATCAAATATTTAGTGAAGGCTTCTCTAAGCATCCCATTTACAATAGTATTCTCCTCACAAGAGTCTCTTGAACACTTTTTCTTCTTTCTTTTTATGTGTTCCTCCATGGTGTTTTTCTCTTTCATATCTTGTACGTATGATGCTTGTTTATTTTGCTTTCCGTGTGTTCCATGTAGGTTGCCATGGACATTCCCCAAGGGCAGAGATAGTTGCCAGAGTCCTCAGAGCCTGGCATAAATACAGCATCAGTAGTTATTTATCAGATGAGTGAGGGAGTGAATAAATGAAGGTCATTTTTTTGCTTTTCTTTTCTTTTTACCTCTGCACCTGTGGCATATGAAAGTTCCCAGGCTAGGGACTGAATTGGAGCTGCAGCTGCAGACCTATGCCACAGCTACAGCAACACTGGATCCAAGCCACATCTGTGACCTGTACAGTAGCTTGAGGCCACACTGGATCCTTAACCCACTGAGTGAGGCCAGGGATTGAACCCACATCCTCATGAAGACTATATCAGGTCCTTAATGTGTTGAGCCACAAGGGGAACTCAAGAAGATCATTTTTAGTCTGACCTTCGCTTACTTTACCTCATCAGCCTCTTATTTCAACCATGTGGTCCAATTTGAAGCTACTTATCCCTACTGTGCCCTCCACTGTCTCTGGGACTTTGAACATTTACTCCCAATTCTTGGGCCTCTGGTTTCCACTCCTTTCCCTCACCACCCGCTCTTTTTAAACTTGTCTCAGGAACCCCCGGCCTTCAGGACAACAATTTATTGAATAAAAATTAATCTGACACTCTTAGCAGACATTATGCCCTTCAGCCAGACTTCACTCTGGGTTAGGTGTGGTTTCTGGGGTGTCACCACACTTAACATGGCCCTGGATTTCACGATTTACTTCTCTGTTCTCTCTATACATTCACCAAGGGCAAGGACCATGTTATATTTGCATCTGTAGCTTCCGTACTTAGCATAGGACTTGGTGGGTCAATGAGGGTTGCTGAATTAATGGAGTGATGCTCAACAGTTTTATAGATAGCATTGCACAACCCGGATGATTCAAAGTCACTGCCTAGAGATGCCAGTGAATATTACATCTCTTAAATTTTCTCTCTCTGCATTATTAAAAATGGTTCACGTTTCATCCCCTTCTACAAACACATCAGAATGGGTTATAAACTTTGGTGATTTATAAATAAAATGAACATTAGAGAGACTTGAGAATCCTACGGTGAGGCATGACAGAACCCTTCTAAGAGTGAAAGGGCATTGGCGGGTGATAGCAGAGTAAAATAATGTTATTTGAAAACATTACGTGAGCAAAGTTTCCTATAATTAACTTGTACGTCATATTAATAAGAATATTCAGATGTAATTATAGAGGATATACATTTGAAAAATCAGATTACTGCAATTAAAAAACATAACAAAATAACTCATGGCTCCATTTTGAATACAATGTTCCATTTAGCTCCCATTGTCATGTTGTACTGGTTAATGAAAAACAGCAGTGGCCTTTCTGGGCACAGGCTGTATTTTAAAATAATGAGGCTAATTCAGCAAAGAGATTTATTTAATTAGAGCTTCTGACATAGTAAAGCTGCAGATATTTTGCGTTGCTTTGCTTTATTTTTAAGTCCCTTCCAGGAGCCAGAGTTGATATGAAAATGTTGCAAGTGTGGACAAACTGAAGGATAGGAAAGGAATTTTACTGTGAATGTATGAAATCTGTGCAAAGGACAGACTCTGATGTACTAAGGTACACACAGTGTGTAGTAAATGATTTAAAGGTGTTAGCAGAGGAAACACATTCAGCATGTGGTTTATGAATTCTGTTGTGACCTGAGCCATTAGCACTGATGCGTTGCCTGCTGGTGCTTATCATTCTTCACTGGGGCAAAATGCACTCCTCCCACCCACTTAAAAAATTATTGAGGAGTTCCCATTGTGGCTCAACTGAAGTGTAGGTTGCAGATGTGGCTTGAATTCTGAGTTGCTGTGGCTGTGGCATAGGCCTGCAGCTGCAGCTCCGTTTTGACCCCTAGCCCAGGAACTTCCTTTTGCCACAGATATGGCCTTAAAAAGAAAAACATAAAAAGTTGTTGAAGTGATTAGTTTTTAACATCCCAGGGGACTATATCCAGTCCCTTGTGATGGAACATGACAGAGAATAATATAAGAAAAAGAATATGGCAAATGGGTAGCATCACTTTTACTTGTTTTTCATCCAAAAATCTCACTTGAGAATCAGTCACATCTTCATACCTTGACACAAAGGCTGAGAAAGTAGCCTTTGGCTGAAGAGTGGCTTTTTGCCTGTGATTCTCCACCGTGGGAGGGGAAAATGAATGTTGACAGACTGGAAGTCACTTTTGCCTCAGCCCATGTGTGCCTGGTGGAAAGACTCTTAACAGCCATTCCCTCGAGGTCAGCATTTAGTCCTCTCTGCCACATCTCTGACAGTTGGTGTGAAATATGCTCGTGTTTTTAAGGATTTGGCTATTGGGAAATCTTCCTAATATTACCATCATAGCTCCACCGTGCTTCAGTATCCTGGTCACATACTGAATTTTGTCTGTCCTCGAAAACCTGGGCCTAGAACCATAGTTGGTCCTCATTTCTTACTCTTTTTATAGTTAGGAGAGTGCCAGAATATTCCTCTCTGGCTTAGGCTCTTACATATATATATAAATATAAATATATATATATATATATATATATATATATATATATATTTTTTTTTTTTTTTTTTTTGGCCACATTGACGTAATGGGAAGTTCAGGGTCCAAGGATCAAACCTGCACCACAGCAGTGACAATGCCAGATCTTTAACCCGCTGAGCCACCAGGGTGCTTCTAGGACCTCATGCTTTTGTTAAGACAGTACAAGCTTGTCTGCTGTGTTTGGAGCTCTGTCAACATGAGTTTGTTTTGTCTTTTTTATGAATTCTGCCCCACACGTTGACCCTGGTACTTTTGCATGTTTACCGGATGCTTTATTCCTCTGGTTAACATATTCATTCCCTGAACTCCACCTCTGCTGCCACAGCAGCCCTGACATGTGCAGCACTATTTTCTTACCTTTCTTAGAGGTATTTATTTACCATAAATAAGTATGTTATACAAAGTGACTGGGGCTGCACGTTATTAATTTTCTGTAGTTAATGTCTGCTGTTTGTTTGACATGGTTCTTCCACTTTTCATAATGATGCCTCAAACACGATTTTTATCTTTAGGCCTAGTTTAATTTAATATAAATTAATTATAAATAATTTATGGTAAAATTTTGATTGTATGTTTGCTTTTACTTTTATAATTTTGAAAAGTGAAATTCATTTTATTTTCATAATTTTATAAATGGTTCATGATTCTTATAAGCACATGGGGGAATGAAAAATAAGTAAAAGTTACCTAAAATCATAATACCTAGAAGTAAGTATTTTTAGTGTTTTGACCACCATTCTTTTGGAAATTCTCTAGCAATACACATTTATGTACAGCATACTCATACTGATATAACTAGGACAATATTATATACATTATTTTTATCAATGATGATTTTTCTCATTTATGGCATTTTTGCTGTTGTTGATGAGGAGGAGGCTACTTTAATTCTCTCACTCTTGGTTCGTCAGGTAGATTCCAGTTACTTTCCTGTTATTAGTCATACTGCAATCAATATTTCTGTACAGGTTTTCTTTCTTTTGAGTACTTTTTTTGTCAATGGGATTGACAAAATTGGGAAAAAAAAAACCCATGAAGTCTTATTTAAATTTAAATACTCTGGTATTTCAAGACCTATTAAAACAACATGTCAGATCAAAGAAAATGCCATTACTTTGATAATTAGCTTTTGGTAAGTCTATTTTAACTACCAATTTCCTTTTGAAAATGCTCTCCAACTTCTGATTTGCAATTTTTATAATTTTGCAGATATTGCTATCTCCTTGTTTTGTGGTTTTGTAGCAATGATTTCCATTGATCCAGACCGTGGATCTCATAATATATTCCTCTTTACCCCTGCATACCTTGTTTTGGTCTGATTTCTCAACTCTCACTGATAACATCCATTTCTAAGTTTATCACCCACGTTTTGCCTTTACTGGCACCATCCACTTGTTAGCATGGAATGCCTAGCCTACTGTAGGCATGTGGCTGGAAAGTGAAATAGGCATACTATGTCATCTTATTGAACTTGCAGTTTCATGAGGAGACAACTACTAAAGAAATATATCTACAAACAAATATCAGCTTCCAACCTAGCTGAGGGGCAGGAGAGGTAGGTAAGGGACATAGCCTAAGAGATTAGCTGGGTCCTTGATCCAGGGGAAGTCTCTATGAAGGTTTTCCTGTGAGTGGGCTGATCTGAGAGCTCTAGGATGAGGGAAGAGCATGTGAAAAGGGCCGTGAAAGGAAGGAGCGTGTCACAGTGGACTAAGTCTAAGAATGCCAGGTGAAGAGCTTCAGTCTTTTTCTTAACAAAAGTGAGGTGTCACTTAACAAAAGTGGAGGGATGTGCCAGGATATGCATGTAAAAAGAATCTGCGCAAGTGCAATTTAAAGAAAAAAAATCTAGCAGGTGAAAGAGGGTGTAGGGTCCCAGTGATAGGCTTTTGCAAGAGTCCAGTTGGAAAACATGATACTTTAGGTTGTGGTGGATGTGGTAGTGGAGATGAAGTGAGGTAGACAAATTCTGCAGACATTTGGTGGGGAAAGTTGAAAAGGCTTGGTGACTCATGTATTAAATATTTACAAATGCAAGAGTGGAAGGCATCTAAGATGATGTCTAAGTCTTTCGCTAACCAAACGCAGTGGAATTTGGTGCCATTTACTGAGATGTGAAAAACTGAGAGCACTTGTTTGGGTGAGAAAGGTCACAGGTTTGGTTTGGGGCAACTGAAAATGTCAGTCACCCACAGAGACTGGGTGACTCATTCTGGAATTAAAGCAAGTGTTTTAGTCTAATATACTAGGTTGCTTCTTTGAATAGTCTTCTAAAGTGTACGATTCTTTTTAAAGCAAGAATTTTCAAGAGTTTATTTAGTGCTCTTTGTTTTTGTTTAACATATTACCAAAAAGAAAATGATTCAAAAATTTAAAAATATGCAGTTTTTTATGGAATTCCTTGAATACTTTCGAACTATAAAGAGTGAGTAGGCTTGGTTCTGCTTTGTGTTTTATTTGCATTTTTTTGGCAGCGTAATACAGCTATTTTCATCTTTTCCTGAGTAGAATATATTGTTATGAATGACTAGTATTTGAATCAACTGTACACCAAATGATGTAGATGAGGGATCGGTTAAGAACAGCGAAAAATTCTAACTTGGTGAGACTTTAGAATGTATGGTGTTCTTTGCAGAGTATAAACAATTTTTAACATCAGAGATAATAGGTTTGTTAAGAGACATTTAAGAACAGTTATTAGTTGTCCTGCATAATGTTTTATGGCAACCTCAGTCACAGGTTTTTTCAGGCAGTATATTAAAGATTAGATTTTATAATAATATAAATCAGAAATATTCATGTGCTGTACAGTCTGTTAATTGACTTCATTCTGGTTGTTTATACTGTTGAATTTGTATTGTCAAAATAGTGTTAAAAATAAGATTTTAGAGTTTATGGAAGACCCTCAAGTGACTTTTCAGTGGAGAATTGTTGAGCAAGTGGTTTGAGGTTTTTCTCCCCTGCTATCATCATACCTTAAATGAGGGCCCATTATCTTTTCTTACATGATTAACATGAGGCCAAACGCAAAACTTAAAAAGTTTTTTTTTTTTTATTCCTGGAATAAAAATGAATGTTACCGAAGCCAATGAAGCAATATAAAGTTCTTTTTCTAATTTTAATTTTGAAATTTTATTGTCTCATACTGTTTATGTATTTCTAACTAATTAAAAAACTAATATCTTGTTATTCTTTTCATAGGTCTCATATCTTTTGGGTGAACAGAAGTCTACCTTTATGGGGCTTACAGGTTATGTACAATTTTGTTTTATTTCTGTGTGAATGGATTCCTATTTTACAGAGAAATACTCTTGCGAAGAAAACTATTGATAATCAAAAATGAGTTCTGGTTTATTGTTTCATTAATCTTGATACACATCGTAGACTGAAGTTTTTATTCTGCATTCTGGCTTTTGAGAATCTCCTCATGAGCAGCATTAGACTTCAGAAAGCTTTTGAGGGTGCAGGAAAACCAAAGTAAACCAGCGTTTTAAGGCACAACAAGTTACCCAAACTACTTTAGGTATTCCTAAAGACTTAGGTCATGTAATCTTGAAAGATTATTCAAAAGCTCATGTCTGTGTTTGCTTTTTTTAAACCTTAAGTTCTCAATGTGTGCAACATGGAGACTCTCTGTACATAACTGTTCAATGAATGAACAAATGAGCAAATGGCTCCTATTTCCAGTAGCAAGAGCTTGATCCCTGAACAGATAATTTTGTAAATAAAAAAAAGTGTGGGAGTTCCCGTCATGGATCAGTGGTTAACGAATCCGACTAGGAACGATGAGGTTGCGGGTTCGATCCCTGGCCTTGCTCAGTGGGTTAAGGATCCAGCGTTGCCGTGAGCTGTGGTGAAGATTGCCAAAACGGCTCGGATCCCACGTTGCTGTGGCTGTGGCAAAGGCTGGCAGCTACAGCTCCTGTTAGACCGCTAGCCTGGAACCTCCATATGCTGCGGGTGTGGCCCTAGAAAAGGCAAAAAGACAAAAAAAAAAAAAGGTGTGCTCTGTCATGAAAGGCGTCCTGAAGAACATGTAAGGAAATGTCAGGGAGAAGAGTGATTGAATTATTGTCACGGTGTTCAGTGGAGCCCTTTCTATCACTCTTTGTTCCTTTCCCGTTGAATTTCATGCTCAGCAGATTTCTTACAACTTTCCGTCTCATCTACTGCTGTCTCTTTCCTAACAATGCTCTTTATTTTCTGCTATCTTTCAAAAGTAAAAACTGGAGTTCCCTGGGGGCTCAGCAGGTTAAGGATAACCATTGTTATTGAAGCAGCTCGGGTCACTGCTGTGGTGCAGATTTGATCCCTGGCCTGGGAACTTCCACATGCAGTGGTCACGGCCAAAAAAAAAAAAAAAAAAAAAAATGTAAAAACTATTCAAAGAGTAGAGTCTCTATGATTTTTTTTTTTTTTTGGCTTTTTGTCTTTTATCTAGAGCTGCACCTAAGGCATGTGGAGGTTCCCAGGCTAGGGGTCTAACAGGAGCTGTAGCTGCCGGCCTTTGCCACAGCCACAGCAACGCGGGATCCGAGCCACGTCTGCAACCTACACCACAGCTCACGGCAACGCCGGATCCTTAACCCACTGAGCAAGGCCAGGGATCGAACCCGCAACCTCACAGTTCTTAGTCGGATTCGTTAACCACTGAGCCACGAAGGGAACTCCTAGAGTCTCTATGATTAAAAAAAAATCAGAAGTTGTAAGAGTTGAGTCTGGAAGGAATGGTGAGACACTAAGAGTTACTGTTGATAAACAACCTTTAAAATACTTTAAAATCAAGTGTTCGGTTTGTCTTTGAAAGTCAGGATAATTCTGAGGTCTGTATATTTTATTTGTAGTAATGAATTATTTCAATAGTGTATGCATTGTGATCATAACTATGAAGTCAAGTTTTTACAGGGTCTGCATATTACACATTTTATTGAAGTCAAGTTGTGTTTTATGTTTTTTTATGTTGACTTTCATTGTAGTTGTACTAACTTACAAAAAATTTTCAGACATTTCAAGTGTTCACTAAAAATGCAGTCTTTTAATCTCTGAGCTAGATTCCTGCATTCTCCATCAGTGAGGTGCGCACTCGTAAAGAAAGTTAATATTTTTATGAATAGTAACATATGGCTTTGAAATATATTTTGTTATATTCAAATTGCTTTCATCTAATAGTGATATTTTAAATAATAATATTTTCAAATAGGATTTTGTGGAATTCGTGCTAAAATGTTGGAGAGATCCTCTAACACTGTGTACATCTAGAAAAAATATGGATGATGATTTAGAGAATTTGTGGAGAAAAACTAAAAAGTGTACATTTCTCTCCTAACAATCCCTGGCTATTATATGCACTTCTATACTTCTTTTACTTGTATTATCATGCAGTTATATGTTTAAAAAATTGTATCTATGTTTAGAAATCCACCTAAATCAAAGTTTTTATTCCAACATGAGTCAAAATCTAAACATCTAAAGAGTGTCTGCCTCTCTTAGGCAAACTGTCTTAAACCTTACAAATCTATGAACAAATGTATTTGTTCCCTGAGTTATTTCTTGGGGATGCTTGCTTGCTTATTTTGATCATATTCATCTCTCCTAAAGTGCATGGAGTCCTTAACACAAGATAATTGGGGTGTCTTTACTAGGGATTTTCTGTTGCAATCAGAGTGTTTGGGTAGTTCAGCAGAGAAAACTGAATATAGAGTAGAGAGAAGGATGTAAGCTTGCCTTGGAGGATGCAGGATGAGCACTTCCAGCTGCGGAAGGGGAACTGGTTATGAAGTCCATTCAAATAAAATCCTAAAGTATCTTGGAGTGCTGACATGCACCTTTTTATTTAGTGTTCGAGGGTGTTGTTGTTTCATTTGGTTTGAAGTGGGTGATAGAATGGAGGATATCTTTCAGTTCCAAGCTTGTATTCTCTTATTTTCTGTTTTTGGTCAGTGTACTAGAGAGGGTAGTAGTGTTGCTGGGTGAGAGTGTTATTTTTGGCAGGGCAGTTGTGTGTGACTGTGTGTATTAGGAACACACACACACAGAGCAACCTCTTCTTTCCGTATCTCGCAAATCCCAGTCATTTCACTATTCTAATCCCGTGTTTACGTTTGTGATAATAAATTTTAAAGGCTTACTGAAGAGTATTGGAAATCACAAAAACTAAGCTGTAGCACCTGGGTTAGCCTGCAGCCTACCAGGTACACATAGATGTTGAAGTATCACATAATACCTCCTATATCATATGTGATATATATGCATATGATATATATCCACACATGTATACACACACATATATGTGCACATATTTATAAAGTTAATCATATTGTAATCAGAATATGTATTTTAATGTTACTGCATTTTCTCATTAAGGTACAATTTATATTTTAGGTTTCAGTGGCATTGATAAGTCTCTTTGAAACAATACTACTTGGTTATCTCAGTTATAAGGTAAGTTATTTTAATTAGAAGTTTTCTGCTGATAGAACCTGTTACTAGCATTTACTCAGTATTCCTCTATTTATACGTCATACTCTGGGGGGAAAGCAAGTTCTTCTTAAACCACTTTAATTATTCTGGACCACTCCAGCATGTGATAAAAAGCTGTGGTGGTATAGTAATGTTTTCCTTGATGACTTAAACATACTTCCCTAATTTATATGGGCTAATTTACCCATTATGGGCATGCTCATATGAGGCAAGCAAATGGAATGTTCTGGCTCTTGTTCTCAACCTCTTCTGATTTGTATAAAAAAAAAAACCACTGAGGGAGAAAAACCTGCCTGTTATGAATTATTTTAATGAATTCCCTTAATTTTTGGCTAAGCTTTGTTTGGCTAGCCCAATTTGACAAATGTTTATTGAGCTCTTATTTGATGAAGAGTGCCACACTGTGCATTGTTTGTTTCTCAATGAGTTTACAATCTAGAACCGGGGTGCAGGAGAAAATTATGCAGGTAATAATAATATAGGTGGAATAATAGATATCTCCTGTGAGTGGTGTCATAGAGAGAGGTCATATCCATGGGGTGGAAAGCAAATGCTTGACTGATTTAAGCAGAGTCCTTGAATCAGTGATCTTTCTAAGGAGAGATGAAAAGGTAGAGCAATAGAGATTTATGGAATTAACAAAGGCATAAAGGAAGGAATGTGCATACAAAATTGAAAGAAATAATAGATATTTAGGTTTGGTCAGAACATGGCATATTGGGATAAATATGGGTAGAAAAAGTTGGGAACAGTATTGTGAGGGCCTGGCAAGGTATCTTATAATGGTTATCTTATAATGGATACAAAATAAATAAAAAAAAAATAAAGAGACCAAGTAGAAGGGTCAAGGAAAAAGGATGGCTGAAGCAAGGCTCATAAAAAGAATAAACTGGAACAGGACGCTGAGAATTATTAATTAGCTTTGAATACATTTTGTTCTTTTCTGAGAGCACAGAAGATGGAAAATGGTGCTTGAAAGAATATTTTGAAGCTTGAGAAGGGATGCTGAAAGAGCTTGCATGTGGGTAGTCTCTCAACCCTAAATTACCTAGAAAGTACTAGCTTAGTGATGGACAGTATAGAATGAGATGCTGTGGAGGGAATCTTTCAGTAGTTCATTCGTATGTTCTCCATGTTAAAATGGGTGCCCTGTAAATACATATTGATTAAGAAATATGGATTTTTGGATACCTAGAAGAATAAAATAAAAATCAAGAATTAACATCTAAAATGTTATCTTCTAAATTCTTTAGTATTTAAGTGTGTGGTAAATGTTGAAGGTAACACACACACGCACACAAAATAAACAAGTCATGTGGGTGTATTTTCATAAATTACTGAAATCTCTTTCACTAATAAAGAGAATGTGCTAACATATAAATTGGCCAAAATAGTAATCTGCATTTTTTAATATATTTGCTGCAAATTCAAACTAAAAAGTAACACAAAGCTTCTTTGGGTGTTTTGCTCATAGCTATTTAAAAAACACAGATTCAAGGTGGAATTACGATTTTCCATTGTGATTATATAGTGCTGCCATTTATAAAATGAGAGCAAAACATAAGACCTAGTAGGCAGAACTAGTTGTTATATCATATTTTCATTCTTTTTTTTTTTTTTTTTTTTGGCTTTTTAGTGCTGCACCCAGAGAATATGGTGGTTCCCAGGCTAGTGGTTGAATCTCAGCTGTAGCTGCCTGCCTAAGCCACAGCCACAGCAAGGAGTGATCCGAGCTGCGTCTGTGACCTGCACCACAGTTCTTGTCAACGCCAGATCCTTAACCCACTGGGCAAGTCCAGGGATCGAACCTGTGTCCTCATGGATGTTAGCCAGATTTGTTTCCTCCGAGCCACGACAGGAACTCCCATATTTTCATTCTGACCTTCATCAGCATTAATACTGAGGAGTGATTCGTGAGTCCCATGGAGTAAAACACAAAGGATTAAAAGGTGTTATGTTACATTGGAATAATTTTAAAATTCCTGACATCCACTTATCTTGTCCTCTGTCATATAGAAGCTCAGGTCTGTACTTCAGTAATCATTCCATTCATGCTTATCGCCACTTGGCATAAAAGCCCGGGAATCGCCCAACAGGAAAGTTCTTTTTCTTCTGTCACATAAATACCCTCTGTGTCTTTATCAACTGCCTTCAAAATAGAAGTCTATTTATATACACACATTCATTAAATCAAAAGGAAACAAAAACACACCCCGGCATAATTTCCAAACCTCTGAAAACAAAAATTCAGCACACCTAAAAGGCTTTTGTTAAAGATACAATTCCTTTTTCTATAATCACTTTATAAAAAGCTATGATTTTGAAATTTTAACATCATGATGGGCCTATTTCTGGAAAAGGACAAAGGATTTGGTCTAAGACCCCTAGGTGCTGGTAATTCTGCCTGCCATGCCATGGAAACAGTCGGTCTAAATGCTGTCAAGTTTATGTTTAGTTTATGTTTGGGTTACTCCAGTTTATTTTAGACTCCTTGAACAAAGGTAAGTTATTAGTCTCTTGGCTTAAATATTTTAAATATAGGGTTTTTTTTTTTGTTTATTTGCTTTTTTTTTTTTTTTGGCTGTCCCCATGGCGTGAGGAAGTTCCTGGTCCAGGGATTGAACCCGAGCTACAGCAGTGACAATGCCTGATCCTTAACCTGCTGAGCCGATCAGGAACTCCCAAATATCAGTATCTTAATATCAGAGAACAAAAGTGTTTTTTAAAGTCCCTTGTTCCAACCTGGGCTAACAACAACTAAATTATTGTATGTCTTATAATTTTTAAAGTATTTTTTAGATTTGCCTACCAATAATAGTTCTAATTTTGTGCTTTCTTAAATGATAAAAATAAAAGCCTGGTATGTTTGAGAAAATCACCTATTTTCTTTCATTTTTATTGGTTAAGGAAAGTTACATCCATATCAAATGTTGTCAAATGGTTGGATTAAGTTTTTTTTATATTTTACTGAACCTGTCAATAAGAAGAGGAACACAGAGAGTCCTACATGTGTAGAACAGATAAAGCTACTTTTTAGAAATTTTTCTTTTTTTAAGAAGTTACCTCTTGGAAGAAGAAAAATGTCTTTCATCTCATTCAGGAAAATACGATTAAATGAAACAGGGATTTAACTTAATTTTGAAAGGCATGTGCCCACCTTTTGGATCTTATTTCATGCTTCTCTACTCAGTGGCATTCTCTGGATTCATGCTTTGTTTTTTCACCATAATTACTTTTATCATGTGAATTTATATTGATGTAGGCCCCTGGGGGCTGCCTTACAGCCAGTGCAGCTTTTGGATAATTTCTGTGTTTATTTTTCATCAGCTAATTTTAGGGGGGATAATTTGTGAATGCATCTTTCAGTTCAGAAGACAACTTAGAATTAAACCTAATGAATATAACTGAAAAGACGTACATTTATTTTTAGCAATGAGCACATTGCCTCCCTGTATAATTTTAGATCATTAAAATTGTCCTCAGGGGGGAGTTCATTATTTGCCACAACACACACACACACACACACACACACACACACTAGCTATGAATCAACAGGCCCATGTTTGACATAGTGCAATTACAGTTTTCATTGAGGATCTTCAGACCACCAAGTCCTGTGCTAGGACCAGAGCAAAGAATCCTGCATTAAATGGATGCTCTCATCTGGACCTCATGAAATTTAAAATCAAGTGGTGAATTAAATGTATAAATACGGACTGAGAAAAGGAACAAGAAGGGTGTTGATGAAGAATCGAAAAACCTAATGTGGGAGTCTGATCTTGTCTGGAGTGTTTGTAATGACGGGGTGAGGAAAGTATCAAAAGATTCAAAAGCTTTAGAGCTAAGAGCTGAAAGATGTGTATAGATGTGTTAAGCAGGCAAAGGAAAATGGGAAAAAGAAGGTGAAGATTCTCCAAAGAGCACGTGCCAAAGTCCTGGTGTAGTCTAGGAAATGGAAGATTTGTAGTGGAAACTTTAAAATCAGGGTGGCGAGGTCAAGAAGAGCTGAACGGTATAGTGCCTTGTAGGTTGTAATAGAACCCATGTCTTGTTGTGAAAGTGTCTGAATAGTTTTTTTCAAAGTGAGTGGGTGTGGGTGGGGTGAGATGAAGGGATTGGCATCTGAAATGTGCTTTAAAAACAAATTCCTGGTGCCATGGTGGGAGGCGAATTGGAGTGGGGCAAGAAGGAAGAGGAGGAGTACCAGTTAGGAGGCTGGCTGGGAATAGAGCTTGAATGAGAACCAGACGACTCAAGATCCGTTTATGAATCAGGAAGTCTTATATATACTTACAGTTATACTTAGGTAGCCAGTGAAAGGAGGATGTAATGAGTTTCTCCAGGATTTTTGGTTTCTGTTACTGGCCAACCAGTCCACGCAAAACTCATAAATTCTACTTTTAGACACATTACTCACAAGGTGCCTTTGAGGCATCTGTGTGAAGCAGTGGATTCGGCAGTGAAGAGCTGAAACAGATTCTCAGATACAGTATTGATCTGGGCTAGAGATACAGCCCAGGTGCTTGCTGGTTTATTATTGATAATAACTTGAAGTTGAAACTTGGATGAAATGACCTAAGATGGGTACATAGCCAAGTACTTTTGAAATGCTTTCTTCCCAGAAATTTCTATTGAGCCTTGTGGTCAGAAGTTTAACAACTTACATGTAACTGCATGGGAAGGCTTTAAAAAGTAAAAATCAAGTGTTTCTATTTGGATCCAATAGATACAGAATTTCTTAAGTTCAAAAAGTAAAGCAATTATACCAAGTAGGGATGAACATGTATTAACTATTTCAAAGTTTCATGTATCCATTACCATGCTTATTGAGCTCTAAGGGTCATATAAACAAATAAGTTCTATAGAATGTTATAAACAGGTGTCAAGGAGGTTTTAGTGAAGACATGGAGAGTGGGGAGGAGCAGAGGGTGAAGTGTGAACAAAGTTATAAAAGCATGAAATAGCCTAGCTGATTCATAGAACCATATCAAAATCAGTTTTATATATGATGAATCTGTAGTGGAATTCAAGGTGGGGTAGGAATGTAGTAGATACAAACCCAGCCAAGTAGCCGGAGTCCAAATATAACGAGCAGTTTGGATGTTGCTATTGTTGGCAGTGGAAACTTGGCATTTTAGGAAGAAGTCTCTGGCTCTAGTACGAAAGGTCAATCAGAAGTGAACCCAACCGAATCACATTTCAGTCGTGAGACTCTTTTAGTTGTTTGAGAAAAGATCATAACAATCAAATTGGTGTTTAGAAATGGACATGAAGAGAAGAGAGATGTCAGAGCTGTGCAAGGTTTTGGTTTACTAGGAACTAAATCGCCCAGTGTGCCACAGCTGAGAACACTAATGCTAATATTGCTGTGTGTTAGTAGAAAGATCCTGCCATGTGACCAGTGGTCCCTGTTCTCACACTCCCTTCTTATTTACAGTCACATTAGTCTCTTTTCCTGTGAGCAATCATTGTCATCAAGGACAGATGTATAGTGACAAGTAAAAATACAGAAAGGAATGGGTAAGGCGAATGTTAAGCATTCTGGAAACGGAGTCATGTGAAAAAAAAAAAGCTGATGAAAGAAAAGGTAATGATAACCTGCACAATAAAAAAAGATAGAAGGGCATAATTAAAATCAATTATAAATGGTTTGGTGAGCGGATCTGACTCAGCGCAAGCAGGAAAAGGCTTTAGTTTTCCTCCCTTTCTCCTTCAAATCCAGTCACTGTCCTTATGACCCAGGGTGGCCAGATGAAATCTTGGCAGGTCCCTCAGTTTTTTTCAGACTTCTCAATCACAAGGCGAATCTCAGTTTAGTATTCAAGATGTTATGGTCAATATGTAAAAGTTTTAAATTCTCATCCAGTTTAAGGCTTTCTCTTTCTCTCGGGTCAGAACTACGTGGGGCAGGAATCATCTTGTGGCTCATCTGCAGAGTCTCATCTTCCCTCCTATTTGATGGTAGAAGATCCTGGCGCCTCCAGGGAGGCACAGGGAGAAGTAGAGTCAGCCTGTGGGATGAAAGTGCCTGGCTGGCACAAGTCTAGTCTGGGGCTGGGTTGCTCTGGTGGCAACAAATGGGGCTTTTGTGCTTCCCCTGAAGCCTTCGGCCGAAGCTCCATGGTGCCTCAAGCCTCTGATGGCCACTGGGGCTCTGACCCCAGCGCAGGGCTTTTGAGGTCCACTGCTGTTCAGGTCCCATGTCCCCTTCAGGCACGCAGCCCTCTTGAGTATGAACTCTTAGAATGGCCCCGGCAAAAGAATTTTTGACCTATTGAGATATGGGAAAGAGATTCTGGTTTACACATGAGCTGACTTGAATTTCGTGCTAACTCAAATAGCCTATTTGTGGTGTATCAAACATGCATTGTATATCTGCTTTAATTATGAAAGAAAAGAGCACATGAACCAGAAGTCAAGAATGTCCTTATTAAAAATAAAGATTAAATGCTCATCTTCCCCAGATGACAGTGCTGCTCCTCCTTGGATGATAAGGCTCCCTTTCCAGCTGCCAAGGCCAAGCTATACTGACTGGACGTGTATCTTCTGGTCTGTTTTTCGGAAACCTTGCAGAAATGTATTCCTGACTTGTTTAATATTCTTTGTTCTGTTAAGATATAAATCTGTGCTGAAAACCCTGCTTCTCTGGAGCAGTTGCTCGGAGTAACCTGGGAAGCAGGCTTCCACGCGATAGCCCTTAGTTGACTCAAGTATAACTCTTTTCTGTTCTCATTATCAATTGTTATTGATTTTTTTCATCGACAACCAGAAATTTCATTCTTTAGGGTCTACATCTGGTTCCAAGAAAGTCTGGTACTCTGTCTTAGTATTGGCACAGTGTGCGACTTGTTCCTATCCCAGCCCCTTTTCTCTGTGCTCTGCTGTTGTGTTGAGATGTTTTAGGTCTTTGCCAAATACAGTCCCTGTATCTGAGGTTTACCTGAGCCCTTCTCACGGGGCTCCAGGTGACTAGGGAAGTGTCCTAACATCTCTACGCTGAGGAGTTCTCCTTGCTTGCTTTTCTTCCACCTGCTCCCCCCACCACTTTTTATACAGCCTGCCAATAGGGGATGAAACAGTAACAAAACCTGTTGCTTAATGTTTTAGCACATGGACAATAGCCGGTGTAGAACTCGCTTTGTGAAGTGGAGGTATTTTGCCTCAGTGTGGTGTTTTAAGCCTTGGGGACCTCGAGAAAAATAAAGAATCCTAATATTATAGCCAGCACCATGAAATAATTAGAAAGTACAGAGAATCAGATTTCAAATTGCCTTTCTAGTAGGTAGGGGTTTTTTGTTTTTTGTTTTTGTGGAAGGGTAAACTGCTTTGGGAAGTTTTGAACTGTTTTTTGCTGGACATGATTCAAGAAAGTTTCAGAGTTTCCCTATAGTCAGTGTAGTTGCCTGGGGCTGTATAATTGGAACAGTCTCTGCTTGTTCTGGGGGGGTGGTGCCTTGTCTTTATTTTTTTTTAATTTTATTGGCATATAGTTGGCTTACAATGTGGATAGTTTCAGGTGTACAGCAAAGTGAATCAGTTATACATACATATGTAGATAGATAGTTATGTATATATATATGTATGTATATATATATATCCATCCTTCTTTTCATATGGGTTATTACAAACTATCAAGTAGATTTTCCTGTTCTATACAGTAGGTTCTCATTAATCATCTTTTTTATACAGTAGTGTGTTATTCCCACCCTCTCAATTCTTCCCTCTCCCCAATGGTTTCACCTATGGTAACCATAAGATTGGTTTTGAAATCTGTGAGTTTGTTCTATTCTATAAACAAGTTCCCTTGAATAATTTTTATTAGATACCACATATAAGTGATACCATATGATATTTGTCTTTCTCTGTCTGACTTAATTTACTTAGTGTGATGATCTCTAGGTCCATCCATATTGTTACAACTGGCATTATTTTGTTCCTTTTTATGGCCAAGTAATATTCCACTATGTACATGTACCTCATCTTCTTTGGGCCCATGCTTGTTTTAATGCTCTGATGTCACCTTCTTGAAATTATGAATAGTTTGCTAATAAGAGGACTTGCATTTTTATTTTTGCTCTGGGTCCCACAGATTATGTAGCCAGATCTGATTAACATTGTTGTATTATATGGGTTGCGTTATTAGAATCTAGATGATTGAGATGAGCCTTCCTTTAAATTTCATTAATCTAAAAACAAAGTTAATTCCAAGAAATATTATTTAGTGTGTGTTTGCAAACTATTTAATGTGCCTTATGGTTTTGTGAATGTAATTATCATTTTAAATGAGTCACTTTTTCATTGATTCTATATGGATTTTTTAGTGTGCTTTACTTTTACTACTGACTTTGTTCCATGAAATATTACATGATTAAAATGTGTTCTGTGCAATATTCAATAATTACCATAAACATTTGTTTTATTTCTTAAACTTATTACAAAGTTGAGAGAGAACAATTACATTTAGTGAAATGATCTCTAAAAGTCATTGGTACATTTCTAAATAATGATTTATTATTCTATTAATGTGACCATCCTTTTTGCTAGAGAAATTCTGATGCTATCTTTTTCCCTGTTTAATTGGATTCAGTATAATTGACTTTCATTTTTATTCATTCTTTCTTGGAAGGGAAACATCTGGGAACAAATTTTACGAATACCCTTCATCTTGGAAATAATTAATGCCGTTCCCTTCATTATCTCAGTAAGTCCTAAAAGAATCTTTAAAAGAAATAATTTTGTCAATAGATTTAAGTCTTTAAATACTGATAGATAATATATTAGCTCAGATGAATGAATTTAGGCTTTGATTAGAATCATGATATTAAAAAATAGTAAAATCAGTTGGATAACTGGGTTGTGAAATTAAGTGAAAACTAATGAGATTTAGTACTATAGCAAAATGAAATGCTTTTTAGAAATATATGCTCTAGAGGTGCCATTTAAACAAAGTGTCAATATTGTCTAAACAGACAAATTACTCCATTTCTTATGTTTATTGTGGAATTAAGAGACATAGAAACCAAGGAAAACCAAGTATTTATAAAAGTTTCTCATGTTGAGAATACATTTATCTCCAGTTTAACCACAGAATTTCCTAAGTCCAATTCTCTCTTTAGTAAGAAAGTTGCTAACAGTCAGACACAGAGCGATTCGCTCCTTTATCCAGGTACTGTGGAGTCGCAATTCCACAGTGATTCTCTTCTGCTACAGTCCCATAAATATGTAACCGGCACTTTTCCATTGCAAAATTCGATTTTAATCTCTGATAGAGTTATAGTAATGTCTTTTGGGAATATGATTTCTAACACTTTATCCAAGTTTTATTTGGAAAATTATCAAAATAAGTTGATATGATCTGAAGCTGTTGCTCACTTCTGACAATTACTTTAACTCGAGTGACTGTTCTAGAGGAGCAACTGGCACTAGATAAAATGACAGGCTCACTAAACATAATTCCATGAGTATGGTTCCCCAGTGTCACTTAGAATGTTTGAATCTGCGGAGAGTAAGTGGTAATGTTATAAAAAGGTAAAGCTCTGTTGCCTTGCTCCTACTTTTCACCTCCAGTAGCAGGAAAGAAAAGGAGATGTCTATGGTAAACTGTCACTCTAAAAGATTTAGTGATAGAATTAGCACAGTTGTATCTGACATCCAGTGAGGACTGATTATTTTCTTTCTGTTTCTATAATAATTTTCCAAAGAATTTTCCCTTAAGCAAGACTTAGACAATAAATGAAAAGATTCTGTCTGCTCTTTGCAGTTCAATAATCATGTGAGTTTAAAGTATTTACCACGTGCTTTAAATATTATTAAACAGTATTAAATATTATCTTTAATAACTTATTTCTGTTTCATATTTCTTCTCAGTTGGCTGGATATGATTTCTTGCTTTGAGATAAAAGTTTAGTTTTGATTTGTTTTCCAGATATTCTGGCCTTCCTTAAGAAATCTATTTGTCCCAGTCTTTCTAAATTGTTGGCTTGCCAAACATGCCTTGGAAAATATGATTGTAAGTATAAAAATGAAATTCATATATAAAAATATTTTTCAACCCTCCATTAGTTCTCACTTAAAGTGATGTATTACATAAATGTCTAAGCTAATAGACCTTAAGTTTGCTTATATCCTAATGAGAATGAAATGTTGTAAAATGCCCAAGTGCCAGGTCACGACCTTTCTAAGGCCCTATGAGCTGGTAAACAAAAATAACTCAGATATTCTAAATATCACCAATGTATGATATTGGTGAAGCTAACTGATGAAGACAACTGCTAACTGCTAACTGATGACAAAGATAGCTGCTGAATCTTCTGAAAACAGCCAGCCTTCTCTTCCAATTCAATCTGTTGATATTTAATGGGTCCTCTGGTTTTAAGGATTCAGGAGGTGATGTTGTTCAACTGTTCTTAACTGTAAGTAGTCTCACATTCTATAAAAAGCTGTGGAGTTTGTAAGCCCCTGTATTGGAACTGGGAGGCCATGTAATGGTCATCTTTTTAGACTGGGTTGGGTTGGGCTGGAAGTGCGATATTAGGAGGGAGAAAGAGAAGCGGGGAATAAGAGATGCTAAATTCAGAGATTTGCCACAGTTGCATTTATCCAAGGCTGACCCTGTTCAGAAGGTCTGGTTGATAACTATGATCAAAATCTCTTTACTGTAGTTCATTTATTCTACAGATAATATGAGTCCACTGAATGCTAAAGGCTCTGATAAGATAAGCAAACATCCTCATCTTCAAAAGAGAATAAAAGCACCTGCCTACTGGCTTGCTTTGAGAATTAGATGAAGTTATATATATATACATGTATATATATGAAATTATACATATGTATGTGTATAATCTTGTATCTGGCATAAACGTAGTATTGGCTCAATGTTGTTAACTTTACCACACTGGAATTTAATATGTTCAGAGGCAAAAGTATTCTTCTTTTAAATAGCTTTTTAACAGAATTATGACAAAAGTTTTGGCCCAAAGGAATATTTGGTTAACAGTTGAGTATTCACAACCAGATGAGTGTTTCTAAACATTTATGTTAAGTAATTAGTAGAGTCTCATGAAAGTTTATGGCCAAGAAGGGAAGAGTGTGGCCTGTTTGCAGATGGTTTGCAGAAATGTTAAACTATCTTGACTGTCCAAAAAATACTCTTTCTCTAAATATAGATTGTCTAAATTGCTAATAAAAAAATAACACCAGGAATAAATAAACCTGCAAATTTGCAATCGTTATTTGGAAAAAGTAACCTAACCAAGAGAGGAATCATTAGTCAGTTGTTGAGAGTAAGAGTAGAGATTTGCAATATTAATTTAGGATAGTTCTTCTATCACAGGTGTATATTTACCTTCTCCTCCTCTCCCTGGTTGCTAAATTTTAATTGAATTTTTCTGCTTGCCAACACCTCTCTTAGCAGAAAGTAAGGAATGCGAGGTGAAATTGTAATCAACTTAGTTTTTGGCTTTCGTAACAGTTTAGTTAAATGTGTGGAAGATGAATATAAAATTATGACTCATTGAGATTTTATATTGTGTTGGTGAAGTTATTTATCTCATGCAATACTGATACTTAGACTGTTAAAAGGTTGTAATAAAAATATATAAAACAGGAAACTATAAAGTAAACAATTATGCAAAACTGCAAATCTTCCACCCAGACTAAATGCTAATAATAACTTCTATCCTGCTAATATTGTTTATGAAATCAAACACACAATTGTATGGTTAGTGTTATAATTTGAATTTTTTGTCATGTACCAGTATGTGGTGGACAAATTCCTATGTCATTAAATATTCCTTTTCAAACCATGTTTAATGAATGCATCTGAATCTGTCTAGTTTTGATCAATTTATTCAACCATTTTTCTATTGCTTTTTTTTGTTTTGATTGTTCATAGTAATGAACACACATTGTTTCATGTAATAAATAATTTTGTAATAAAGATGAACATACATAATTATTCTATTTCCATCTCATAATTTTCATGTGGTTAACTTAGAAATTATGTTATTGGATAAATACTAATTAAATGAATGAATGCATGAAATAGAAAAGGCATACTTGTGAATTTTGACCTGCATTACCAGATTACTTTCAAGAAATTTCTAACGAATTACATGAGCAGTATTGTGAGTACTCATTTTTTGCATCTTCAATAATTATTATTTTTTAAGATCTTCCCATTGTAAAGTGAAATTTATATCTTAAATTCACATCTCTCTTAATGTGAGTGAAGTTAAACCTTAAAAAAGGGTTTACTGGCTACTTTTTTTCTTTTTATGATGAATTGCCTGGCATAATGCATGTTATTTTTCCTGATTCAGAGTATGAGATATGATTGCAGTTTGACCCAGCTTTTACTTTCCCCTTAATTGAACATATTACTTTCTGATCTTTCAAAATTAGAATTTTCCATAAAAGATCATACTCTCTGTGGAGGGCTTTTGAGGAGTCAGTGCAACATCTCTACAGATATTTTTAAGGCAGGTGAACTGAAATTTGATACTTTGATGGACCTCTATAGTATTAGCCTTGTAATATGAGTGTTGGAGCAAGACAAGCAAAAATGGAAATGTGTTGCTGTATCCATTTAAAGAATATGTGTTGAGTGTGCACAAGATAATTGAAATGTAATACATAGTAATAAATGTAGTGAAATTCATAAATATTTATCAAAATTTAAATTATGCTTGTTTTGTATCCTTTCAGAATGATCTACACAGAGCCATTCAGCGTACACAGTCTGCAATGTTTAATCAAGTTTTGATTTTAATATCTACATTGCTATGCCTTATCTTCACCTGGTAAGATTGTACATAGCATTTTTATGTTTCCTTTTAATTCCAGTACTAAGAAAAAAGTATTATAAATCGTTTTAATTGAGTTGGCTAAAATAAATGATTAGATAAATATTCACTATAAAATATAATGGATCACCTATGGAAATAAAAGTGAAATTCTTCCTTCGGTCTTAAAAAACAAGAAGGCACATCAGTTATTTGGTATTGATATTTACTGCAAGTCTGAGATTTTCCCAAATGCTGTAAACAACCGGATCACAAGAATTTGTGCTGCCTGCCATAGTTATCAAACAAGAATTTTTCCTTCCAACCACTGACATGGAGATGCCCTTATCTTTCTATAATCTTCAAAGCAGAAGCACCATTGAGAACACTGTCACTGCCCATCACTGTCTGCCTGTGCTGTCTCTCCTGATGCTTTAGTGTGCAGCCAGGCAGAAAGCAAGGGCAGATCCAACAGTGCCAGGCAACTGGTACTTTGCTTTATGATAGAAAACAGTTATTTCTTCTTTTGGAAAGTCCCACACTGCCAATTATAGAGTAATCCAATGAGAAATGATGCACTGCCTATGGATTCATGCAGAGCCTTACCAGAGAAACAATGTGAAGTAGAAGATTATATCTGTTTTTCAACTTAATTATGTGTAATTGTGCTCTGACCTGGATTTGACCTATTGAGAAAGAGAGAAAAGCTAATTAGGAAGTACTAAAATAGGAAGAACGCCTTAATCGCTAGTGCAACACTATTTTTAGATATAAACATGGCTATAGATGTATGGGTGTATGAATATAGATTTAGGTTGTATAAATATAACAATTATTTTGCATCAGTAGTATGCAGTTAACTTTATTAAATGGATTTAAATATTTTATTGAATACTGTTTTTAAATAAATATTTTAGGATATTCAGTGCCTTTAGATATAAAATATCCCTCTAAATCTGACACAATGCCATCTTATTTAAATTTTTTTCTCTTCACCAATTATTTTTATTATTCACCTAGTAAATATCTAACTGTATCAATTTGAAATACTGACAGTGATGCCTTCTCTTCAAAATCCCAAAATTCTTAATTTTAAGATATTACATCATTTAAATAATTTAGGAATGTTCTCATTTTACTTAAAGAAAAGTATTTAAAATTAAAATTTTTATTAAACTGTGTGCATGCTAATTTCTCAATGGCAGGAAAATTACAAAAAGTAAAATGAATGAGTTCTAACTATTATGGAGAGTCTGGTAAAGTAAATTCAGAAAAGAAGTAATTGAAACTTTAGTGCTCTCATAGGATGGATTATTTTTATGCGACATAATAGTAGTCCAGGACTTTAGTTCTGGTGGAATCCTTATCACAGTGAACTACTTACAGTGGGCTCTGTATTTGTGCTTTCTTTCCACCTGTACCTCTAATTCTTGAGAGCTATTTATTTTGAAAGGAAACAACCACACAAATTTTGCCAGTTTCTTATACCAAGGGATGCAGTAGTGCTAGATAAAGGACTTTAATGGTCTACATGAAATTTCCATTATGCAATTTATCATTTAAATAATTTGTGTTCCACTTTTTGTTTTATTTGCAATTATAGGTACGTATGCTGTTGTGTGCATATGTGCTTAAATTTTAGATATTTCAGTGGTAGTTTTGACAGATATTATCTAATTTACAGCTGTCACCAACATGTGGATATGAGTCTGACTTTTAATATACAATTATTATATAGAGCTATGTTTAGCTACGTAAAATGGTCTTGTTTTTAATAACGTGTACATCTATATAGACACATTAATATATTTTTAAAGTATAATATCTAGGATGGAGAAACCGAAGTGTGATTTCTTTGTGTATTCTCTAGCATTACAAGTAAAATCTCTTCATAAATTATGATCATTGAAGTAAGGTAGAATAAGTCTGACTTGAATTCACATCAATTATAAGAAAAATACAAACGATGTTACATTAAGTATCATATATCATATAGGCTATTTTACCAATTATCATACAAAGAGTTTCACCACATGTAATATAAAATACAGATATACATAAAGATACAAGAACTTGCGCAAATAGAAACATCTAGGCAGTCTGTTCAAGACTGTTATATCAGCTTAAAACTCTTGAGACAAAGTTTCCTTATATCTGGTTTTCTGCTATTCTCAAAACAGGATTTCCATGGTTCAGTATGACTGCTTTAGTCTTGCATTGCATTCTAACTCCAGTCTGTAGTAAAAAAGAAGATAAAGCAAAACCCAGAAATTACATGCATAATTTAAGCTAGAATTTCATCATATACCCACACACAGCTGCAGGGGATCTGCAAAATGTAATCTAGGTGGACAAAATTATACCCAGTTGAATATTATGCTATCATGAAAAAGAGATGAATGGTATACTGTGGAACAATACTCAGTCTCTGGCAATGATAAATCATAAAAGTTTGCATGTACATTGTTTAAAACTCAAGGCTATACTAATTTGGAGGCCTTGGGAAACTTATTTATCTAGCTCTGTTTTCCACATCATTAAATGAGGATAATATTAATCACCCTATAAAATTTTGTTGCTTGTGTTTTTTTAAGATGAGGATTACATTGTATATGTTTATAAAAATATCTAGTAAAGGGCATAAGATATGGTATGAACACTCCAAAAATTTAATTTTTTTCCATGTCAGATGTCCTCTTTCTATAAGATTATTGAATTATCATGTGAAAGCACAAAATGAGACTTCCTCTAAAATGTCTAAGCATAGTAATTTATTAGTAATGCTATAAAGCTTAGTCTGGATGACTAAAAATAGGGAATATGATAAAACGTCTTCCTCTGCTTTAATGTATTCAGGTTTTCTGTTCTCCCTACATATTTCTAATATTTGTTTCCTCTAGTTGACTCACTAAGTTAAAGATGATGGTGGCATCTCCCCCTCTGGATATACTTATGAACATGGAATCACAACATGCCCCTGGCTCCCATCTCACACTGGTTAGGGTAGTTTCTTTATTTGGCCTTAGAATAAGATGGCAGGTAGAAACCAGGGGCGTGATATGTAGGGGAATAATTCTAGGCATCAGACAGGAGACTATTTCCTTCTAGTTTTATTGAAAAATAATTGATATACAGCATTTTATAAATTTAAGGTGTATAGGATAGTGATTTGACTTACATACATCCTAAGATAAGTACCACGGTAAGTTTAGTGAGTATTATCACCTTATATAAATAGAGGAAAAAAATTTTGCTTATAATAACAATTTAGGATTTATTCTCTTAGCGTCATTCATATATTATGTATAGCAATGTTAATTATATTAATCCTACCTTATGTTACATCCCTGGTACTTCTGTTTTAAGTGCCTTTTGACCATTGTAATCATCATACAAAGATACTACATTTTTATTAACCATATTCCTCATGCTGTACATTTCATTCCCGTGACTCATTTATTTTGTCATTGGAAGTTTGTGCCTCTTAATTCTCTTCACCTATTGCACTCATTCCCCTAACTCCTTCCCTTCCGGCAACCACCTCTTTGGTTTTTTGTGTTGGTTCATTTGTTTTATATCTAGATTCCACATATAAATGAAATCGTATATTGTCTTTCCTTGTCTAACTTATTTCACTTAATATGATTCCCCCTAGTTCCATCCATGTGGCTCCAAATGGCAATATTTCGTTCTCTTTATGGCTGAGTCAAAAATCATTGCATATGTACATAATATCTTCCTTATCCATGCATCTATTGATGGACCCTTTGGTTGTATCTTATCTTGGCTATCGAGTATAATACTGCTGTGAATGCAGAGGTGCACAAATCTTTTCAAATTAATGTTTTTATTTTCTTTGGAAAAATACCCACAGGTGGTATAGCTGGATAATATGCTAGTTATATTTTTAATTTTTTGAGGAACCTCCATAGTATTGGCTGCACCAATTTACATTTGCACAAGGAATGCATCCCCTTTTCTCCACATCCTCAGCCACACTTGTTATTTGTTGTCTTTTTGATAACAGCCATTCTGACAGGTGCAAAGTGATATCACTGTGGTTTTGATTTGCATTTCCCTGTTGATTAGTGATGTTGGGCATCTTTTCTGTTAGCCATCTGGATGTCTTTTTTTGAGGGAAATAATGTCTATTTGGATCCTCTGCCCATGTTTGATTGTCTTTTCTTTATGATATTAAGTTGTATGTATTCTCTATGTATTTTGAGTATTAACCTCTTATCAGATATATCTTTTGCAAGTGTCTTCTCACATTTAGTAAGTTGCCTTTTCAGCTTGTTGATAGTTTCTTTTGCTGTGCAAAATCTTGTATGTATACAGATTGTATAATTATTTACCTACTTTCTGAATATTGAACAGTATATAGTGTCAGAAATTATTATTTTTCCTATCTGATTATTATAGGAGGATATCTCAGATATTTCAGACATATAAAATATATTATGTTTATATATTTGTGTATGTATATATTTTACATGCATTCATTTGTGTATTTGTAAATATGTGTATACATATATATTTGTATATATGTATATACTGGTATATATGTATTTATATACACATATATAATATTGCAGTGATATTAGTAATAATTAATTACTGTTAAGTTATATGAAGACTATCAGTGCTTTTCCAAATTAGAACTTTTAATACATACATTACATTTTAAGACCCCAAAAATTCAAGAACTAATATTTGATGAAATATTAGTAGCTCTTGGATCTCACAATCTCTCTTTTTTTTTTTTGATAGGCAAGAAGTAGATTTATTAAGATAGGAAGCTTGTGAGAGATGTGAGCAGGCAGGCGAGGAGGCTCTGGATGTCACAATCTTAAAATTACCTGTTAGAAAATTTGTTCATGGCTGTGTTGTTCATGGATTTCACACTCCTAAAATTACCTGTTAGAAAATTTGTTCATGGCTGTGTTGTTCATGGATTTCACACTCTTAAAATTACCTGTTTGGAAAGCTGCTATAGGGCTTTAAAATGTGTCTTGTCTTCATTATTACCATTACAAAGAGCTATCATTAAGCATCTGTCTGTAAGAGTACCACACACAGTGCCAAAGTGAAATAAAAACTAGGCTGCGGACCCGCTCTCCGTAGGGAATGTGCTCAGAATTGCTTTTCCTGTCATTGTAATGGAATTGAACTAATCTTGCCACTTGTGGGCTGTGTGCCACTCCTGATCAATAGTGCACACTTCCAAGACAGCTGGGCATTGTCATTCAGCCCGCGTCTCTGTAACAAAGCAGAGACAACTGCTACATCCGGGAATGAAGTGCACGACTTTAGCTTAATTATTAACATATTCTAACTAATAATAAATCTTTTAATTTATAATGCATTTGATGTTTCTAATTTTACAGGACAAGGTTTGTTTTTGCACTTACTTGGATAAAAACCTATTTTTTATTTGAGTATGTATTCCATATTTTCATATTATTTCATAGTTTCATGGATACTTTGTTTCGGTCCAATGTGAAAAATTCATTTTACCTCCTCAGTTTCATAAAAGGAAAAAAATGAATCTATTTACTAATTATTTAAAATGTCATCTAGTTAAATATTATTAACATGTTTAATTGAGAAGTATGTGGGATTTTCTAGTGCATCTTTGGTTAGTTCTCATTGGATGTGTGATGCTTAAATTCTTGAACTCTTATTTCTTGATTTGACTCTTAAGGCAAATAGCCACTTGGGAAGTGGACAGTGAGAAGCTAACTACTGCAGTTTGGAGAAAGTATTAGAAATGGGCTAGCAATATATCACCATCAAAATATCTGATTACTAGTTTTGTTTGGTAACATTTGTTTTGCTTAGATTATAAACAAATGACAAAGAGTGCATTTGTCTGATGATCTGGCAATTAACAGCCCCCAGGTTTGTATTACACTAGAACAAATGGGAAACTATTTGTCCCAACTCAACTGTGCATAAAAGTGAATAGCCAGATTTTCAGCGATTAATAATAATGTAGTTATTATTAATATAAAAATCTAGCAAACAGGGTTTTGAATTAAAATTCTCTAGCAAGTAATAATTTTTGAAACATGACAGTAATGCATAGTGATTTTCCAACATCAAATACTGAGAATAATGGCTAACATTATATGTTGGATGCTTTTCTGAGCAGTGTTTAATTTAATCCTTAACACTTTATAAGGTAAGTTCTATTAGGCTAATTTTACAGATGAAATAACTTAGGGGCACAGCATACTTAAGGAATTTACGAAAAAGAAAAGCAGCTAAGAGTGTCCCGTCATCTTTTAGGGTTATTTTGTTTATTTTAGTCTTCTACTTTGCTTTTTTCTGTTCCTTGAAATCTCACTTTTGTTTCTCCCATCTGATTTAAATCATGTTTCTCTCCTGAAAAGTCTGGTTATCTATTACTTTAAAATAAAAGAAATGCATGTTTGGGTGAGGTGTGATGGTCACTTTTGTGAATTCCCACGTTGCACTGTGTGATGACCTTGGGTCTTCGTTGTGCTTTGCATAGGTGCATGAAGACAATACCCAGGAGAGTGAGGACTTTCTTTTACAGATAGGAAAACTAGATTCATTACTCCTTCAAAGGCAACATTTCTCCCTAGGAAATGCAAAACCCCAACATCTCGAATGTTGTTACATCCCATGGGAATCTTAGGTTTTAGGTAGGCACTCTGCAGGAAAGGAGAATGATTATTTGGAACAATTTAATTGGTAGTCATTCAATAAATACCAAAGTGCAAGTTGTGGGCTGATCTGGATGCTAATATCTGAATTACAAGCACAAAATCAAAGTGTTAGATGCTTTCAGCACAGAATGCCATTGCTAATTAAATTTTTCCAGTAACCATGCATTGCAGTGGGCTTCAAAAGGAGTACATGGAAATTTGAGGTTATTTATTTCTGCCATATGACTTTTTTCCCTTCTGAAAACATTTTGTTATACAAATTGACACTTTATCAGGAGGTGAAAAAGTTTGCAGTCTTAGTATTTCCTTTCATTCAAATTAATGTTTTTCTTATAAACCTAGCCAAAGCTTGAAAGGCTTGTATAACTAAATGTATAGTTTACATATTAAAAGAAGCAAATTTTAAAAAGCACTAATTATAAGTTATTAGAAACTAAGGCCTATTTCTATATTTATTTGTTATTACATTTAGGGCCTGTGTAAGTAAACAAATCCTTATGATTTTTCAGTTGTTTTGAAGAGAGTAATATGAGAGTCCGTTTTATATCCTGATTAAACGTTGTTCAGATTTTGTTTTAGAATTGCGTAACACTGAATTAGTTTGAATGGATCCGTGTCAAAGATAACACTTAAGAATGTTTTATAAAGAAGAAAAGCTTTCAGCAGTCTTAAATCCATCATTCTTCATGAAACATTTCAAAAATAAACTAAATTTTTCTAAAAGAAAAAATAATCGTAACATGCTGACACTGAAACTTAAAAATGTATTTAATTCATGTAAATTATTTTAATATTTGGCATACATGCTTGTCTAGCATAAGTTTTCAGTGTGGTTTTCTGGTTTTTAATATTGCCTTCCTTTTTAATGAAGGAGCCATAAATTAACAAAAATCTATATATAGCATTCTAATAGGGTAGGTTGACCTCCTTGCAGGTTGGGACTGAGGTATGGTGGTAAGTTTCATGCTGCATCTCAGTAGCCCTGTCCATACCTGCATTGGGAGCTTTGTCTTGAACAACTGCCAAAGCCTTCCAAGTGCCCAGGGCCCTATCTTCTAATTCTAGTTCTTATCATTGCTAAGAGCCCGGGAACATCCCTGCTGTGAATGGTACACCTTGAAGCTATGACTCACCTGGGTTTCTCACCTGTACTCTTGAGCAGTGAGTGAGTGCCTTCTCCTCAGGGTCAAGACAACCTCTGTCCTAAGATATGCTACCTGCTGGCTCCTCGTTGTGAATGATATATGAGAAATCTTGATCCAAAACAGAGAGCTTTGCAATCAGATAAGAAGATGCTCCATTCTGGTTCAGTCTGAGCTGAAACTTTTTCATTTTCTATGTGCATTTCGCTCAGGGTATTCTTAACACAGTTATCTTCTGTCACATTATGAATTTTTTCTATTTGCATCTTAATGACAGCTGTTGTCACACCAGAGTGACTACGAAGTTGCCTCCTTCAGTAACCTCTGAGGTTGCTTGCTCTTTGGTGTAATGGTAAAAATCACAAATTGGAACAATACAATCTTGGGTTCATATTATGCCTTTTCCATTAACTGATTCCACGACTAGACCATCATATCATTTATTGTACACATACATTTGTTAAGTGGGCAGCTCTCACATTGTGTTCTTACTGAAATAATTTGTTTTTAAAAAAGAAGGGTTAAAAACTGAAATTCAAGAGAGTAACTACGAAGATCAAATTAGCTTTCTTCAGCAGTTCGTGAATCAAGTGGCATCCCCTCCAGCAAATAGAAGGGAGCTCCGATGAGCTGTAGGAAAGGAAATGTTTTGTTTTGTTTCTGGCAGCACCTGTGGAAGTTCCGAGGCCAGGGATCAAACTCGTGCCTTAGCAGGGACCCAAGCTGCTGCAGTGACAGTGCAAGATCCTTAATCCACGGCAACACAAGGGAACTCCCAAGGAAAGGTTTTTAGAGGAAGAAAGAGGGTGGGGAAAAGAAGTTTGTTTTAGGCAAGGTCACCTTCCCATGGGGGAAGGCAGGGGTCTAGCGAGCCAATTACTTCACAGTGCTACCAGGTGATGCCAGACTGACTGGTTCAAGGTTGCATTCTTGGGAGAGACCAACCCGCAATTAAGTCTTGGTTTGCTGACATGGGGCTTAGCACAAGTGACTCCATGTGGAGCCTGTGGTTTCTTTTTTGAACAGAAGTGACAGAGTTTTGATGACAAATTGGATGTAAGGTAAAAGGAAAAGGAACATTGAAGGATGACTTTGAAATTTGCATTTTGAAAAACTGACTGAATGTGGTACCCTGTGTGAGGATTAGGAAATCTGGAAAGAAACAAAGAGAAAGAGAGAGGGTCCATCCCAGTTGAGGTGCCTTTTAGAAACCTAAGGTGAAGTGCTGAATTGCTCTTTGTCTATAGGAGACCAGAGTTCAGGAGGGGATGGGGACCAGGTGGTGAATTTGATCATCGATGACATATGGATAATCGTTAAAGAAAAGGGATTGGAAAAGAGCACCTAAGGAATAAACAAAGTGGAGTTTCTGATGAAAAACAGTGCAGAACAAAAACCTTAACAGGGTAGTGAGAAACATTGTATAAGGATAAATGGCACAATTTCTAAGGAGACAGGATACTCATTTACCTCTGTATCTAAAAAAGGTGGCAGTTAAATATATAAAGTAAAATCTAGTGAAAATGTAAGGGGAACTTGATAAAAAAATATAGTTGTAGCAGAAGATTTTAATAAAGAATCATATTACTAAAATGGATCCCAGAATATTTTTTATTTTTTACTTCTCCAAACATAGTCTTCTCTATACCATCCAACCCAGATGGCTGTCTATTTTAAACCACAGTCAACGTCAGAGCTTTTATAGTACATTTTCATTATAATAAAAGCATTTTCTTACCATCAGGCAACGAAGCCCATACAAAATTCATACATCTTTTTAAAATACGTAAACTCTATTTTTTTCCTCTTCTAAAATGCCTCGTTTTTTCATCCTGTCTTCCCCTTTTTATTAATTCCTTGTTACCTAACTCCTTAAATTGCTTAGAAACTTTTGCATTTCAGCTGACTTTTTAGAATTCTTATATTAGAATATTTATATCCTATTAGTAAATTCTCTAAATTATTTCATGATATAAAACATATATTTTAAATGTATATAGGTACTATAAGGTATTATAATTTACCCTCTTTTGGTATTTTAGAGTATTTTGATTCCAAGTGTGAAGAGACACATTTTCCCATTTTGTCCTTTCTCCAAATTCGTTGCTCATGCTGGTGCTGTCTTCAACTCCAAGGTTATCATAATTTTCACTGACATTTTGCTCTGCAAACGGTGTTCAGAGTATATCTGATTATCCCTAATAATCCAGGTTCATTCGGCTACCTAAGATGCTTTTTCATTCCTGTCTATTAATTAGCCTATCGAATTGTATTTATTATAGGCCCTTGTCCTACTTTTTATATATAAGTTTTTGGTGTTTATTTTTAGGCTCCTCGTTTGCTAGCAAATTGATTTTAGGATGTTATAAATACCTCATTTGAATTTCATATGAGCTTCTTCCCTCTACTGTGCCTACTGTGAAGGTAAAAAACCACTTTAAATCCCTGGCTTTATAATTATATTTTATGTTGACAATAGAAGCACAGTCTTCTTTGCTTCAAGTCAGATATCCCCAAATGCTTTAACTTTTCTCTCCACTATTTTTTTGGTTGGTTTGTTTGCCTTTCACCAGATTCTTTTCTATTTTTCTTATTAGAAAGTCAAGCAAGGGAGTTCCCATGTGGCCGAGCAGGTTAAGTATCCATCGTCACTGTAGTGGTCAAGACGCTGCTGTGGTGTGGGTTTGATCCCTGGCCTGGGAACATCCACATGACAAGGGTGCAGCAAAAAAAATAAATAAATCAACTCAAGTAGGGTGCAACACAAATATCTAGCTCATTTATATTAAAGCATTTGGTAAATTATAAAGTGCTATTTAAATGTAAAGTAGTATTTTTCATTGCCATAATTATTTAGAGGGACAGATTTTTAGTTTTACAACAAAAAAATTGTTCTTCTTAGTCTTTAGTCCTCATAGGGGTTTATGCACATATGCAGCTATCTGGAGGGACTTCACCTAAAAACATAAATTCATTGGATTTGAAGAGTTCTTGGTTGTGCCACTTTGTTTGCTGTGTGACTTCAGTTGAATGATAGCTTCTCTGAGGCTTAATTTACTAATTTGTCAAATGGAGACAGAAGAAATATTTTGTAACCTTTAACAAAAGGTTTGAGGCAGTTTTCAAAACAGCTAAGAAATTGGGTCATTATAACAGAAGTAGAAGAAACAACAAATCAACATAGTAGGGAAGAAGTATAAACCTGCTTTTAAGCTTTAAGGCAGCTGAGGTGGAGGGAGACATGAATCGTACTGAGCTCTCGTTGTCGGCAAGAAGAAAGCACCACATCTGTAATGTAATTAATGTCCTCTTCCCCTGTTTTCTGTAACACTCAGGAATCTCATTCTGCAGGCAGAATGATGTAGAGACAATGTGTAAGTATAGAAGCACAATGTGTATTTCTTATAAAGCTTGATATGATGGAAAAGTTGCATTGGTTTTCTTCTTCTTGGCATAGCGTTTACCAAGCCCGCATAGCCTTTTGGCACTCTGATGTATGTATGATTCTCTCCAGTTTGGGGAGGAGACCAGTAAGGTCAGAGGAAGGAGATAAGGAGTTTTAAGTAAGTGGGGCACCAGGATTGCACTCTGGTTTGTCTGATCATGATTTGTCATCTGTTCTGTGCATGGGATGTCTTCACAGGTGTATGAAAGCAATTCTCTCAGGAGACAGTGTGCGCTGGTACTAATTACTGGTGCTTTTTAGGGTTCACCTTTATTCTAGGAGGTAAATTAGATCATTTAAACTTTCCCCTAACTTTCTCCAATATAACTTCCCAGACATTTGATAAGAGTTAGAAAGAAGGTTACCAAAGCTCTTCTTGCTTTCCAGGACCTGGCTAGTCTACCTGTCCAGGAGAGCACACAGATGCCTATGGCTTCCAAAACCATCTGTAAGCAGATAACTTCAGCAGCCCAAAATATTTTTGGGGGGAGGGGGGTGTCTTTTTAGGGCTGCACCTGCAGCATATAGAAGTTCTCAGGCTAGGAGAAGAATCAGAGCTGTAGCTGCCAGCTTACGCCAGAGCCACAGCAATGCCAGGTCCAAGCTGCATCTGTCAACTGCACCACAACTCATGGCAACGCCGGATCTTTAACCCACTGAATGAGGCCAGGGATTGAACCAGTGTCCTCATGGATACTAGTCAGGTTCATTACCAATGAGCCACAACAGGAACTCCCCAAAACATTTTTGATTCTTCTCTCTTTCCAGACAGTTTTTCTCTGTATTTTCGCCGTTTTCCCCCTATTAATTCATCCCTTAAATAAAGGTAAAATACTTGGAGTCATCTGGCCTCCTTTTTTCTCACACTCAGCATCCATCTATCAGCAAACCCATGGCTCAAGGGTCAGGGTCTCACCAGGCACCATCCACCTCTGTCTGCATTGTTTCTCCTCCTCAAACAGCCACGGTTTCTTGCTGGGATGTCTGATCCCCCTGCTGACACACTTCCTTTCTTACAATATATTTCCACAGAACAATAAGATATTCTCACAAGTTTAAGAACCTCCATTTTGTCCGCCAGTGCACTTGGCTCCAAACAAGAAAGATAATTATGAGGTTTTCCACGGTCTGGCCCATGCCTCTCTGACCTCAAATTATAACTGTGTTTCCTCTGACCCACTGGGCTGCCATAGCACTGCTTTCTTTCTGTTCCTTGATGATAATGGTGATTCTTGACTTGGGTTTTCCTTTTCTTTTTTTCTTTATGGCTGTACTCATGGCATATGGAAGTTCCTAGGCTAGGAATTCAATACTCCAAGCTGCAGCTGCGACCTACACCACAACTGCAGCGATGCTGGATCCTTGAACCCGCTACTCCAGGCCACAGGTTAAACCCGTACCTCTGCAGCAACCCAAGGTGCTACAGTTGGAATCTTAACCCATGATGCTATGTGAGAACTCCTGGGTTTTCTTAACAATATTCTCTTTGCCTTGTATATCTCCACTTAGGTTTTGTCCTCCTTAAGGTCTCAGCTCTAATGTTAAATCCTTATTGAAACCTTTCTTAGCAATTCAGTCAAAGGTCCTGACAGCTCTGCTACACCATCCACCACCAGTGGTTCTGCAGTACAGTAGCTTTCTGTTATTTTCAATCATTTGCTTTTATCAGAAATTAGACTGACTTTATTTATATAAAATAGTTTATGAAATGATTCTAAGTTTGTACAGTAAGTCTGGGATAAAATACTTGGTTGAAAGTGTAAAATATAAAACAGTAATACTATTTTAAGTTCAGTCCTATCTAAAGATAACACTCAAGAGCACTTTATAGATGATTATTCTCTGCTATCCTAGCCATGTTTCATGAATTGCCACAAGTACTTAAAATGTGCATCTGAATGTTTTAGAGCTTACATTTCAGATGGTTAAAGACAGATTATAGTCAAAGGATTGATTGATGTTCCCTGAGTCGTTTCCTCTTTACATTATCTAAGTAGAAGATATTATAGACAGATTTGTCACTTAGGAATGACAAAATAGCTTAGTCAAACTTCATCTTTTATGGGGGACATTCACCCTAGTTAATTATTAGTAAATAATTCATTAGTCATTTAGTTCACTAGATTATAAATTTGGTTTCTTTTTGGTATGGCAGGGGTTTACAACCTAAAATTTAAATTAGCGGGTGCTTTGAGGCAACTAACTTCCTTCCTGATTATCCTTCCTTTCTGATTATCAAGCAGAAACCTGTCCAGTTAGACAATTTTCCTAGAGAAGGGCTTGTGTTATTTAATTTCTACAGCATGGGGGGGGGTGAGAAACTTTTTTCTGTCCCTGGCTCTCTTATGAGTATCAATATCCTTGGTCAAGTTTTGGACTCTTTGTTCTCTAAGAGGCTACCTCTGAAGGGAAGGGGGTTGGACCTGATCAGTTGCTCTCAGATTAGTGTCCCAGAACTTTCCCAGCAGGGTCATAGAAGTTATATCATTCTATGACATTCATAATTGCTGACAATGAGGATAAATGCTGTTAGGATAATGTCTGTTAAATCAAAGTTTGAGCGGAATGAGTTTCATGATGACTCAAAGGTAAAGGAAATGGCAGGTTTATTGTATATGTTGGATCCTAAAAATGCTATCATTTTGCTTCATGACTTCCTTTTGTTGCCAAAAAGTGCAAAATCAAAGATTTTCTTGAATGGTAGTACCTTCATTGCAGTATTAATTCCTAGTTTAATCTCTTTTAGTATAAATAATCTGATATGGGAAAGCTCTTACGAATTTTTTAAAAATTAAAGCCATCAGAGCAAAATCTGCATTAGGTAAACCTTAATGCAAATTATGTTTTCAGTAAATTTCTTTACTCTAGAATGTGTCATCGACCTCCTGAAACTGCTCTTTGACCAAATTTTATTGATTAGGAAAACAGTTGTAGTTTCCAGTGTAAAAGAAAAATAATTATTTACCTAGGGGACCAAATATGCCGATATATTTGGCATTAACTTACAAGCAATAAATACAACACCAATAGAAAGGCTTGTTGAGTGCTCAGATGAACTAGTCAGATACTTCTCAAGTGTGTCCTGACCAACATACAGTAATATTTGTGTATTACAGAGTTTTCTGAACATTATACTCTATGAAATAGATATAACTTCGCCTAGCCATCTCTTAGAAAGGGAAATTTTTCAGTTGGTTTTGAGCAGAAATTAAGTATTATGAACATAAAAGTGTTATCACTATCACTTAATAAACATAAAGTCTTAGTATTACATTAAAAATTGGATTCAGGTAAATTTTTACATAAAAATAAGAGTCACTTTTGCTATGAGAGTAATTTCCATTGCTTACAATATAAAGTAACATGTTAAGCTCTATGTTTTCTTCTATTTTTAGTGGCTAGTTAAATTTGAGGCGTTTCAGATGGAATAAAATAAACCTTATTTTGTGCCTTACTTTCCAGAAATTGTTGAGTAGTGAATGAATATTTGGGATTGGTCTTGTTGTGTTATAGTAACTAGCAAGATATTTCTGTGGTAATATTAAGTATAAATCAGCTTAAACTGATACTTAATTGGCACCATTACATACTTCATATGTGCAGAAACAAATAAATTAGTGTTTACCTTACTACCTTCTTGATAACACAATAGAAAAGCATTGTCAATCAAATCTTTTCTAAAAAGAATAGGGATGCACACATATTTTATTTGTATGAATTTATTTTTATCAGCTCTAAATATGAACATATCTTTATATAATGGGAATTAATGGTGCATAAAGCTAATATTTTTACCAGTTATACACTTCACTCTTGAAAATGAGAAAATAAAACATCCAAAAAAAAAAGGTAAATTGCCAAGAGCTAAGAGCTCACAATCTAGAAAATACTTTAGGACTGAATTTATCACCTTTTGTGTATCCATTATGTCCTCCACTCAGAGTTAGAATTCACTTAGATGATTTGCATGGGCAGTGTCTTCAAGGTGATTTGTTGGCCTGGAGACCGAGAGTCTAGGGTAAATGGAGTTGCTTCTCAGAGCCGAAGGAACCACTCAGGGTATCAGCTGACAATGACTTTCATTAATGAGCTCAGCACTACTTGATCTGATTACATCGTTCATTCTCTTGCTTAGAATTCTCTATTTGTGTCTTCAGAGTCTTCAGGGTGGTATAAATTCTTTGGTGCTGTATATAAAGCAATTTATAATTTGTCCTCCCTTACTGCACTGGTCTTATCTCCCCTTATCTTCTTACTCTAAAGGCTCCTATCACCAGATTGCACTATAGTTTAGTTATGCCTTTCTCAGTTGAGGTTCTTAAAGCAAGTTTCTATCTTCTTTGCAGCCAGGAGAAGTTACTTTGAACTGTCCATGACTTGATTTTGAAGCTTTTCCTAACAAGAATACTTTTTTTTAAAGTAAACTTATGGTTAGGAAGAAAAAAATACAAATAAAGAGGAAAGCAGAATAGATGTTATACTTTGTGGTGTGTTTTTGAAATTTAAGCCTTAAAAAAGGAGGGCAAGAGGAAATATGATTCTTAGAACTGTTGACTTTATTCTTTTATTCTGTTACTGGAAATGGAGCAACAATATATTTAGAAGTGGTCTCTGACATCATGGTAGTACTCAGAAAGTCAGTGTAAGTCACTGGCTTTAATATTTCAAATATTCTAATATTAAGTATTATTTACTGTTTCCAAGCATTAAGGTCAGATAAATTTGCATGAAGAATAATTTTCACTATTTACAATAGCCAAGACGTGGAAGCAACCTATGTGTCCACTAACAGAGGAATGGATAAAGATGTGGTATATATATATATATATATATATATATATATATATATATATATTACTCAGCCATAAAAAGAATGAAATAATGCCCTTTGTAGCAACATGGATGGACCTAGGCTTTGTCATACTGAGTGAAGTAAATCAGATAGAGAAAGACAGATATCCTATGATATCACTTATATGTGGAGTCTAATAAAATGATACAAAATAACTTATTTCCAAAACAGAAACAGACTCAAAGATTTTGAAACCTAACTTATGGTAACTAAAGAGGAAAGGTTGCGCACGGGAGGGATAAATTAACATGCTGGGATTGACATATATACACTACTAAATATAAAATATGTAAGTAACAAGGACCTATGCCCAGGAAGATCTACCTGATATTCTGTAACAACCTACATGGGAAAAGGATCTGAAAAGGAATGTATATGTATATGTATAACTGATTCATTTTGCTACACACCTGAAACTTTTTAAGTCAACTGTACTCCCATAAAATGTTTTAAAAAAGGAAATTTACATGTATATGAGGGTTATGAGCATACACTGGGTATGTAGGACATACATACATACACTCCATAGGTTCATGTACACACAGATATACACACTTTCTACGTCCTCATCCCCTTCACAACATCTCAATAAATGTTGTATTTTCTCAGGAGGCAGTCCTAGAGCCTCTCATTTTTTATTTTATATTTTTCTTCCAGGATTGTATTACATATTATTAAGCTCTATTTTCCATAATCCCATAATTATCCTTATATACCACAAATAGCATGATCTGCGTGCGTCCGGATAAGTTAAAAACCTAGGGATGGCTAATAAGCCAGTGAAGCATTCTCATTAGGGACACATATACAGGTTATCACTAGCTTCAAACATCAGTATCTGTGTCAGAATTTTTACAAATCAGCATAAAGGGATTTAAAAGTATTTTTCAAGACCATGTAGTTGGCAAGAAAGTGGTGTTTGGTTATTTCTGCCCTAGCATAGCTGGATTCTAAGAATTTGATGAGCACTGCTGCCTAATCCTTTAGGAAGGTGATGCCTTAGGTCTAGAGACCCTTTCAAAGCTATTCCTACTTAGAGTATTTTGTTGTCTGATCCCACAAGACCATTAGCAGAAATTGCCCTTAGTACATTCTCAGATTTTTCTTGGTACGAAATTTTTTTTCGATATATTTGTTGTTATGCGCTGAAAGACAAGAGAAAGGAACTTCTTGTGTTTCCTGAAGGTTCAGTGCGTTAAAGATCTGGTGTTGTCACTGCTGTGGTGCTGGTTTGATCCCTGGGCTGAGAACTTCTGTAGGCCATGGGCGAGACAATAGAGAGAGAGAGGAGAGAAAGGAACCTCTTGGCTCTTACAGACAGGGGTTAGTGACTGTTTTATGTGACAGAATTTGGTCTATGACTTCCTCTCACTGTACTATATTTGGCAGCAAGGTTGTTAGGGAGGGGATCTGACACTACACAACTTTAACTCTTTACTTTGGAGGGTACAGATGTGCACCAGAAAGAACCTAATAATTGTGACCAAACTGTCTTTGGCCAGTTTCTATGGCTTTAATTACATCCTTTATATACAGCTGTTTCTGTGCCATTTCCTCTTAGATTCCTCAAACTAAAGATGTCAAATAGCAGATTTATGCTATTTCCTCCCCCAAATCGTCCATAACTCTAAAATAGCAGCTACTTTTTGGACACTCCCAAAGAATGGAGCCATTCTTTTGCCTCCTGTTCTGTTAAACAGTGCACACACACAAAAAAGTCCCATCATTTTACCTCCTAAATGTCCTGCAAATCTTCCCACCTCTGTTCCTCTCAATCATCACCTCACTCATACAAACTCTCGTAACCTCTTTACCTCTAAATGGTTTACCTCTCCCTGCTCTGGCTCCATTCCAAACCATTCATCTCATGGCAGCCTCTGTGATGGCTGGGAAATGTAAATATGATTGTGTCACCACTTGCTCACTGCTTGTTAAAGATTTCCCATGTGTTGTGGGTTGAATACAAAACCCCTTAAGGTGTTCTTAATTTCCTGCACCATTGGGATTTCCCCCATCTTTTCCTTCTCATCTCACATCGTTATTTTTTTTTCTCTGCTCAGAGGTGCTGCTTTTTTTTTTTTCCTGCTTCCTCCATCACACTAACCCTCTACCTCCCTAGAATGCTTTACCTTTCTGCAGAGTAACGTTTGATCCTTTTAAATATTAATGTAAACATCACTTTATTAATTGAATCCTGAATCACCTGATTAGTTTGAATTCTATCCTTATAGGAAATCATAGCACTGCAGGGCTCTCCTTTGTATATTTGTGTGTGTTGACATTAGTCATCGTGTTCTGTCTTGTCCACTACACACTAACCCCCATCAAGTAAGTAGTCCCGCAAGTTTTTCTATGCCATTTTCTTCCTCAGTACCTAGTATTGTGTCTGATACTTAGTAGTACTCAATAAACAGGACAACAAACTAATGTAAAAACATTTAAAATGCCTATGATCTACAGCACAGTGAAAATAAAATTACTAGCACTTTCTTGAAGCTTCAGGAGAGAAAAATCCTGAAGGTTTTCCAGAAAGTGAACAATAGTAGATTTAAAATGTTCTCGCTTATTAACAAGAATATAAGATGATGAAGTACAATGTTTTTTTTATTTATTGTCTTATCCATGTTATTTTGAAAAACATGAGCATAATTTCAATAGCTGTCTGCTGGTGATACAGTTCCTGTTTTTTTCTGGTAAGGAAGGGCTTAATCTTAGAATTTTGAAATCTCCTCAAATGAGAGTTTCAAGAAGAACAGGAGTCTGATTTTACTTGATTCTTGCCTGAGTCATGTTATTACCTTTAAGTGTAATGATTTTGTCTCCTTATTTTCACTGAGTTTAATCTGTTCAATCATCTTTCTTATCTCACTGCCTTGCTTCTTATCTACTTGCTTCACAGTTTATAGTGGAAAATACATTTTACATTGACACACAGTACCCATTTCTAATAATTAAGTATGGATGAATATGGATACATGCTCAGCAAATAATCTGGGGAACATAGAACAAAATACTCCATGATCATAAGTTCCATCTTTCTTACCATGAACAAAAAAATACCTACCTCCATCTGTGTGCAATATATTAGTAATGGCCCATAGGCTGATGAGCCTGTGAGTAATTTACAAAGACTGTTCAGCAGATGCTTTTATTTTGTGTAGATCATTAATGACGAAAGCAGAGGAAATGTAATAAGCTGAGATTTAACATAATTTTGTTAAAGGAAATATATTCTATAGGACTGGAAATGGACAATGTGGATTCTCTGTCAATGACAGATTTAATAGAAGAAAGAACACTTACCATCCCGTTATGGTTAGTGTAGCACGTAGCCTTAATGTGATTTCTAACTTGTACCCTCATGATCCTTCTTTCACTGAGTAAAGAGTAAACAAAGTAGATTTTAAAACATGTAAATTAAGATGTTAGCTTTTCTAAATGAGTGCATTAGTCTTTTTGTTTAAATGTTTGGTGTAATATATTCCTTGGCTTTAGTGTAAAATGCAGTCTAATCTTTTCTAATTCATGTGATTATGATTTTTGCATAAGTGTTTGAATAGTTTATTTAACTAAAATTATCCTTAGTAAGACTTAACAGCATTCCAGTTAATAAAAAATAAAAGTAGAATTTTTAATTTTTTTACTGAGATAAAATTTGGAGTCCTCCTTGCCATATAACCTGCTCATTTTGCTGATCCACATTTAAATAACTGTGCTGCTTATGAAAAAATTTGTCCTGTTCTCTTAGCCTCTTTGTGAGCAGGCTTATTCTATGTGTATCCAGCATTCAGCATGGCGAGCGTGGGCCTGTCTTTACAAATTGTACTTTGTGAAATTCATTGAAAGTTCAGATTTGGAAAAAAATCAGTGAAGACCAAGGGGTTATTAGTGAGGCATGTTAATTCTTGTGGCTCTTTTGGAAGAAATATCATTCCAAAATGGATATTTATGGGTTTTTAAGCAGTATTAAATTGAGATTAAAGTTAGAGTGCTTTTAAAATATTGCTTATATCTTTTGATCTTCATCCAAAAAAAACTTCAGAGACTGACAGTTCATTGTTAGATTTCTTCAAGGAACAGTAAATCCAGAGTGGTGTAATTCAGGTTGTGGACAAAGGTACAAAGTTAACCAAATCATTTAATGATTAAGCGAAACAGTTTTTTAAAAATGCACAAAGCACAAATATGGGCTGATGTTCTCCTATTTTAGTTCATAAAACTCCAGTACTTTAAGATCGTCTATCAAAAGTAAGAAGAAATCATTCTTAGAGATTTACAATAAACATTAACTCATTAAAGGAATCTGAAAAGTCCTTAGCTGAATAAAAAAATATACTTAACCCAGAGTTTCCAAATGTTTTTGTCTGCAGATTCCTGTATCTGGTTAACATCTGCTGCCAGATTGGCTTTTCAAGGAACATGTGTTGAAATACAAAACTATAGACCAAGATCACCTTAAAAAGATAGATATAAAAATCCTATAGTAATAAATTGCAAAGTTCAAATCAAAAGTGCATTTACATTAAGAACAAAAGCAAAATAAAACAAAATATCAAACAAGCAAAAGGACATATACTAAATATTATTACCTCAGCGATAGAAAGGAGTGGAATGATAATTCTCATTTATGTCTTTGTTATTTGTCTTGTAATAATAAGTGCATATTACTGTTTTTGGAATTGAAAATATTAAAACTGTACAGAAATTAACATCAAGTAAGGTTTAGCCGAGGAGTATATGTATGGCTTATTATAGGTATATATATTAAAAACATACATTATTGCAAAGTTTGTAAGTAATAACTTGTAGAAATGATAACTTCAATATACCCAAAAATGAAATAATTTCTAACCTTCTCCACCAACAGAATTTTCCCCACTGTTTATTTTCTTATGTCATTATTATCTATTGCCTTTATCCCTATGTATGATATCTGTAGGTTATATTGAAAATCTGCAAATATTGGTTGAAATCCTAACAAAATATCCTATGGCTTATGCACTGTATTCCTTTCATATGGTTCTAATCATCTAGTCAATCTCTTATCCTTACTGATTGTAGAATTACTGGATGATATGAAGTCTCGAGGGCATTTCTTTGATTCTGATGCATATTGGAGGTAATCAAATTTGAAATAGGTATTTCAGGATATATTGACTAAGTGGCATTTTATTCTTCAATCTGCATAATTTAAATGCATGTCCACTTGATTGAACAAAAAAAAAAAACTTGCCAAAATCTATGCTTTAAAATTCCTCAAAGGTTTTTATTCTTTGGCAGTGATCTTTAAAAATACACATTGTCTCAAATGGGTATTTATATAAAACTAAATTTCATTAAGGCAGAAATGGCTATGTGAAAGATTTTTGAAATTCCAAGTTAAACTTAGTATTGTGAATACTGACTGCAGTTATGAAAAAACATCATGCATGGAGAAGTTCTCTGCTTCTCAATATGTGAAAAATTTCAAAAACTAGGTATATTTCATCTTCACAAGTTAGAAAATTTGTGAGTTATATAAAATGAAATACCTGTTTAAATGATAGCAGTATGAGTTAGTGTGTCAAGTAATATAAAAGAGAAAATTACCTTGTTTTTTTCCCCTAAAGTATCACTATTTTAACATTTAAATCTTAAAATATTATCATATAAAGATATGCTTAGTAGCTACCTAAGTCAGTGAACTTCATGAATAAATACATATTATATATATATAGTCTTTTATGTAATTACAATAGAAATTCTTTCATTTAAGTAATTTCAGTGATGAGTTCTTTTTAAAACAAGTCACTAGCCTGATATTGACATTTTATGCAGAACTAACGCTCAGACTTTTTTTTTCCCTTACTACATTACCAAGAATTAGTAGTCAGTTTCTGTAAATGATGACAATGAACCCTCCAAAGGTCAACTGATATCAGTACAGCTCTCTTTCTAAATAGTTAAAGATTATGGGTTTGCTTTGCAAATTGCCTGCGTATTCTTTTTGGCACCCTCCGTGCTTGCCATTTTTCTACTTCCCTGGCAGTTGGGCTACAGGTTTGGGAAAAGATTGGACAAGATTACAGCTACTCATTAATCCATGGGTGATTATCTGCTGCAGACAACTTTATCAAATCCATAGCAAAGAAAATAGATAAATGCTGTTTTCTCATAGTCCCTCTTTTTCTCTGTAGTCCTCGCTTCTGTTTTTAATTGTACATTTGTTTTTTGTCAAGTGAAAAGCAAAAGCTGTATAAGACTTTTGTGTAGATACTTGATTTTTACATCGACTCATTTTTGTGCCTCTCTTTTAGGCTGGGGCTGTAATACAAATAACGAAATTACTGCTGAATGCATTGCATGTTATTATGTGTCAGGCATTTCACTGAGCAT
>PVHT020000061.1:1652650-1770860 GCA_004024745.2 Catagonus wagneri
TCCTCGCTTCTGTTTTTAATTGTACATTTGTTTTTTGTCAAGTGAAAAGCAAAAGCTGTATAAGACTTTTGTGTAGATACTTGATTTTTACATCGACTCATTTTTGTGCCTCTCTTTTAGGCTGGGGCTGTAATACAAATAACGAAATTACTGCTGAATGCATTGCATGTTATTATGTGTCAGGCATTTCACTGAGCATTAGTTCATTTAATTCTCATAATAGCCAAATGAAGAATTTCATATTATTACATTTACTTCTCATTTGAGGAGCATGAAGTTCAAAAAGCTGAAGTAGTTCATCTAAGTTAGTATTAATCATGTTGTAAGTTAAATGTTTGATTATTAATTTATGGTATTATTGCTAGTAGTGTGGTATAAAGTTGAGGTCAAAATCATTCACTTTAATTTTTGGAAATGTTTTGTATAGACTAAAGTGTCATGTATTTGCATCACTAACCTACCGCACAGTGCCTGGCACTAGTAAACCATCAATAAATGTATTTGCTTGAATAAATATGAGTTACTGTTATGATATTAGGGTACCTTTTCCTGTTACGAAATATTTAAGTAAAATATTACAGAAGCAATTGGTTTTATACCATTTTTTTTTCTTGGAGTTCTTGCTGTGGCACAGTGGGTTATTGATCTGGCTAGTTTCTGTGGCATTGCTGGTTGGATCCCCAGCCCAGCACAGTGAGTTAAGGATTTGGTATTGCCATACCTGTGGTGTAGGTCACAGCTGTGGCTTGAATTCAGTACTTGGCCTGGGAACTTGCATATGCTGAGGGTCCAGCCAAAAAAGGAAAAAAAATCTTTCTTTTCTTATTTAAAATGTATAAGTATTTTTCTTAAATATTACTGACCAATCACAAGATAATATAAATTTAATTACTCAAAAATTTAAAGATAATAGTGTTTAATAATATCCACCAGCTATGATTATTTATTTTTTAATAAATAGGTAATAGAATGTTTACTAATATCCACCAGCTATAATTATTTAACTTTTAATTTTGTAGTATTAAATCCTACTACTACTTTCAATTCAGGATATAGTTTAAGTTTTGGGTTTTGACTGACTGCAAAGATGTATCTCTTTTACAAGGCAAAATAGGATATTTTGATTATGAATGTGCTGTATTTGAGCACATTCTTGAATTTGGTTTATCGGAAAATCTGTGCCCATCATTAAAATCTCTTCTGAGTACAGACCCAAAATAATAATTAACTGACATTCATCAATTAGGAACAAGGAGAAGAGGCAGTTTTCATTTAATAATGGCTTCAAAGACATCTGTGAATGAAATAAGATAACAATCTATATTAAAATGTATTATAATCACAGAATAGCTTCAAATCCTTATATAGCATGTTGTAACATTCACAGTTCTAGGAAAAATAGCTAACATATAAGTGAAATATTAATGCTTATGCATAATTCAAAAAAGGGTATTTCAATGTGAAAACTGTGCCTCAAGAATTATGTAATAATGTAATAATAAACTATCCTTTTGTCTACCTGTCCTAAAGGTACACTTTTTCCATTCCTTCATGAAAGTAGCTGAATTATTGTTTTAAAAGGTAATTTTTTTTTTGTCTTTTTAGGGCCACAACTGTGGCATATGGAATCTCCCAGGCTAGGGACTAAATCAGACCTGCAGCTGCCAGCCTACACCACAGCCACAGCAACGTGGATCCAAGTTGTGTCTGTGATCTATAGCAACACCAGATCCTTAACCCACTGAGTGAGGCCAGGGATTGAACCTGCGTCCTCATGGGTACCAGTTGGGTTCATTACCGTTGAGCCATATTGGGAACTCCCTAAAACTATTTTTTTTTTAATTAAGTAGGGTAAGAAAGACTAGGAGTACACATAATGGTCCAGATAGAAGTAAAGACATGAAGGATGTGAGGAGAGAGCCATGACATCTGGGCAGTATGTTCAAGCCAGAGAGAACAGTACATGATAAGACTCTGAGTCCAGATCACACCTGTTGTGTTGGTCAGAAAGCGAGAATGCCAGTGTACCTGGGGCAGAGCAGAGCTCAGGGAGCAAAGTAGAAAATGAGCCCAAAAGGCATAGAGAGGGTTAGGGGGAAGCATGTGATAGAGACAAATGAAAGAACATTAGCTTTTAGCCTCAGTGAACTAGAGAACCCTCTTTGGCGTTTCCATAGAGAAAGAGCATGGCCTGATCCATGTTGTGATAGGACAACTCTGGCTGATGTATTGACAATAAACTGTTGGAAAAGTGTGGGAGTGCGACTACAGTGCAAGGAAAAGAAAATTAGGCATGGATCATTGTAGCAGTAGATGTGATGAGTAGTCTTTGTGGAATCTGGTTGTTTTTTTCCTAATTTTTTAAAAAATATATTTGATTTACAATGCTGTGCCAATTTCTGCTGTACAGCAAAGTGACCCAGTCATATATATATATATATATGTTCTTTTTCTCATATCATCCTCCATCATGTTCTATCCCATGAGATTGGACACAGTTCCCCATGCTATACAGGAGGATGTATATATACACAGTGGTTATATTTTGAAGCTAGGAGCAGTGAAGTTTGCTAAGAAATTTGATTTGAATTATTAAAAAAAAAGAGAGAGAGAGAGAGCCCAGGATGAGCCAGGATTTTGGCTGAATCAATGAGAAAGCTCTGTTTGGCACTATTTGATGATGAAGAGTTTGGGAAGGGCACATTGAGAGAAGAAGTTGAGAATTCGATTTGCACATGTTCACTTTGAGATCTATGGTATTAAAGGAAAGTGTTGAGAGGAGCTGGGTGATGCTTGGTGCAGTGAGGCTGGTGCGGCTGGAGATACAGAGTTGGGGGCTGGTCTTGGAAGATGAGGTCAGAGAAGAGCCAGGCGTTTGGGATTTCATTATGAAAATGAAAAATGAGCATCGAGAGTTCTGAAAAGAGAAGGAACACTGTTTTTCCTATAATTTAAAAGGATTATTGTGTTCTTGGGCTAGATATTTAAATATTCTCTGCCTCATATTCTCTTGGGAAAAAGGAACAAGAGTCATTTATTTATTACAAAAATATTTATTGACTTAGAGGATAATATATTAACATCAGTATTTTAAAAAATGGTGTTTTTCTCAGGAACATAAGCAGTGACCCATTTAATGAGACCCTAAGAGAAACCAGCTCACGGGCCTGTTCAAAATAAGAGGAAAACTCTAAAAATAATTTGGTGTGTTCACCTTTATTAGTCCATAAAAAAAGTTGATTTTGGAGTTCCCTGGTGGCTCAGTATGTTAAGGATCCAGCATTGTTACTACTGTAGTTCAGATTTGATCCCTAGCCCAGGAACTTCCACATGCTGCGGGTGTGGCCAGAAAAAAAAAGTTAATTTTGAATAATAATAATACCAAACGTGCAACAACTGTTTCATTTTCTTACCATTTTTAGAGGTCTTCATTTTCATATCAATTTAGATAGCATTACATTACAGTAAGTTCTTTCAGTGTAAGGGTAATATTAATAAATAAAATTACACTTTAATAATTTTAATAAATAAAATTAAAAATATGTTAAAGGCTCCCATGGTTTTCCCAGGTCAAATAAATGGTATTTTACAAAGGGACTAAAAGAAAATTATTATAAATATGAATTTAACAACAGCCATACTAAGGAAATTAAATACCTTGAATCAATATGATGTATTCAACAAAATCGTTAAGATTTAAATAGGCCGCGATAGGTACTATCATTTAAATAGTTCAGTAGACTGAAAAACAGGGCCACACTATTTTGTAGCTCCTCTCATGAAGAGATGGTGTCTATTTGGACATTCTTTCAGCCTAAGATGATCTTGTGATGTCTTTGGCAAAGAGAATTGGGGTAGATAATAGCTATTTCTTAAGGGACCTTGTAGCGGCCATAGCATCCCTGAGACACAATAAGAGGCTGGTTGGGTTGTTCGAAGGTTGGGAGGTCACACAGAGAAAACCAAGGCATCTCAGCCAAACATGGACCCTGTCTGTAGAGCGCAGGGATGAGGCCATTTTGGACCTTCCATTCCAGCTGGACTTCTACCTGAACACAGCTGCAGGTGTGAGCCCAAGAAAACCAGAAGAGCTTCCCACCCAATCACAGGATCATGTGAAATGATAAGTCAGTACTCTTAAGCCATTGAGTTTGGGAGTGTTTGTTATGCAGTAATAATAAAAAAAAAAAAAGAAAGAAAATAAACTGCACCATATGCATGAACTATTTTCTGGAATTTGTATAAATTATTCGAGCAGGGCTTAATTAGATGTCCTTATGTTCACTTAGCAGTTAGTTACTGACTATCTGCTATACAGTTTGTTCTAAGTGTTGAAGAAAATAAAATTGTAAAGTACAAATAGTGTCATCAAGGTTGATAATGGATGAGTAGGGGTGATAAATGTTTAACACTAAATAGTGATATTTTTGTAAAAATGTAGCTATCTAAGACATCAACTCACACATACTCTAGAATTCATCACAAGCATGCTCTCTTGGGGTTCAAGGAAGACTTACTGAGGGAGGTCATATTTGAGCCAGCATTGCAAAAAATGGGAATTATTATAGGTATTGGGGAAAGCGGACTTTCAGTCGAAAGGAATATATTGGGCAAAAAGTAGACATTGGGGCAGAGGTTATATATTACGATAAGTATACAATCCAAAAAGTAAGTAAAGGAAAGGTAAGTGAGAGAAAAGTTGAAGAAAAAAACAGATCAGATCCAGATGCTGGATTCTAGTTAATCCTGTATGCACCCCATATCTGTTGCTGAAGTCAAAATCAAAACTTTGTGGTTTCTCACAACTGTGTGGTTGGTGACTGGGACAGGTTTTCTATTTTTCTCACCTGTGATTGCTCTTTTGGCTTCTGTCATGTGATATGAGAATCCAAGATGGTGGCATTTTACTGTCCAGCTCTTGGTGCCAGCTGGCAGCTGGGACATCCTGGTTTTCTTCTGCATGGCCTCTCACACTCCACTAGGCTGTGTGGGGCTGCTGCACAGTGCAGTGGTCTGAGACTTCCAAGAAAGTGAGAACAAGAACTTCAGGGTCTCCTGATGTCTAGGAATTGCAACTCACACAGCATCACTTCTGTAATATGTTATTGGTAAAACAAATCAATAGGCCAACTCAAATTCATGGACAAGGGGAAACAGATTACACACCTTTGTGGGGAGTACAGCAATACCATGTTGCAAAGGAGGATGGACATAAGGAGACTTGGTTTATTGACAGCCATTATATAATAATCCGTCACACCATGAATTGTTCTTGAAAATAATCCATTACACCATGAATTGAAGAAAATGTTCTTCAGTGGTGAGAATCCAGTTGCTGGTTTGAATACAAGATTGATATATCAAAGCAGTGTTTAAAGAATCTGAACATGGCCCTTACTAATGGGTTTTATTAAAAGGACAAATTGATGACCGGGAAGCAAAGCAGGAGACTGTTCTGGTAGTTCAGTCAAGATAACACATGTCTGATTTAGGAAATGTACATTTTCTCTATAAACAGAGCTGGACTTTTAAGGAAGAGTTATGCAAAATTTAGTAAGTCCTTAAAATAGCATTGTATTCTTAAAAATATATAAATGATCTTTTTTTCTCATTCTGTTTTCCACTGAAGTGTAAAAGGCAAATTTGTTTGCATTCTCATATATAAATTATTTTAAATAAAATAAAAGTGTATTCCATGGAAATGTCTGTGGTTATCAAACAGTTGTTCTCTTTGTTTATGTGAAGGCTTCCTCTGCATAGTCTTAGAATTGGCCTGCCTCTTGTCTTGTAAAAGAGTAGCTGAGCAAATAAGCTGACATGAGTCAAGTCCTGTGACCTGGCAGCTCCTGCACAGTCTTGAACATAGAACACGAGCAGTTTTGCTGAACTGTCCTGGAGACCTGGAGCTAAGAAAACAGAAAAAGAAAAGGAGAAAAAAAATAACAATTTCTGTCTCAAAAGCAAAATGATGGCATGTGCTATATGGTTTCTCTTCTGTCCCTTGGTTTATCTATCTAACTATCCAGTGGCTTATACTCTGCCTTAAAAAAAAGATTTGAGATAATTGAATATTTACGGTATGTAACTTAGACAAGGACACAGATATCTTAAAAAGCTGAAAAGGAATTTCTGGAGCATAAGCCTTAAATAGCTTCTACTTGGTCATCATAATAAAGCTATATCTGCTTGTTCTGCTTGAAGTGGGAAGGATCTTTGTATCCAGAAGACTGATTTTTTGACAGCTTTATAGAGATATAATTTACACACCATTAAATCGACTCATGTTAAATGTAAAATTCAATCCTTTTAATCATTTAAAGAGTTCTGCGGCCATCACCACAGTCCAGTCAGAGAAAGTTTCCATCACCCCATTCCCACCATTGGTCCCAAGCAACCATTAATATGCTTTCTGTCTCTTTTCTGGACAGTTTATATAAATGGAATCATACAAAGTGTAGTCTTTAAGTCTGGCTTGTTTCACTTTGCATCTTTTGTGGCTTATTAATATTTTAACATGCATCAGTACTGGGTTTCTGCTTTTACTTTTTTTTTAAAACTCTTTAAAGTTTGTTTTTTAATTTCTGACATGCAGAATTTCCCAGCCAGGGATCAAACCTGTACCATATCAGAGACCTGAACTGTAGCAGTGACAGCATTGGACCAGGGAATTCCTAGTTTCTTTTTTATTGCTGATTTTTTTATGTTGCTACTCTCATCTCCCTCCAACATTGTATGTAGTTTTCATAGCCTCATTTCACCTTTTTTTTTTGTGCTAGTAGCAGTGCTATTTCTATTAGATAATCTATGTAAGGACTCCTTTTGAAGGTCACCTTGCAATGGTTAGCTCCTCAGGCCTTTCCTGTATACTGTCGCCCGTCCACAGCCACAGGTTCCATGTTTGTGGATTTAACCAATCACAGATTGAAAGTATGCAAGAAAAAGATTTCCAGAAATTTCCAAAGAACAAAAGTTGAATTCATTGCATACCAGCAACTATTTATGTATCATTTGCATTTTATTTACAACTGTTTACATAGCATTTACATTGTATTAGGTACATAAGTAATCTAGAGATGAGATGCATAGGTTATATGCAAATACTATGCTGTTTAACAGAAGGAACTTGAGCATCTACGGATATTGGTCTTTGCAAGGGTCCTGCAACAATACCCCTGAAGATACTGAGGGATGACTGTATATAGAATATATACATGTATATCTATACCACAGTAGATCAGGGACATGGAGAGCAGACTTGTGGTTGCCAGGGAGCAGTTGGGAGCGTGTGGGATGGACAGGGAGTTTGGGGTTGGTGGATACAAACTGTAACATTTGGAGTGGATGGGAAGTGGGCTCATACTGTACAGCACAGGGAACTGTGTGATTTGACCAGTTGCTGTACAACAGAAACTGAAGAAATATTGTAAACTGACCATACATTAGCAATAAAAATTTTTGAAAAAAGGTGACTATGGACTGTTGCTAATTTGACCAGGAATAGATCTAAGAAATTCTAGTCTCTGTTTCCTTGACATGCATTCAAAAATGTGTGTGTAAGTAGCCAGTGAAAGGAGCCTATTCATTTTACATGCTATTCAAATGTACTTTGTGATATTATGGTTATTTCTGGCTACTAATCAAAATAAGACTTTCTCTGCTTGATACAGGGGAAAAACTTCAAAATTAAATTTTCTGGAAGAAAAGTATGGTTCAATATAAGATCCCAACTATCAGTGGCTTTATGAAATGTGCTTTGGCTTTCAAAAGAATCATGAGGAGTAGTAATGGGCTAACTTGAAAGTTTTAATTGTAATGCACATTTGTTTCTTTAGCATTTGTGGAATTCAACATCTGGAACGAATAGGAAAGAAGCTGAATCTCTTTGACTCCCTTTATTTCTGCATTGTGACATTTTCTACTGTGGGCTTTGGGGATGTCACTCCGGAAACGTGGTCCTCCAAGCTTTTCGTCGTTGCCATGATCTGTGTTGCTCTTGTGGTTCTCCCAATCCAGGTAAATACAACCATGTTCAATTTTACAGAAACGTGCAAAACTTAGAAAATAAAATCTTCACTATTTAATAAAAATTGCAGAGTGGCATATTAACAGTAATATATTAACATATGCTATTATTTCATCTAGTTAATTAATAAAAATTGTCTCAGAAATGTCTTTTTGCATTTTATTAGAAACATTGAGGTGTTTTTTTTCCCTTAAGTCACAACTGATAGCTCAACAGTCATTTCAATTCTTCAAGATGTTTTCTTTTAAGTAGAGAGTATTTAACTATGTTAATGATAGGATTATAGAATAGTGTAATTTTAAATCATAGAATGATAACTCAAGGAAATAAAACTTGTGAAGAGTTGATTTCTCTTGATTCTTGAAGATAAATCTAAAAGCCTTATGTTGTAATGAATAAAAATGGCTTGCATATGTTGGCCAACTAAACATCTGAAGATGATACATAGCTATTATGCAGCATTTTGGAGAATGGTTAAGGAGATAGCAAAGGGACAGAGATATAATATGATACTAAATAATATGTAAAAGTGGGAATTCCTATTGTGGCACAGTGGAAATGAATCCGACTAGTATCCATGAGGATGTAGGTTTGATCCCTGGCCTCGCTATAAGTGGGTCGAGGATCCGGCATTGCCGTGAGCTGTGGTGTAGGTCACAGATATGGTTCAGATCCTGCTTTGCTGTGGCTGTGGCAGAGGCCAGGAGCTGTAGCTCTTAACTGACTCCTAGCCTGGGGACTTCCATTATGTCATGGGTGTGGCCCTAAAAAACAAAACAAAGAATATGTAGAGGCAATATTCAGCTTTTTCCTGTGATGAACTCTGGACATCCAGAGGTGGGCAGGTCAGAAATAGGATATGACCAATACCCATCAAACTTGTTTATTCCGTTAATCAATGGTTGACCACAGCGTATCCAAATAAACTTTAACTAGGAATAAAATGATCTTTCTCGAATTCCTGCTGAGCCACAGTTACGAACCTGACTAGTATCCATGAGGATGTGGGCTTGCTCCCTGGCCTCGCTCAGTGTGTTAAGGATCTGGGGTTGGCTGTGAGCTGTGGTGTAGGTCACAGATGCTGCTCGGATACCAAGTTGCTGTGGCTGTGGTGGAGGCTGGCAGCTGCAGCTCCATTCGACCTCTAGCCTGGGAACTTCCATATGCCACAGATGCAGCCCTAAATAATAAAAATGATCTTCCCACTCCTATCCAATCACTCGTGTCATTCCCCATAGCCTGTACTTCCTTTAGATACCAGCTACTAAATAACTGGAATGTGACCTTACCTGTGTGGTAAGGCTATGTCTCCTTGCATGAGGTGTAGGCTTAAATCAACAGAAGAGTGAGGGAGAAAAAAAGTGAGGCTTCTCTCTTTGACTCAGTGCCTAATATGTATGGTGGCCTGCCCTACCAAAGTAAAGCAGAGACCCCAGAACCTCTTGGTGCCCTGTTATGATATAATAGGAAAATCATATTAGTATATTTCCTTAGAAAGCCTGAGGCCCTGGGAGGCATTAGCAAATTCTGTAGCAATCATATCAAGAGTCTCTTGTTGAAGGGAACAGGGAACACTTGAATCTCCAAGAGTTTCATCTAAGAAATTTTGTAAACCTGGTCATTGAGGGATGTGTTGCATTGATTTTTATTTTCGTGTCCAGTGCTTTTCATTCACATGTGGAAAATACATTACAGTTTGAACAGCTGGCCTATTTGTGGATGGAGAGACAAAAGTCAGGTGGAAACTATAGTCGACACAGAGCTCAAACTGAAAAGCACGTTGTTCTGTGTGTTAGCTCACTGAAGATTGATTTACTCATGGATTTTTTAAATGAATTCTATGCTCACCCAAGACTCCAGGTACGTTTAAATGGATCATACCTGCTAACACTGTCAAAGTCAGTTAATGATGGTACAGACTGTGTTCTGGAAGATTTTTATATATATACTCAATTTTAGAAAGAGAAAATGAAGAGCTACAAATATAACTAGGAACATGGAAAAAACACTGGAGGAATACACAGTATTTTAAGTTTCCTTCTGTATCTGTACTGAAAGACAGATGGAATTATGTTACTGCTACAAAGAAAGGTTTTCTTTGAATTAAAATGATTGCTTTTTTTCTCCCTTGGGTAATGCATAAATGATATTTTTATGAAACAGTGAAATTTAACATAAAATATAATAAAACAATGAAAAAAATAATTTCAGTGTCATCTGCTCAACTTGAATATTTCAGAATTTTATCAAGTGTTGCCGATGGAAATGTGGAAGTTTGGAAGTTCCGTTTTTCCTTTTCTTTCCTAGAATCTAACTAGATCCTATTTATGGTACCAAAAAATGACCAAAATTTGGTTGGTAACTAGGCTAAATTGAGATCAAAAAAATCTCTTCTGTCTCTGCAGACAAAGTCCTCAGTGTAGATTTTAGGCAATCTCCTTTGCTACTTAATGCGCTTAGTCCAACCCAAACAGCAAAGAGCTACTGGAATTTCTTATATTCCCCAATGAATTTTTGTCAAGACGTTGGATAATCCTGAGGTCAGCACAGTACTGATTACCTCTAATTATCTTCCCCTTTATTTGAAAAGATAATTTTTTGGTGAATATTTTAGAGAACTCTTAAAATACTATTTTTTTTGCATTGAAGAGTCTAATTTATAAGTAATACTTATATAAGATATTCTTTTGTTTTGTATAAATTATTTGGCATTTTTTGGAGGAACTGCATATTTATTTGTTGGGTTTTTATTTTTCATATTAAATAATTTCAGATGCTTGTTATAACCCACAAAAAAACATCTATTTTTGGGAAAATTTGATCCCTCCCCAAATTTTGACCCCTAAGTAATTTGTCTATTATCAATACGGAATGTTCTCAAAACTCCAAAAATTCCCATTAGATATATTTTAGAGTGATAAAATGTTTACCAGAGAATTTGAATTTGTATAGATCAATCATTTTAAACCATTTCATCACTAAGAGTACCTTTGTGTTTTCTTCAAAGGACAATTATTTTCAAATATTTTGATCTCAATTTTTTAATTTACTTTGTTGGTCTTATCAATATTTTTGTGAATCCTTTTCCATTCAGATATTCAGAAAATTTTCAGTATTTTCAGTTCATGATGGTATTGCCAAATGATATAAATCACATCAGTTTTTAATCTAAAGGACACAGTTTGAAGTATGAATTGACTCTTAGGACTTCTGCCTGGTATGCAGTTTATATTTTAGAATCAGCCTGAAGTCATAATTGAAAACTTCATAGACTGGAAATGCGTGTGGAGTATAAGCACTGATTCCCTTCCCTTCATGGGACTAAAAAGATTGAAAAAGATCAAGATGAGGTTTGATTTATGAGATTTTTATATGCCTGTTATGTTGATTACAGTATCATGTTATAGCTCCATATGCCCAGGCTTTAAATGCAAACTTTTTTTTTTTGTCTTTTTGCCTTTTATGTAGAGCTGCACCCGCGGCACATGGAGGTTCCCAGGCTAGGGGTCTAACAGGAGCTGTAGCTGCAGGCCTTCGCCACAGCCACAGCAACGTGGGATCCGAGCTGCATCTGCAACCTACACCACAGCTCACGGCAACGCTGGATCCTTAACCCACTGAGCAAGGCCAGGTATCGAACCCGCAACCTCCTCGTTCCTAGTCTGATTCATTAACCACTGAGCCACGAAGGGAACTCCCTAAATGCAAACTTTTATTTATTAGCAAGAGTTCATTTCCATTTTACCCTATTTCAAAATTTTCTTAGATATTCTATTTACCTACCTAGGGTACAAGACAGAATTATTGTTTCTATCCTATTGCCACTTCCATTTTGAATAGGATTATTATGTGGTGATTTTGTGTCCCACCGAAATGGATGTGCAAGTTCGAAGGGTACTGCAGATTCCGATGTGGTCCCAAAGAGTTATCTACCTTCAGGGTTCAGCCCTTAAAGATCAAGACCTGTTGAGAGCAAAGTAAGTACCTCTATCTATTTTCCACCTTGTGGTCTGTCACATCTTTTCTCTCCTCCAAATTGTAGCCATTTTCAGTGTTGCAAGATGTGTTTTTGAATACAGGCTTCGCCTTTAGTCCCATTGCTGGTCAGATAGAAAAGTTGGATGTGTAAAATCAATGTGTTTGCTCCTCTTTCTCAGGGCAGGGATGCACAGCAGACCATGTCCGCACAACACGGTGAGGAGCGTGATGTGGTGTAATTACTCCAGGCTGCTGGAACATGAGCTGAGCCGTCTGATATCACTAGGAGTCATCTGTGAATCCCTGGATACTGTTGTTATTCCACAGATAAACCCTTGGGCTAAACATTATGTGAGATGCCAGAGCAGTTCCAGTCAAGGTTTACATTTTAGAGAGTTTGCATTATATATACTGTGCTGTATACTTGTGTTGCCTGGAGTCTGAAATGAAAGAGTCCCCAAGGGCTGGAAGAATCAGAAAGATGACAGGGTCTCTCTTTTCCTCTTCTTGTTGTGCAGGTGCCAGCCCACTTAGCTTGAAGGTGACATAGTATTAAATGTTTGTCACAGGTCATGGGGTCATTCCACAAGAGCAGAGTGAGGGCTTGGTTGGTGAGACTGTGGACATGGGAGAGTCAGGATATCTGCACAGCAGCATCCATGGTTTCAGAAGTCAGAAGAGATCCTTAGCAAAGGTGGCTTTTCTCCATGTGAAAATTCCATGGGCCAGGGATTGAAGCAATGCCACAGGAGCAACCCGAGCCCCTGCAGTGACAATGCCAGATCCTTAACCCACTGTGCCACAAGAGAACTCCTCTCTGCTTTTCAAGTTTTAAACGTGCCCTAATCTTTACTTTTGAGTTGTCCTACATACTTTTTTAGGATTACAAGTCTTTTCCCTGAATTTCATAACATAGTGTTTGTTCTTTTTTTTAAGTTTTTTTTTTTTTGAGTATATGTGTTAGTTGTGTGTGTTGGTGCTGTTCTCTATGTATTTGTGTATGCTCTGTGTTGCTTTATGCATGTTCTCTGGGTGCCTGTGTTTGTGTGCATGTGTGTGTAAAGGGTAGGGTATGTGTGAGTGATGAAAAAGAGCAGAATAAAATTCCAAAGCTCTTTTTTGCTGCTTTCTCCTGCAAAAGATGACTCAATATCTCATAACAGGAATTCTGGACATTACTTTTAATTTATATATAATAGGTCAATTTAACTGAGGATTTTTTCCCCCAATGATGTAATAACGTCTGCAACAAAAAAGTCAGTGGAAACTGTTAGGATATAATGAATGGTACATAATTGGAAAATTAAGCTTCTTTGAGAATATTTTAGTATTTGTGGTAGATTAAATACTTCATATATGTTGGCACTGTACACATGACAGTTTGATAATCAGATTCTTCCGGTTCCTCACATAAAACACAGCATTAGGTGTTTGCTAACAATCTGCTGTCTATCCTTATTATTTGGGAACTTTAAAGAAATAGTTAGACAGTAATATAATTTGCATCTTTATATTTTTCTGCATAGATAATCAATATGCTTAATTTATTGTAATGAGTTAAGTTTTTCACATAATAAGAAAGAGCAATGCTCATATTGTGTTCAGTGAGAATCTGTGTGATTAATGAAGGCTTTTGACTACATAATAAATTAATTTAAGCTGTTAGGATTAGCTATTAGTATCTTAGCTAGATAATACCTGGGATTAACACAACTCATTTAGTATTAACAGTATTAATAATTGTCTCTGAGCAAAATCAATAATGTTTGCAAGAAACATTCCTCCATAAGAATAAAAAAAGGATGAAAGGAAGGTAACTCTAAAAAAGCTGGGTTAAGATAGAAGGTGGAGTGAAAGAGAATCCATTTTTTTTTGTTCATTTCTTATCCTAATGTCATATAAAGATTTGGGATTTAATGTTGACTAATACATTCTTCAACACAATTCTCCATGCAAGAAACAAGGAATAGGATTCACCAAACCAGTTCCAAAGGTCAGTTGCATGAGTTCTGAATTGCTTTGTGGAAGGTGAAGTTTAGAAAATGTTATACATTGCTCATATTGTCTTTATAACCATGACCACGTCATATTTTCCCAGAACTGTTCGGTTTGGTCTCATTCCATGGATTTTTATCTTTTCTCACCATCAAAAATATTTTGGGGAAAACTTTCCTTTTGTCATAATGAGCCAGAAGGATAACTCTTGCTTCATTTTGAGAATAGACAGGGTATTTTTGTTGTTGTTCATAAAACATTACTTATCAAGCACTTGAAGCATACCTTACTGTTTAACATTAAATTGAAGAAATATAGAACTTTAGCATGAAGGGAGGGTTTGGAACAAGGTAATGATTCATCTCCAGGGAATATAAATGTCCAGTAGAGTTTGACTTATGAATTCTCAGCAGCTTTGTTTCTTCTCTCTTAGCTTTATTGAGTCATTGCCACCAAAATGTAATCCATCTAAACTAAAGGCTAATACAGCTCCCTTAATTTACATAAAGTGTATATATGAAAAAAAATATGAGGATAGAAGAGAAAATAAAAGTTGACTTTTTTTCTGTCATTATAAACTATTGAGTTTTGTAGCCAACTTAACACATTATTTTGTTCACAGTCAAATACAGCCATGACTGCTAGAAATCCAATTTTCATTTAAACTTAATGATGTTCGTAGTTTACATGTGCTTTATATGCATTGGGCTTAGCACTGGAATTATGTTTTTCATGTAATACATAGATATGTCCGTGTGTGATTATTTTCTCTGTCTGCATTTAGGATGGATGATGCTGAGGCCTGTTTTATTCTGAGCAGCCGTTGTGAAGTGGATAGAACGTCATCTGTAAGTTTCCAAAGATCTCTTTTAGTAAATTATTCTTTTCTCCTTAAAAGATTTATTTTACTTTTTTAAAAATCTTCTGATATTAAGTATTGATGACCTTAAAATTTCACCTAAGGGAAGCAGTATTTCTAAATCATCTTGACATAATATAAGAAGAGTCGCATCACTGACTGTATTGACAAAAGTATTCTTGAGGTGGTTTCTGTTAATCCTTGGATTTTCTGTTGATCAAAATGAAATGAGTCATAGAGAAAGAGAACTCTATCATTTTTAATTAAATATATCCTATGCTATGTAATTTTGTTAAAGTGATCTCAATTTCCTCAGCTCAAAAACAAGGCAGATGGATCAGGCAGCCTGCATAAAATCAGTTGGAGAGTTTCTAAAAAAAAATATGCATTTGTGAAAATTCTATTTAAGATATATAGGGTGAGGATTGGGAATCTGTGTATTTTTAAAAGATCTCCAGGTGATTTTTTGAAGCTCCTCCCAGTTTGGTGATCTTATGTGATCTCCATGATACACATATAAATATTTTTAGGGCTGAAGTTCTCTAAACTCATAGTTAAATTAAACTGTATAATAACCAAAAAGATAACTTTATATTTTTTGAAATGCATTTTACTTTTATTTCTTTTAAAAAGTGCTTTGCTATTTTACATTGCTTATGTTCTATTAACTCCTATGTTTCTAAGCCATTAATTCCATCTCTGGTCATGGCTGTGGTACATAGATGAAAGAGAACCTTGTGGGCTTCTGCAGGAATTGGGGAAAAGGCAAAATATGTACAGGTCTTTTAATGGCATGATTTGCACTTTTCTGGAGCATCTAATAGGTGTGCTCTGTTACAATACTTTAGAACTTCAAGTCCTGAATGTGGCAGGCTTTATGTTGTCCTCATGCTAACCCTCCTAAAGTTTTGACTCTTTTTAAAACCAACTTACTCATCGTTCTTTTGAAGAGGCCTGTTAGATGTTGAATTACATTCCTCGGAAACTCATATGTTGATATCCAAGTCCCCAGTATCTCAAAATGTGAACTGACTTGGCAAAGGATCTTAACAGAGATCGTCAAGTTATTATGAGTGTATTAGAATGGGCCTTAATCCCATAGGAGTGGTGTGCTTGTGAAAAGGGTGACAGACAAATAACAGGGAGAACGAATGTCATGTGTCCATGAAGACCAACTTCTCTAAGCCCGGAGTGGGGCTTAGGTCACATCCTTCCGTCTTAGCTCTCAGAAGGAACCTATCCCCATCACCTTGATTTTGGAACCTGGGCTCCAGGATGATGAGACAATACATTTCCATTAAACCACATGGTTTGTGGTACTTTGTTACCAAAGCCTAGCAAACAAATACACAGCCGTAGACCAAACAAATGATCGCAAAATTTGTAAAATGCTTCTCTTTAAAATATGTTTTGAAATTCATCTTGAAAAGTGCACTTGAACTCCATTTGGTCTACCTGGTGTTTCCATACTTATTTAACTTATGTGTCTGGCAACGTTGTGTCTCTCCAGTGGCAACTTAGCTTTAAAATACTTGCTTCCAGTATCTATGTAACCAGAGAGGATAAACACTAGGAAATAAATACATAATGTCTTTCAGAGTACCCTTCAAGGGGAATTTGGAAGCTCTCAGTTAAACAAATGTATTCCATTTCCTCCTGACACTCTACTAAATTGACAGGAAATGAATACAAAGACTTCCCTCATTGGGACAAAGGAGATGGTAGATGAGATGTCACTAATACAAGTTTGGAATCTAGAAAGCAGATGGATGGGTGGTAATTGACTTAACAGACAGAAGGAAGGTCATGTTTAAGTAGAGAGAGGAAACCAATCAGAAGCAGGCTGCTTTTTGCAGCAGAGCCTCAAAAGTCACAGGAAATAGAGACATCTAAAGGATACAAGTGAATTTATTTGTAGAAGAGAAACAGACTCACAGACTTTGAAAAACTAATCCTTACCAAAGGGGACAGGTTCAAGGGGAGGGATGGACTGGGGGGTTTGGGATGGAAATGTTCTAAAATTAGGTTGTGATGATGGTTGTACGATTATAAATATAATAAAATTCATTGAATTATTTTTTAAAAAAGAGGAGATTAGGACATACAGAGAGACAACGGGGGCGTGTGTGAGGGCATGGAGGAAGATCACATGAAAGAGATAGCAAGAAGGCAGCAGTCTGCAAGCCGGGGAGGGAGGCCTCAGAGGAAACGAACTTGCCAGCATTTTGATCCTCCAGAACTAGGAGAACATGCATTTCTGTTGCTTAAGTCACTCAGTCTTTGATCCTTTGTGACAACAGCCCCCAGCAAACTAATACAGCAGATCTTGAATTAGTGATTAATGATTAGAAAACCAAACATAGGACAAAAGTGATAATTATTACCTCTAAAGGAAAACAGATCATGGAAATATAATTATATCATTCACTATGACTTATTATAAATAATAGTCATAATGATGTGAAAGCCAAATGTTGATCTCATCAAAATAATAATAATAATAATAATAATAATAATAATTATAATTATTATTATTATTTTGTCTTTTTGCCTTTTCTAGGGCCACACCCGTGGCATATGGAGGTTCCCAGGCTAGGGGTCTAACAGGAGCTGTAGCCACCTGCTGACGCCAGAGCCACAGCAACGCAGGATCCGAGGCGCATCTGCGACCTACACCACAGCTCATGGCAATGCCGGATCCTTGACCCACTGAGCAAGGCCAGGGATCGAACCCGCAACCTCATGGTTCCTAGTCGGAGTCGTTAACCACTGAGCCACAATCGGAACTCCCAAAATTATTATTGAACTCAATTCAAAGGATGGGAAATTGAAAAGAATTAAGCCAGTGATATCTGTTTTTTAAAGAAAATGTAGTTTTTTTCTTAAGAGGATAACTTTGAAAACACTTCTAATATTTTAAGAATACTTCTAGTATTGTTTATATAGGAATGGAGTCTTAGTCAATATTGCTACCATTTGTATACATAGGTTAGCTCAATTTTTAATAAAAAAAAGAAAAAAGGAACCAGACAGATTTGTCATTTAGTGGGTAGCTTTCATATGGTCAGCTATTTTGTGTACATTATGTCTTTTACTCCTCACAATTGTTTTACAGATGAGAGAATAAATGTTTTATACTTCAGTGTTGTTTATTAGATGTTGTTAATTAGATGTGTGCATATATACACACATATGCACATATATACATACATACACACACACACATACATATATACATATATATATAAATAATTTAAGGCATTAATTGTCTGTTTTTCTGTTCTACTCTTTCTCATCCTTGATCTGTCTCTTAAAAGAATGCATGTACTTCGGAGTTCCCGTTGTGGCTCGGTGGTTTACGAATCTGACTAGGAACCAGGAGGTTGCAGGTTCGATCCCTGGCCTTGCTCAGTAGGTTAAGGATCCGGCGTTGCCGTGAGCTATGGTGTAGGCTGCAGACGCGGCTCGGATCCTGCGTTGCTGTGGCTGTGGCGAAGGCCGGCAGCTACAGCTCCTGTTAGACCCCTAGCCTGGGAACCTCCATATGCCACGGGTGCAACCCTAGATAAGGCAAAAAAAGACCAAAAAAAAAAAAAAAAAAGAATGCATGTACCTCAAGTCTCTTAACCTATTGATAATATACTTTGTATCTCTGCATTGTAATAAGAAAATGACATTTGTTTCCTTCTTTCTTCAGCTTTCATTCCCAACTTTCCATTATCACGTTTTGGCCTTTTGTACTTCTCATTTTTGCATTTGAGGACTGGTACCATTTACCTTTTATCCTATGAGCAAAACTAAATTTTCTGCTGTTATCAGTTGATTGACTCTAAATGTTAAACTCTGCAACATTTAGAATTTTGTGACTATGTACACACATTCACTGATGACACATTGATTACTCTGGTTGCATTTTCTCTTTCCATTTTTATGTTGTTTCCTGCCACCCACCAACTTCCATTTTCAAAATGATCTGTACATTGTAGGTATGTGTTACCATTCATTACATTTTGGGGGGTTACTATTTATTATAGATTTGCTATTTGCAATTACTATTCTCTCATATGTTGATTTGTTATTTATATTTTCATATAAAATTGATATGGCTTAGTCCATTTAGCTTCAGATTTACATGGGACTAATTGATGTAATTCTTTGTATCCTTCTTAGATCTGACCATGATATTTTTATAGAAGAAAAAAAAAGTGCCCCAGTATAACACTATCATTCACCCGCTAAATATTTATTGGGTGCTCTGTGGTCCAAGAACTGATGAACCAATTGAATATACATTTATGCACATAGCAATAAAATCTCTGTTCTCATGAAGCTGATTTACCAGAAGTGATCAATATACTAATTAAGTAAATTAATAGGAAATTAGATGATAATGAGTGTAAAGGAGAGAACAATGAAGAAGGAAGGGGCATATGACATGGTAGGGAAGGTTGACCATCTAGATGAAATTATTAATTTAGAAATCTGAAAGATTAACTTAAAATATCATTGTAAAGCTCAGTAATTATTATGATACAGAACATTTCAAACACTACCATGTTCTTATCTCATTAGAATATTTTGTGGTACTTATTCCTTCAAACTACTTTGTCCTATTTTCAGTCCTCCTTCATGTGAACTTGGAATAGTATAGTGGCATTTGTTGACACTGGAATGATTGGAGAGACAAAGATTATTAGAATGATTCCAGAGAAGCAGATTTTTGGGAGAACATCAATAATACTTTAGGCAGGAATTCCCTCATGGCTCAGCAGGTTAAGGATCATGTGTTGTCACTGCTGTGGCACAGATTCAATCCCTGGCCTGAGAACTCTCATGTGCTGCGGATGGAGCCAAAAAAAAAAATTAGCATACCTTTAAAAAATATTTTGAAAGATGTTTAAGAACATGAATGAAAGCATGAATAACTGTGAGTTATGAATGAACTAAATTCACCTTTGAAAGACAGGGATATTCATAGTGGATCAATAAAAGAAAGATCAAAAGAAGTGCTGCCCACAACAATTTCACTCAAAAAGCAAAAGTACAGCTGTTAGGTTAAGAGTAGGAGAATGGAAAAAAATATACTATGTGAACACCAGTCGGATAAGAGCTGTATGCACCTTATTAAAAAAGCCTTAAAATGCGTGAAGTCTAAAGTAATGGAACTGGAAGGAAGTGTAAAATGGTACAGGTATTGTTAGAAATTTCAATACTTCTCTCTCAGTAATTAATAGAAAGAAAATCACTCATGTTATAAAAACTTGAATTAATTTTCACCAAGAAGATCTAATTGACAGATAGAACTTTACACTCAGCAGCTCTAGAATGCAACCTTCTTTTCAGGTGCATATACAACATTTACAGAGATGGACCATATGCTGGACCATAAAAGAAGTGTCAGCAAAGTTAAAAGAATTACAAACATACAGAGTATATTCTCTGATCAGTATAGATTTAACTAGAAACCAGTAACAAAACATTGCCATGGGGGAAGAGGATGGAAGAGGAATGGATTAGGAGTTTGGGGTTAGTAGATATAAAACTATTACATATAGAATAGATAACAACACATATTTATATAGAATATTGTACAGCACATATTTAATATCCTGGGATAAACCATAATGAAAAAGAATATAATATATATATATATATATATATGTATATATATATATATATGTATGTATATGTGAATAACCAAGTTAGTTTGCCATACAGTAGAAATTAACACAACATGGTAAATAAATTATACCTCAATAAAAAATAAATAAAAAATTTTTGAAAGTTAAGTCAAAATAAAATAGAGTAAAACGATGACAGGAAAATACCCACATATTTACAAATAAAGTTATACATTTCTAACTAACTCTCTAGGTATAATACGAAATCACAAGGAGAATTAGAAATATTAATTGAATTATGATGAAAAAATGCAACATTTCAGAATTTATAGTATATAGCCCAAGTAGTGCCTAAAGAGAGATTCATAGTTTACAATTTTTATGTTAGAAAATAAATTTAAAATTGAATAACAAAGAAGTAGAGGTGGCAGTTATAGACTTTGGTAGTGGTTTCTATGAATGGGAGCAGAGAGATAGCACAGTAACATATGGGTGATGAATGATCAAGGGAAGCTTTTTTTTTTTTTTTTGTCTTTTTAGGGCTGTACCCATGGCAAGTGGAGGTTCCCAGGCTAGGGGTTGAAATGGAGCTATAGCAGCTGGCCTACACCACAGTCACAGCAATACCAGATCCCAGCCGAATCTGTGACCTACACAACAGCTCATGGAAATGATGGATCCTTAACCCACTGAGCGAGGCCAGGGATCGAACCTGTGTCCTGATGGATCCTAGTCAGATCCATGACTGAGCCACGTTCCACTGAGCCATGATGGTAACTCTGGGAAGCTTTGTTTTTTTTAAGTAGGGAAAATTAGCAAGTTTTTATATGCCAAAGGAAGGGATCCAAACAAGAGGGTAAAATGAATGATACAGGAAAAGGAATTTAGGATGTACAAGATAGAATGTGATTCAGTGCATGGATAGAAGGTTTTCCCTTGATACATGGTCAAATGCTCATTCATTTTAGAAACAAAGAAGACATGATATATAGATCCAGAGGCAAGTGTGTAGTCAGATGTAATAGAGCTATGGAAGTTCCTCTCTTAAATGTTCCTATTTTTTTTTTATAGCATTTGAGCTTATCATCTGGTAGAGATTTGAGGAGAGAAGATGATAGAAAATAGTTCTCTAAAACGGTGAGCGAGGAGATGAACTGGAGAGGTGTGGAGTTCCTGGGTGATACTGCCCTGGTCGATGATGTTATGGACCATCCCGAATTTAAAGAAGGGTCTGTTTAGCATCTGTGTGTGTTTATGCCCAGCCAGTGGTTTCCTGTAGTTGACAGAGCATTAGGTTCAGCAAGGTTGCAGTTTTGCCTGTAGAGCAGTGCTAAGTGAGAGAGTCAAGCAAAGGGACTGTGTATGCAAGGGTTTTGATTACTTTGGAGAAACGCATGTGTTGTAAGCTGATAAGAAGTAAAATGAAGATGAGGATACAGAGGTAACAGAGGATGAAAACTTGTAGCATCAGTACGTTGAATTTGCTGATGATGTCAGACACTCATTGGAATCACCATCCTAGACAGCTCTCTGGGAAGTAAATGGCAGTGAAAGGACAGAGGGAGGATGTCTTATATTGTGATATGTTTTACAAGATTCAGACACTTGCCTATTGAACATCCTGTTCACTCAATCTAACAGTAGATGTGCTCTTAAAGATTTGTTCAAAGCTAAGTCTCTTCTCTGAGTCATTCTAATTCATGAAGCATAATTAATTTACCCTCTGGATAGCCTCTCTCTGCAGTAGTTAGTGAAAGACTTTGATTTTCTTAGCTGAATGAGGCACATGATTTTTTAAGTGATCTGTTTCTGAAGAAACCTGCAGTGTTTGCTTTTCTCCTTTAGATTTTTTTTTGGCACTGCTAATTTTTAGACTGCTTGCTTCTTAGAAATAAAAAAAAAAAGAATTACCTAATCATACCCTCATTTATTAACTATCACTAAATATCAGTTACAGGCTAGAGACCACATATATATATATATATATATATATATATATATATATATATACATTATGTATGAGATATATTTTTTACAGCAATCCTGAAAGGAAATTATTATTATTGCAGAAACAACCTCTGTCCAAGGCTGCTGAATAGAAACACAGAGTTTTGGGTGAAGGAGAAAAAAAGAGCTTTTATTGTTTGGCCAGGCAAAGGAAGTCATAGCAGGCTAATGCCTTAAAGATTCTGCTCAAACTTGGAGAAGAATTGCAGGGAGTTTGATAGTCTAAAACGTGAAAAACAGGATTTCAGATAAGAATCAGGGTTGGGGCAAACACTCATTCTTCTTTCTTTGAGGGAATCTTAATCATTGAAGCCAATGTCAGGAGATCTCAGCGTGATCCTGGTGGTGGTCTTCTGGGTTATCGCATTTTGACTTTTCCTAGAATAACAATACTTGCCAAAGGGGCATATCGATCAGAGATTAGAGCAAACTGGGAAAGTTCCTGAAAACCATTGTGTTTTTATAGTTTTTAACCCAGAGACAGTTGTGCTCAGGGTGCCAAATCTTTAACACACAGTTAATTGTGTTTAGCGTGAAGTCAGAGGAGGAAGAACAAAGAAGGGCTCTAAGCTATTGAATTTTAAAGTGTTCATTTCTCAAAGAAGCATAAGGAATATAACATTTCTTTCAGGTGTATCAGATACCTACATCCTTATGTATATCCCTTGAGGAGGAATCGGGATCCTACCCTAAGACTGTACTATTGTTTCTTGACAATGTTTCTCCTCCCTGTCTTTGCATCCCCTTCCTTCCCAAATCTGCCAACCCTCTCTGAACCTGCCCCTTGGAACTCAGGTAAGGCCATGGAGGCTAATGAGGCCCATTTACGAAAAACAAGAACCTGGGGACAGAGAAAGGCTTTTGGGCCCAGGAACCCCACAAGGTCCCACTCAGTTTCATTAATAGCTCCAGCTTGCAGATTAATAAACCAAGGCTCAGGTTAGCTATTTTATTTAACCTTCCTAGGAGTATAGGGTTACTCTCTCACAGACCTCGTGTTTACACCCTACTCTGTGTCAAAGCAAAATGATACCAAACAGAGTTAAACAGGCAAGGGAGACTTTACTAAAAGCTGTTTCCTGCAGGGGGAGAGAGATTGAATGCAACTCCTGAAACAAAAGGTTGGAGGATTTTTATTCTCTGGGGTGTGCTGGTGAAAAAGCACCAGTTGAGGAGGTGGGTCAGTCAGTCTGGTTAAGCCATCATCTGCTAACTGTTCTTTATGAAAGTTAAGATCCCTCCCTCCTACAAAGACCGGAGGTAGGGAAGCTTTCTCCTTTGATGAGCGCATTTCAAAGGGATGGCCCCAGGTCCTTGAGAAAGATTCTTCTCTGTTGTAAAACTGGTGAGAGGCCAGGAGAAGATTTACATCTCAAAGGGACAGAGGAAGAATTTAAATAGAAAGTTTTCTAAAGTAAATGTGCTAAGAAAAGGGAGGTGGGAGGGGTGGGGGCTTATGGTCTTGAAGAAACCTGTCAGAAAGTCAAGCCTAGGGAAACTTTTTTTTTTTGTTTGTTTGTTTGTTTTTGCCTTTTGTCATTTTATGGCCGCACCCGCGGCATGTGGAGGTTCCCAGGCTAGGGGTCTAATCGGAGATGTGGCCACTGGCCTGCGCCGCAGCCACAGCAACGCGGGATCCGAGCCGCGTCTGCAGCCTACACCACAGCTCACGGCAACGCTGGATCCTTAACCCACTGAGCAAGGCCAGGGATCGAACCCGCAACCTCATGGTTCCTAGTCGGATTCGTTAACCACTGCGCCACGACGGGAACTCCAAGCCTAGGGAAACTTTAAGGCCCATCTTGGTCATCTGACTCCAAAGACAGAGTCGGAACTCAGAAAAAAAAAATGTATCATATACCATATTGTCAGCTTTCCTCTTAAATGGTAAAGACATTTTTTCCCCCTGAGTATTGCATGCATGAATGAATATATGGAAGCTTAGAGTAGAATGCAAATAATCTTTGGGCACGCAGGCAGTCATTTCCCTATGTGACCTATTCAGACAACAAGAGAAAAAGACATGAAATAAATCGTTGGCAATTGCGGGAGGGGAAATATAATTTCCCTCTACTGAGAGTGGCCGAGAGTCCCCTTTAATAAAAGATTCACAAGAACAAAACACCCAGAAGTTTAATAACATGTATACCTCATGTATATGTGGGAGATACCTAGGAAAAAACTGATTAAGATGCCCCCAAATGGTCCAGGTTGGTACCTTAAATACTATCTTCAGCAAAAGAATGATGTTGGGAGAGGAGAGGCTATTATGGCAGGTTATCAGGAAAAGTACAGTAAAGCTGCTATGCAGATTTAAGTCTGGTGCCTTCTCCACTGAGAGTTTCTTGTGGTTTATAATCACCCCTCACAAATGGAGATTTCCCTTTTGAATATGAATTTTCCTTACAATAGGATAAATTCTTCTCTGATTTAAGAGCTTCTCCCCATCTGGGTTTTCTCAAGAATAATCAGCTAAAATAATCCTTATGCTAAAGAGGAGTCTTTTGAGTAGCATATTAGCCTTTTTTTTTTTTTTTTAAAAAGGTTTATTTTGTTTTAAGCAGATACCTTTGGGGCATTGAAACACTTTAAAGCATAATCATCCTATTATTCAATTCCCTAATTAAATGCACCTCAAATTCACTAATTAGGTTTTGCAATTTTATTTTTCTGTTTCTTCAGTCCAATGGTTAACCTGTTCTCAAAAAGGTCTTTCTTAGCAATAAAATCATAGAATTTTGAACTGTGGCTTTTAAACTTAATAAGACTCCCAAGGTCACTAGTATAACTCGTTCCTTTAATCTACCCAGAAATACCTTTTAGTAAATTATTGACAAGTGATCACTGGACTTTAGTTATGTGTTTTCAAGATAGCATAGCCTTTTTATGAATCACTATCATATTATTATTCATTTAACATTTGTGAATGAGTTTTATGAAGTTTTGAGACATTATGGTCATAACTTTATTAGAAAGCATAAAAGGAACTCATGAGTATTACAACCTGGATTTAGATTTGGTGTTGAGGGTGAATTCCCCCAGAACCTAGGAAAGCACTTAAATAAGCCTAAAACACTATTTAAGGGAGATAGGAGATAGGGCTTTAGAGAAATTACTGGAACTCAGACTAACAAGCATTAGAAAACGATACAGAATTTCAGTTCCAAGAAGCACAAGGTAATTCCTTATGTCTCTACGTAAAGAATGAGAAACTAAGTACTTGGACTGACCATGGTGGGCTTGCTGCTCTGTCCCCCAATTTTCAGTAATGTGCTAAGAATATGTTAATACCTGGAAATTCAGACAGACGATGAGGTTTTGGCCAGTACACATGTGTAAGAAGGAGTACACCTGCAGAAATCAAAAGTAGTATTACGGTCCCTGAGAGATCATTGTAAAGAGTGAGGAAATACATGTAATTTGTTTTGTTTGGTGGTTTTGTTTTGTTTTTTAGTTTTTCTTTTCTGGCTGTGCCCATGACTTGCAGGAGTTCCTGGGCCAGAGATCAAACCCGCCCAGCATCAGCCACAGGAGTCCTAGCAGTGACAATGCCAGGTCCTTAACCCGCTGAGCCACCAGGGAACTCCAGTTCAAGTAATCTTAAAACTGGAATCCAAGATAATTTTTCGATCTATCAAAAAAACAAAATTCAACGTGGTAAATTTGAAGATCTCGTTGACTCTCTTAGGTGATTGATGAGTCAAGCAATATCCATGTAGGGACTAAAAGGGAGCTCTGTGCAGTGGTACCTAAGGGAAGTATTTTATAGAAAGGAAGACAAGTGAGTCATTAGCAAAAGAAAGAAGGGGTTATGATGAGCCAGGACATCTTTTGGCCAGGAGATCAGCAAGGGTTTTCACCTCTTCTTCCCCTGGGTGGGGGAGAAAAATGGAGAGGGTCCATGTGCCAGATGACCTCATGGGGGCTGACCAGAAAATTTCAGACTTTAAGATTACTCTTCTGGGGAAGGTGGAAAGTGCAGTTAGGTTAGGTCTTAAATCTAGGGTTGATATTGAGAAATAAAATTATGCCTGCCAGATCAGTAAACAAAGGGTATCAGTCATCAGTGACTGAGGCCACCTCCTAGAGTCATCTGGTGAGCCCTGAGGGAACTCAGGCAGGAAACAAAGAATACCTGCCATCTAGGAGCCATCAGACTGCAGAGCCCTCAGGGTATGAAAACACAGGCTCCTGGACTACATAACTGAGGTGCCTATCAAAGGAGTGATTTCAAGGAGCCTAAATACTTGCACTTTCCCTTACAAAGAAAAGCACTAAATCCCTTAGGTTGAGATACTTAGTTATCTGTTATTAACAGTCATCCTTTGTTTCTACTACCTGCCTTTTGTTACAAAACTCCTCTATATCCTAGCTCCCCCCCTCTCCTCCCCGAGCAGTTTTCTCAGGGTTACTGGAGATGCTGCCTCCTGGGCTTAACTCCTGAGTTTTGTCCATCAAATAAAATATAACTTTCAACTTTTAGGTTCTGCTTATGTTTTTAGTCCACAATATCATGTTTTTAGTCCATCAATGTCAAGTGATGCCATTAATGTAAAACCTCCTCTGTTTAGACATGGCAGGAAGATGAAATTATACTAACTGCCCCAGGAGTTTTGCTACCAAGGTCTAGAATGCTGGACTAAGGCTTCTTTAATCATTGTCTCTGGGGCAGATTATTCTTGAAGGCTGAAACTATCAGTCATTGATTAATACTAGGTGGCCTGCTCATTTGCTTTCTAATGCTTTTTAGTCTAAAAGGCAACCACATATTTTAATGTTTTTGTATCTTCGGGTTTTTGGTTATGTTTTGTTTCCAAGTATATTATTTAAGAACATTTTTAGTTTCTTTGGTATTTATAGTGAGTATATATCACATTTGAAGGCTGCTTCTCCAAAGATGTCAATTATAATTAATTACAATAAAATTGCAGTTATCATTAATTATAATAAAAGTTGCAGTTGCCTTAATTCAGTTATGAAGTCAAACCAACTAATCATAGATGGTATATGTTATAGAGACTTTGTATTAGAATTGCATTTCAGCTCTTACATTATAAATGTCTGTATATGAAATCTAACCTTCTAATTTATAAGGCAACCTAATTGTGAATAAAATAGGCCCTGGACTCAGGTGCTTTCAAGTTTAATCCAATGCAAAGTCTTTGCAAGGTTTTCTGTGAGTAGATTGTTCTCTGGGCAGGATTTTAGTTAGCAAGAATTGTTTATAAAAATTGTTCGTAAAAATTATTTATAAAATGGCACATTTGAGTGTTTCTAGCTGCAAGACTTTTTTACTCTCTTTTGTAGAAATGTTTTGTCTACTTTGTTCAGTTGCTCATAATTATTTATTTACAAATATTGTTTTATAATTCAGTTTTAACTTTTAGATCAGTGTCATCTTAAAAAAGTGTTCACTAGATATGCTAGCAAAATATGTTCAAAATACAAAAAAATAATTTTATCACTTTCAAGGTGCTACTGATGTATTTCATAAAATGAAAATTGTGTTGAAGTTGACCTTTGATCAGACTAATGTCTTGGTATTTCTGGGTCATAGACTATATTTGAGAATCTAGTGAAAATGACAAATTCTTATGGAGGAGTGGGAAACAATTCATGTAGAAAATTTCACCTGTAATGCTGAAGTTCTTTCACAGTCATTTGGAGTTCAGTTGAAAAAAAAAAACAAAAACCTACCTGCAGTAGATGTAGTGATTTATTTTAGGTCCTTAACATGCCAGCAAATAATTTTTCCATGCTTCAAAAGATAAAAGTTGAATTTTATGAAGACCTTATAGTCAATCGGATTTTTAGATGAACCAAATTGAGGTGAGATGTTCTGTTTTCACGGTAGCAATAGAAGCTAGGATGACCGGATCACAGCCTTTGCTGCCTTTCTTTATTATTGTAGGTTGCTTATTTCAAAGTTGGTATAGTTGACACTTTCGCTTTTCCGTTGCAATTACATAGACTTCTTAAGGAATAGTTTGTCAGTAACGGAATTAAAAAAACAATATCCTCTGTTTTTAGAAGAATGAACTAAAAATCTTGTTTCTGTGCCTGTTTTATTATCTGTAGTAGAAAATATTTATTTTCTGTTCCTTATGTGACATTTATGCCATAGTATACTGACTTCTTTTCCTGTTTCCTCACTTAATGCTTCGCTCATGCTCATGGGATGATAGATACTGGTGATATCTTGGTAGGGTGCGATGTGTGAACAAAACAAGGAGGATTTACGGTCCTTTAGGAAAAGCATATTATCCCATCTGTTCATCTGCTGAACTGAAAGATTTGCTAAATGCTTTATGTGTCTGATGCTCTTTCCATTATCTCCTTGAATGCTCACAATATCTCTATGAAATAAGTATTGTCTTTCTTATTCATCTGTGAAATGCACATGAAAGCTAGGGATGTGCTGAGGGTAAGATAAAGACATCACCCTGGTCTTCATGGAACTTACAGTTTAGTGGGGATAAATTTGAAAATATAAAAAACTAGGTAGGGTTAATGGTATCATTGGCAAATGCAGAATACAGTGGAAACAAGTAGCGTGGACTTCATTCAAAGGAAGGGGCTTCCTAGAGTGAGTGACAAATGATTCCAGATAAATTGTTCCACGTGGGAAATCCTGGAGGCTTAGGAGTCGAGAATGCCTTGTCTTGGAATAAAGAGTCCAAAGGTGGAGTTCCCGCTGTGGCTCAGTGGGTTAAGAATCTCACCTCAGCGGCTCAGGTTTCTGTGAAGGCGTGGGTTTGATCCCTAGCAAGGCACAGTGGGTTAAAAGATCTGGCATTGGCAAAACTGCAGTGCGGCTGGGATTCAGTCCCTGGCCTGGGATTTTCCCTATGCCACTGGTGCTGCCAAAAACAAAAAACAAACAAACAAAAAAAACACAAACACACCACCACAACAAAAGACAAAACAAGAGTCCAAAGTCCAGAGGAGTAGTTTGGGGACAGTTTAGCATGCGGCCTTGCAAGCACTGGTAAGAAGCGTGGCTTTGATTCGGAGAGCAATGAGAGCCACCATAGGATTTTAAGCAGCCAAATACAACAATCAGATCTTAGTTCCAAGGGGTAATTAATATGATCAGAGCAAGCAATGAAACTCAAGATGGATATGCTGACTCAGAGGCCACTGCCTTCATTCGGAGCCAGAAGTGACAGTTGGGATGCAGGTGGGGATGGCGAGGTGGCAGAGGAGTGGGCACAGCGGGATAGTATTTAGAAGGCATCATCACCAAGGAGAGAGGACTGGCCAAGCGCAGGTGGCGTAAGGGAGATGCGGGCGCTCTGGTGGTACTCCTCTCTGGGAAAAGCAAGAACTACCTGCAGGAAGATGAGTTTAGTCAGGGGTAAGGTCAAAGGATGACTGGAGACAAGGTGTCAGAGAAGCAGAAGGAGAACATCTGAGAGGCCATATCACGTGTCACCAAGGGTCACATAAAGCAAGAAGAGCAAGCTGTCCACATCCATGGTACAAACATCGTTAGCCCTTCTGTCCTAAAAACCAGGTCTGTTAAGCAACATCTTTCATCTTTCCTCACACAGCTTGTAAATTCTAGAGTGAGGTTAGAGCCCAGGATTTGTGACTCTAATCTTTATGCTTTTTCCATTTCCTTTTATGATAGATGTTATTTTTTTGGAACAGTTTTGAATTTAGAGGAAAACTGCCAAAAATAGAGAGAATTTCTATATGCCTTTCTCCCCCACCCAGTTTCCCTGTTATTAACTTCTTGCATTAATGTGGTACCTTTGTAATGCAGTTGATGAGCAACTATTGATATATTATTTTTACCTAAATTCCATAGTTTACATGAGGGATCACCCTTTGTGTTGTACATTCTGTAGGTTTTGACAGGTGTATAAGTATTGTTTTGTTTATGTAGTTTGATATTTGCCGAACTCCTTAAACTTGTAATTGTATCTTTCACTAAATTGGGAAGTTCCTGGCTGTTATTTCCTGCTCTAATTTCTGCTCTAACTTTTGCTATTTTCTTCTCTAGTTTCTCTTTTGTTTTCTTCCTGGGAATCCAGTTACATTACTTAAGATGTTTTCATATTTGTTCCCAAAGTCCCTGAACTCTGTTTTATTTTCCATCTTTTTTCTTTGTTTTTCAAGTTAGATAAATTCTATTGATCTGTGATCAAGTTCATGGATTCTTTCCTCTATCTTTTCCATTTTATTTCAAAGTCCATCCAGTGAATATTTTTTGGTTAATTTAGTCTTTTCATTTAATTATTAAAATATTTTCTATTACTCTACTGATTTTTCCTCTATGAATTATAAGCATATTTTGCTTTACCTCACTGATCACATATATAGGGGCTTCTTTAATCCTTGTCTGATAATTTTAACATCCAGATCATCTGAAGGCCAAAAGCTATTGGATATTGTTTTGTTTGTTTCTTATGAAAATAGGTCACACTCTTCTAGCACTTCATATATTCAGTAATTTTGCATTGTATTCTGGTTATCATGCTTTGTTGTGAAACCTTGGATTCTCTTGTATTCATTCCTCCAAGAATATTGATGTTCTTGTTTTAGCAAGCAGTTAATTTGATTCAACTTAAAATGCAAACTGGATCACCCTCGCAGTTGGCAGGGATTCAAATCTTAGTTCAGATTGCTTTTATTCTGCCCCATGAATGCAAGGTTCAGGGATCAGCCAATGTTGTGTAAATTTATACACAAAATATGCCATTTCTCTTCTCTTCCTCTCCCCATTCTGGGATTTCCCATTCAACCAGAATAATGTTTAACTAAATACCTGGACACCCTGTGACCCAGTCAAGTTGATACCTAAAATTAACTATCTCACCTTTTTAGGCTTGTTTTTATGTTTTGGAAGACATACATTGTTCCTTTAAAGAATTTTGGTTTGCTATTCATTAACTTTTGTTTAAAGTCACACACCACTGACAACACTTTGTTCTTTCTGCACAAAATAATCCTTCAGATCTACTTGTATTTTCAGTCCTCTTTTTCCGTAATACTAATGTCAATTAAAATGTCCTCTGATGATGAAAATGCTGTATGTTCTGTATCTCCACTATCCTATATAACTTTTAATTTGCCGCATGTGGCTTTGATATGTAGCTAATGTGATAAAGGAAATGAATTCTTAATTTTAATTAATTTTATTAAATTTAAGTTTTAACAGTCACATGTGGCTAGTGGTTATGTGGACAGTGGTACAATAAAACCTGTTTTGGCTTTCTTTTAAAAACTGTATTAGCTATAGGCATTTGGAAAATAGACATTTGGTAAAAAGTTTGTGCAGGTCTTCTGCCTATTTTTTATTCTGGTTGCTTTTTTTTACATATTGGGTTATATGAGCTGCTTATATATTTTGGATATTAACCCCTTATTGGTCATATCAATTGCAAATATTTTCTGCCATTCTGTAGGTTGTCTTCAGTTTGTGGATGGTTTCCTTTGCTGTGTAAAAGTTTTTAAGTTTAATTAGGTCCCATTTGTTTATTTTTACTGTTATTTCCTTTGCTTTAGGAAATGGATCTGAAAGAAAAATGGATGATTTTTGTCAAAGAGTGTTTTACCTATGTTTTCCTCAAGGAGTGTTAATAGTTTCTGGTTTTCAATTTAGGTCTTTAATCCATTTTGAACTTATTTTTGTATTTGTGTAAGAGAGTGTTCTGATTTCATTCTTTTACATGAAAACTGTGTTCTCTGTGTGAATGGTCACTGTAGTCATTGCCCTTTTACCAATCTAAGTATGCTAAAATTTTTATACGTCCATATTTTTTCCATGGAAACTGTTATTACAAACTATAAGTTGTGCTGCATTTCTGAAGGTTTCTGCCTCTCAAGTAGTTTCTGGGAAAATGATTTTTAAGCTTGTCAAGAGACTTCCCTCTTAATCTCTGCTAAATGTCTTATTGAATTAGGTATTGTTGCTCTCTTTCATAGAAACAACAAGCATCCTTCAAAGCAAGACCTCACAATGCACGATTTTGTATATTTAATTTTAAACCATTAAAATGGTCACATTAAATGTGACCATTTAATACACTGATTTAAGGATGACTTTCACTTAGGCTATTATAAAATTTTTACTTTTTCTCATGATATTTTGATTTTTATTCTTTCAGGACCACCAAACAATTTTGAGAGCATGGGCTGTAAAAGATTTTGCTCCTAATTGCCCTTTGTATGTCCAGATTTTAAAGCCTGAAAACAAATTCCATATCAAATTTGCTGGTAAGTTTGGCCTCCAATGAGATCCTTTGAATTTCCTCAAATTCGCTTTGTGATTATAAGAGTTATGTCTCTGAAGTTAGTGGCAACTGATCATATTCATATTTCTTTAGAAGGATTTCCTTTTTGTCATCTACTTGTTATAAGAGAATGTATTCACTTTAAAATGTGAATCTTCTCAATGGGTCTTTACTTTTCTTATAATTTGGTGACTTTAGTAACTGAACTTACTGGATACTTTAATAAACTTGGATAGATTAGTTGTGTGCAGAATATAGACACATGTTTCAAATGTTGTATCTATTTACTTATGTTTGCATATAGGTAATCCTTTCCTGTAGATTATTTATATACATATAAACTTACCATTCAATGGAGTAATTTATTAAAATGTATTCAAGTATTTTAAATAGATTTAATTTAGGGGTAGATTTTGAAAACAATCTGAGAAAAAGATACTTGTGAATTTTTCATGGAAGTGCTGTTATTAAAGTAATTATTCACATGAGATTATACTTTAAACTGTTTGAAAATTGAACAGTAAAATGATACTTTATTTTTTTCTGAAGTGCTTCCATAGGAACTAATTTGGATACAGCCAGTAATTTATATGCAATTCTTCTTAAAATACAAGAACGTTCTAAAAAATTTTCCCCCTAATAGTCTAAAACTTCAAAAAGTCTTTAAAATATAAATCATTTTATGTGTTTGCAAAATTTATTTCCTGCATAAGATGTGTTCACATACCTTAAAATGCTTACCTATTATTATATGATACTTAAGTGAAAAATTATAAATACTAAGAAAATTTAAAATAATAAGAGGGAGTTCCCTTCATGGCTCAGTGGTTAACGAATCCGACTAAGAACCATGAGGTTGCGGGTTCGATCCCTGACCTTGCTCACTGGGTTAAGGATCTGGCGTTGCCGTGAGCTGTGGTGTAGGTTGCAGACGCGGCTCGGATCCCGCGTTGCTGTGGCTGTGGCAAAGGCTGGCAGCTACAGCTCCTGTTAGACACCCTAGCCTGGGAACCTCCATATGCCGCAGGTGCGGCTCCACATAAAGGCAAAAAGACAAAATAATAATAATAATAATAAGAGAACCATGAAATTACTGCTATTTAGTTTGGTCTAACTCTTATCTTTTAGCCTTGCTACTAATGACATTACTTACTTTTTTCTAAAAAAGTATGGGAAACAACTTAGAGCAATGACTTTCAACTTTGGTGGTATTTTGAAGTCTGTTTTGAAGATTTTTTTCTAAGAGATTCTGATTTAAATGGTTTCAGATGGCTTAAGTGTTTCTTCAAGGCTGTTTCTTAAACTGAAAATTAAAAATGATGGTACCTCCTTTGTACACAGTTTTCTGAAATTAAATAGAAAAATACATGTAAAGTATTCCATCTACTGCCAGTTACTTTTGTAATTAACATTCAAGAAATGACAATTATTCATTTAAAAGACCTGTGTAACTAAGCTGCCTTATTTTTATCATTATTTAAGAAAAGGAATATTTTTATAAAATTTTCATACCTGATAATGATTTGCTATGATAAAATTTTTAGGAAGGTAGTAATGGACATTAGTCAAAGTTCTTAAAATCTGAATTTAAATTTGAGTGCCACCATTTAAGATTTAGCTTGGAAAATTAGTATTCTGGCCACTATATTTTTCTCCTATTAAATGGTCCATTGGTTAGAATTAGCAGTAAGGATTAAATAAATGATATCAAAACATATTAGGTGTTAAATAAATAGATATTTAATGAGGATCCTAAAATAATATGTAATTTAGGAAGACAGTTTATACTTTCAAGTGAGTTATAAGTAAAATTCACAGCAGATTTTAGTTTTCTTCCTTCTTTAGCAAGCTAATGATGTGCTCACAGCAGATAGATCAAACTCACTGAAATGGTAATAGTAATAATAATAATAGTAATTTTCACAAACAAATATTACAAAGACTATTTGAACTGATTCTCTTTTACATTCTTATTTTGCTGTTATTTTGATAAACCCATTGAAGTGAATGGATGATTTTAAAATTCTATCCCAATAGTTTATCTCAATATTTCTCATTTACGGCATCTGCTGAAATTCCTTTTAATAATGTCTGTATTCTTTTATTGCTGAGATTACAACATCTCAGAGGAACTCTTTTTATATTTGGAAAAGATGAAAGTACACTGATTCCATTAAATGCCATAAAAAGCAGTTTGGGGTGATGTATGAGACTCTCAAACCAATATAATATATTTTATATCTCAGCATGAGGTTAGAAAGATTATGGACTTAACCTTTCCAAAGGCAGTGTATCAAACTGCCACTTAGTCAGTGAGGTTGGTTGTTAAAATAATGGCCTCCAGTGTGCCATGCTCCCTGGGCTTGTGTCATGTTGTGATTGCACATTGCTTCTTCTATGAGGAGTTGGAATCTATTTCCCATCCTTTGAATATGGATTGTTCTGCGACTTCCTTTGACCAATACACTGTGACAAAAGCTACACTGCGTGACTTTAGAAAACTAAGCCTTAAAAGGCCATTCAATCTCTCCTAACATTTCTTTGGAACACTGCCCAGAGACTATGCAAAGAATCTGGATTTATTCTTTCCAAGGATGAACAATCACATGGAGGAGTTCCCACTGGGGCTCAGAGGTAATGAACCCAACTGGTATCCATGAGGATGTGGGTTCAATCCCTGGCCCCACTCAGTGAGTTAAGGATCTGGCATTGCTGTGAGCTGTGGTGTAGGTCACAGATGCAGCTGGGATCTGGCATTGCTGTGCCTTGATGTAGGCTGGCAGCTGTAGCTCTGCTCTTATTTGACCCCTAGCCTGGAAACTTCCATATGCAGCAGGTGTGGCCCTAAAAAAAAAAAAAACGGGAAAAGAAAAAGAAAAAGAAAAATCACATAGAAAGTGATGCTCATCCATCCTAGGCACCCCACCTCCCTGTCTCTCAAGTCTTCTGTCAATGAACCCAAGAAATCATGCTGACCCTCAGAATTCTGAGAAAGCAATGTTGACTGTTTTAAGTCACTAATTTTTGAAGTAATTTGTTATGCAACAATAGATAACTAATAGTTTCTAATAAAATAATAATTGCTTTAATCTTAAATTGTATTTCCTTGATAATATTCGTTATATTTATTTTTAATTTTTTTACTTTTAAACTTTTATTGAAGTATAATTGATTTACAATGTTCTGATAATTTTTACTGTATCACAAAGTGATTCACTTATACATATGCACACATCCATTCTTTTTCAGATTCCTTTCCTATATAGATTATCATAGAATATTGGGTAAAGGTCTCTGTGCTACACAGCAGGTCCCAATCTACCAGTTATTCCATTATTCCATATACCACAGTGTGCATATGCTAGTCCCAAACCCCCAGTCCATCCCCACCTCTGTTTTTATCCATGTCTTTGTTGATTGACATTGGGTTGCTTCCATGTCTTAGCTATTGTAAATAATGCTGCAATGGACATTGAGGATCACACAGCTTTTTGAAATATGGTTTTCTCTAGGTACATACCAAGAAGTGGGATTGCAGTATCATATGGTATTTCTATTTTTAAGTTTTTGAGGAACCTCCATGCTGTTTTCCACAGTGGTTGTACCAGTTTACATTCCCACCAACAGTGTAATGGGGTTCCCTTTTCTCTGCACCTGCACCAGCATTTATTGTTTGTAGACTTTTTGATGATGGCCATTCTCACTGGTGTAAGGTGGTACCTCACTGTAGTTTTGATTTGCATTTTTCTAATAATTAGAGGTGTTGAACATCTTTTCATGTGTTTTTGGCCATTTGAAAGTCTTCTTTGGAGAAATGTCTATTTAGATCTTCTGCTCATTTATTTATTTATTTTTAATATTGAGCTGTATGAGTTGTTTGTATATTTTAGAGATTAATCCCTTGTCAGTTGCTTTGTTTGCCTATATTTTCTCTCATTATGTGGGTTGTCTTTTTGTTTTGTTTCTGGTTCCCTTTACTGTGCCAAAACATTTATGTTTAATTAGGTTTCATTTGTTTATTTTCTTTTTTATTTTCGTTACTCTAGGATGTGGTTCCGAAAGATATTGCTGCAGGTTATGTCAGAGAATGTTCTGCCTACGTTTACCTCTTAGAGTTTCATAGTATCTGGTCTTATATTTAGGCCTTTAATACATTTTGAGTTTATTTTTGTGTATGTTGTGAGAGAAAGTTCTAATTTCATTCTTTTACGCATAGCTGTCCAGCTTTTCCAGCACCACTTATTAAAGAGACTTTCTTTTCTCCATTATATATTCTTGCCTTCTTTGTCATAGATTGGCTGACCAGTTGATCTGGGAGGTAACATTGATTATATTTTGACATTATATTATCGTGTGTGTTGAACAGCATGATGCCAATTATTATAAGATATTTTTATTTCTATTTATTTAATTACCTTCTTTAATTTAACCTAAATTGTGGAAATCTACCATGATTATTATTGATGTATTTTTTTAAAAAGTGAATCCATGTTTTTAGAAGATAAAAAAGAGAAACTTCAAAATTCAACTTATAAGCGTAGAAAATATTAGAAAACTAAAACAATGTAGCAACCTAGCAACTATTACATCATACAGATCTACCAGTTAGATAATTTATGGGTTGTTTTCTCCTGAACAAAATGATGGTTGGTATTCATTTAACTAAATTATGGAATTGTTGCACTATTAGTTGAATAAATTATTACATGAATATTTTAATATTCATTATAATTTAAGCAATCTTTTATACTTTGATCAGACTCACAGAAGAAAAGTCCACATGGACATGATTTCAGCAGTAGGAAAAATATGCTCTTACTCATATAACCAGAAGAGGAGGTTAAAATAGTAAGCCTAGAGTTAGAAAAAATAACATCCTCTACAAAATAATAGCTACAATAAAAGATTTCTCAATATAAGCCCAAGTATACTACAAATTGTCATGAGACTCAAGGGAAATAAAAATATACCTAACATTAAAATAATTTGATTATTTTAATCTCTACAGGTTTCCTAGAAGAAAATAAACTCGAATTGGTTCAGAGAAAAACAATGTTTAATATCACCAGTGTGTCCTAATTTGTCAAAGTGAAGAAATATATAATACAAATTCTGGAATGAGATTGACTTCAATCAGATCTTTGTTCTGCTATATATAGTAACTGTATGATCTCAGGCTTGTCAATCTCTCAAGCTTGAGTTCTTTAATACATATAGTGAGTATAATAAGATAAACTACCCCACAGTGTTGTTATGAGTTTAAAAAAATGCAAAAGAACATCAGCCACTAGTAATCAGTATCTCTCAAATGGAGGATTATCGTGAATCTTGCCTATATCTCCTCTTCCTAACAACTCTATATTATCTTTGTCTCCAAGGAAAGTGGCTGAGGGTTTCCCATGAAGTTTTACAAAGGGCTTATTTTAGACATTCAAGGAGCACAGTTTCCAGAGAATCAAAATAGAAGCTGTCTCCCCAAATTATTTTATAGAGTTGCAGCCTTGATACAAAACTCATTAAGCATGGTATGGGAAATTATAATTCATGGCCAATTTAATTAACATAATTGAAAAATTATAGAAAAATTTTAGCAAAACAATGTATTTAAAAGCTTGTATAACCATCAAGTGGAAAGTATTTTAGAAATAGATCAGATTTAAAAGGAGAAAATATTAGCATTACTTTAATGGATACAAAAAAAAGCATTTGAGAGAGAATTCAACATCCATTTAAAATTAAAAAAAGAAAAAGAAATAAAAATATTGGGAAGCTACAAGTCAGGAACTTCTCTCTTTTTTTTTTGTTTTAGGGCTGCACCCGAGGCACATGGAGGTTCCCAGGCTAGTGGTCAAATCAGAGCTACAGCTGCCGGCCGCAGCCACAGCCACAACAACACCAGATCCAAGCTCCATCTGTGATCTACACCACAGCTCACAGCAACAATGGATCCTTAAACCACTGAGTGAGGCCAGGGATTGAACCCTCAACCTCATGGTTCCTAGTGGGATTCGTTTCAGCTGTGCCACGACGGGAACTCCAGTCAGGACTTTCTTAATCTAAGGCAAGTTATCTACAAAATAACCTAGAGGAGAAGAAAATATTTAATGATCCCATATTGAGAGTCTGTCTTTAAGATTAGGTACAAACAAGGGTGCCTACTAAAAGTATTTTACTCACTTTTTCTGGAAATCCTAAGGAGTGCAGTAAGGCTAAAATAAAACGAAAGGAATAAGTGTTGGAAAAAGAGAAATAAAAAATTGCCAATATCCATATATGGTAAGATTCTCTGCAAAGAAAATTCAAAAGACTTTTCTTTTTTTCTTATGATGCCTTTTCCTTAGGGGAGCTCATCCATTTACATGATTTCCAAAATTAAATCCCTGCCTTAAATATCCACTATGGACTCCTATCTTTTTCCTCTAACTGAACAGTTAGTGTCTCCATTTGGTTTCTAGTAGCTGTCTCAAAATTGAAATATCTAGAAATAGTTACTGATATTCCCTGACCTGTTTCTTTCCCATTTTTCCCAGTGCCCTGTACTTAGAACTCAAACCCACAACGCATGAGTCATTCTTCCATAGTTTGCATCTAACCCATCAAGTTCTGTAAGGTTATACATCCAGAATATCTCAGGTTTATCCACCCTTGTCTGTGCCATAGCCATGTACTACTTAGGCTCTTCCAGAACACTCTTTTCCTTTTTTTGCTGGGTATTTACAAGTTATATCTAGAAGCTTATTGCTGCTGTTAGTATTCTTTAGCATATTTGCAATAGTGACTGTCATTTGTATTTTACAGTAGGCGGTTTCACTTCATAATGCCCATGTCACCCTAAACTTACTAGCTTCTTCTCTTCAGTATATTGACACAGAATTCTTCTACAACATCATTATTTTGAAGAGATTCTTTCTGGTAGATTATGTTTTGTCAGCCTCTGTAGGTCAAAAATTGAATGGTAATATAGCTTTGGTTATGTTAAATCTCTTTTCCAGTGAGAAAAATTTTTATCATTGCATTTCTTTTTTAGAAGTGGCAGTTGATACTGAAACATAGGAAAAGGTAATGACGGTGTTCCCTAACTATGACTAATGTAGAAATGTGATTTTAGAACATCTTGTATTCTCTGTCAATCTCTTGGGGGACTAGTAATTCCAGTAAAGTCTCTCCAAGGTCAAATATCTGATGTGAAATTACCTGGAAAAAAGATTATACCTCCACACTGTCGAGACCCTCATGAATTCTCTCTCATTAGCGACAAAATCATGATGATAAAGGCAAAACATTATCATAGTTCAGCTTTCAGATGTATTTCTGTAGCCCACATTTTAATCATAATAAAACCAAACCCATATCTTTTACTTCACTCTACATTCTGAAACTCATTAAAAAAAAAAAAAGCACTAAAAGCAGAACAAATGAACAAGGGAAAAAAATACTTTACCTAGAAAAGAACTCCTTGACTGAAAAGCCTTGAATGAACTTAAAGAATGAACTGCACATTCCAGTTTGTCAGTTGAATCTAAAAGGTTTGCTTTTTGTCTCCTAATTTCTCATGAAATTACTCAGAAAATCAATGGGAGATGAATCCTGTTGCATGAGTAAATTATTTGCTGAATTTAGGTTACCCCCCAATCAAATAAAGGGTTACATCAAATTTAATTTCCCTTTTTTGTCCCTTTCCTTGCCAACTAATATTCTTTCATCTACTGAGTCCTCCAAAAACTTTCCACTTCATTTTAACAAATGTAAGAAGACATACAATCATATTGGTAAATTTTTACCAGCAAGTAGAAGGAAAGGGTGTGAAATTAAGTTCGTAAATAAATTTGTAATGGTAAAGAATGTAAAACTCAATTTGTAAATAAATTTGTGAATTTTCAGTGGATGTTCTTTCCCATGCTTTGATGAGGATATTTCCTAAATAACAGATTTGAATGAAAGTTTCTGAATGAAAGGAGGAATCTGACCACAATAGTAAAGTGTTAAATGAATGAAATACTTTTTCTTTCACAACTAAAGCTTGAGGAGAAGAATGATTCATGGTACTAGAACTGTAGGAGTTAGTTCTGGGAAATTAAAAAGATTTCAGTTACAACGAAAGTTAAAATGGGCACAAGTAAATATTTTTTAACATAATTGACAATTCTCCATAAACATATGTTTTCTTAAAGTAGATAGTCATGGATGACTACCATTATAAAAATACTTTTTAAGATACACACACACACACACACACACACACACACACACACACACACACATATAAGCATCTTGGAGGAATGATTTGACTAAAAGTTTAGCCACTACTGATTTTTTTACTCTAGCACCAGACATCCCAATGCCTCAACTTTTCCTCCCAAAAAAAGAGTGGAAAAATGTTTCCAAGCAATATAAATATTGGAAATTATCTTAGCTGTTTCTAAATAACATATGTATGTATAAGGCTTGACTTTCACCAAATGGTGAGGTGTGAGTTTTTCATGCTGAATAATTTTTTCATTTCCCTTGTAACACCCACATAGACCTCATGTTAAACTTCATACATACTTACAACCTACTTAAGAACATAATGCTTTGAATTATTATGTATTTCAAAAGATAAATTACCAGAACTTTGTAAATTTTCCAATTTTAGGTGGAAATGTTTTCTTTTTGAGTTTTTATCATTGTGGAGATGATCTGAAACCACTTAACATAGGGCTATATTCAAACCCAATACAATTGGGAATCTCTAAATATTTTTTTCTTTCCTCACTATTTCTTACCTTGCAAAGAATCAAACATACACAGTTTAAAAATTATACAATGAAAACCTGTATTCCTCCCATTTACATTCAACATTTGTTTGATCTTCTGTGTATACACACACGCACATTTTATGTAAGCATGCTTTTAATAATGGCATTCTGCTACATACCCAAGATAACACTTTCACCCCAAGAGGTGAAAATCAGTATTTTATTTTTCATTGCAAGTGCTTTATTTCTTATTTTTATTTTTTGCTTTTCTAGGGCCACTCACGCAGCATATGGAAATTCTCAGTGTAGGGGTCGAATTGGAGCTGCAGTTGCTGACCTAAACCGCAGTGACAGCAATGAGGGATCAGAGCCGCATCTGCAGCCTACCCCAAGGCTCCCGGCAACACTGGATCCTTTAACTCACTGACCGAGGCTAGGGATCGAACACACATCCTCATGGATACTAGTCAGCTTCATTAGCACTGAGCCACAATGGGAGATGCCTATTTTTCAAAAAATTTTAATTAATTTTAGGTTTACAGAAGAATAGTATAGGTAGTGTGGAGCAATCTTGTATACCCCCACAGCTTGCTGGAATATTAACTTCTTGTATAGTCATGTCACATTTAATCAAAATTTTCAAAATTAACGCCAGTGTGAATTATCTTTACTTTAAATGCATCCTTGAATATTATGTTCCCCCTCACAGTGTATCAGTTGCTTATTTATTTTTCTTTTTTGCAGCTTTTACAGGTTTAATAGTTGAGTTCATAGCTTGTTCTCATTGATGCTTGACTAATTGCCACTGACCTTTAGGTATTTCAAGCCATTTTCTTGTGGATCTCTTATAATTTAATGAACTTGAAGAATCTTTATCTTTTTTACATTAATTTTTTTATGGCTGTATATTTTTCAAAGACTCGATTCCATGATTCTGAAAACCAGAACAATGCTATTTCTTCTTCTGACTTAGGAAAATGCCAGGCATATTTCTGTCATATTCTAGACCTCTGATTTTCTGTCTGTTGAGTCATTTCTTGATATCAATGTTTTATAAAGAAGATGAGGTATGTTCTCTTTCATTCTCATTTATTTAGTTATAGCATTCGCATTGAGCCCTGATGGGAGCAAATAAGTTGTTCCAGGCACTAGTGATATAATGAAGAAAAGGATGAACTAGTTGTCTATGCCAATGGCAGGTTTTATTTTTATGAGTATAGTTGGTGTACGCTATGTTGATTTCTGCTGTACAGCTAAGTGATTCAGTTACATACATACACGTTTTTTCATGTTCTTTTCCATTATGGTGTATCATAGGACACTGAATAATACTTCACTGTGCTATACAGTGGGACCTTGTTTATTCATTGTATATACAAGAGTTTGCATCTGCTAACCCCGGTCTCCCACTGTATCCCTTCCTCTTTGACAACCACAAGTCTGTTCTCCTTGTCCAGAAGTCTGTTTGTTTCATTGATAGGTTCATTTGTGTCATGTTTTAGATTCCACATATAAGTGATATCATATGGTATTTGTCTTTTTCTTTCTGACTTACTTCACTTAGTAGGAGAATCTTTGGTTGCATCCATATTGCTGCAAATGGCATTATTTTGGTCTTTTTTTTTTTTTTTGGTTGAGTAGTATTCAATTGTAAATATGTACCACATCTTCTTCATCCATTCCTCTGTCAATGGACATTTAAGTTGTTTCTATGTCTTGGCTACTGTGAATAGTGCTTCTATGAACATAGGGGTATGTGTATTTTTTGAATTATAGCTTTGTCTGGATAGATGCCCAGGATTGGAATTGCTAGATCATATGGTATAGTTCTATATTTAGTTTTCTGAGGAATATCCATACTTTTTTCCATAGTGGCTGCACCAATTTATATTCTCACCAAGAATGTAGACTGGTGGCTATTTTGACCAGTGTGACGTGATACCTCATTGTAGTTTTGATTTGCATTTCTCTAGTAATTAGCAATGTTGAGCATTTTTCGTAAGCCTGTTTGCCCTTTGTATTCGTCCTTTGGAAAAGTGTCTATTTAGGTCTTCCGCCTATTTTCCAGTTAGATTGTTTGTTTTTTTCATTGTTGTTGTTGAGTTGTAAGAGCTGTTTGTTTGTTTTGGAAATTAAGCTCTTGTTGGTCACATCCTTTGTAAATATTTTCCCCCATTCTGAAGGTTGTCTTCTTTTTGTTATGGCAAATTTTCTAGTTTTCTTTACCTCTGTCCACTGAGTAACCAGGGAGCCAGTGTGCTTTTACCTTCTGCCCAAGAAAAGCCCTCCAGCTGAGCTTATTCCTTCTACAGAGAGCTGTAGTTGTGACCTGAGGTTCTCCTCCACTCTCTATATGTATAAAAACACACACTCCAAATTGTGTTCTAATATCACCAGATTTTGTTGATGAATTTCATCATTCTGTGGACCTATTTTAGTCATTTGCATGATTTGATATCATATCCCCATTCCTGGAGTAGTTACTTCTTTATTGAGAAGTCTCCTAAAACATAATTTTTAACCCCCAAAGAATGAGATTTTAATACTAAGATGGCCAGCAAGTGGAGAGAGCAAATTTTATAATGGGATGTGTATCCAACCTGACATTGCCTCAAATTATACCTCATAAAAACATCTTGTGCACACACACAACATGTGTGCAGGGTGTGTGTGTGTGTATGTGTGTGATTATAAATTAGGTTTTACTAAAGAATTGGAGTGTTGTTGGAGGAGCAATGAGAAACTAATGAAAGTTTTAGGTAAAGGTATAAAAAGGTAAGTAGTTAAGAAAGTTACTCCAGGAGAAATGTGAAGCTCAGGGAAGAGGACAAAAAGGACGTCATGGGGTGATTATTTAGGAAGTTATGATAATTGTTCAGGTGAGAGATACTGAGAGACTGAACTGGAGTGGTGCTAATGGAAGTGAAAGGCGAGAACAGATGCATGAGTCATTTCAGATGAATTCTTTAGACTTAGTAATCCATTGGCCGAGAACCACAGAAGAGTGAAAAATCATTTTATTTTATCTTTGCAATTTTCCACCTCTTTTTTATATATTCTCACTGTTAATATGAATTTTACTGTAACAGTTAATGAATCAATTTGCAGTGGCTTAGATGTTCATTTAACTCATGACTCAAAAACTTAAAATATCTGTTAAGAATGTTAAAAAGTAATATGATAACTCAGTAGAATAAAATATGCAAAAATGTATGACATAGTGAAAGGGAAAAACAAAACCTACCGTGTTTCCACCTGTGTGTGGGGAAACACCCAGTTCTTTCCTCCTGTGTTTTTCTCCTGTGAGCCTCCTTTAGTTCTCACACCAAGTACTTCACCTCTTGACATGTCTGGTCACCAAAGGTATGGGTTTTTTCCCCGTAATCCTTTGCAACATCAACTGGTAGTCCTACAATTCAACTCCGTTCTAAAACTGTCTCTTCAAAGACAGCAGTAGATCCCACAGTTAAGGGTTCAGTTCTTCAGTGATGAGATAAATAGAGCCAGTTCTGGGAGAATCCTGAGCACAGGAGCTTCTGTCCCTCTGGATTTGAGGAGCATCAGCCTCCCCATGTGGATGTTTTCACCAACCTAGAAAACTTCCAACCCCCCTACTATTTGTGTTTTATGGAGGTTTCCTCATAGAGGCCTGGCCAATTATTAACTCCTTTTCCAGCTCCTAGACCCTCTCTGGAAGATGGAGGTGGAGCTGAAAACTCCAAGCTTCTAATCATGGCTTGGTCTTGTCGGTGACCAAAGAGCCCATCCAGGAGTCACCCAGGAGCCCACCCAGAGTCACCTCATTAGGACAAAAGATGCTCCTAGTACTCTTATCACTTAGGAATTCACAAGAGAGCTCCATGCGAGGAACTGGATCAAAGACAAGTATTAGAATAAGAGATGCTCTTAGTGTTTTTATACCCAGGAAACTATGAAGGTTTCAGGAGTTCTGCACCAGGAACTGGGTATAGAGACCGCTATGTATATATTTCCTATTATCTCACAAATAGCTTTCAGTTATAAAAAATGATGTTCCATCATGATGTGGTAAGAAAGAATTCTACAGGAGAGGGAGTGACACAGAGAAGAGCCACAGAAATCTAACTACAGATCCCTGTAATTTTTTTCTGCATCATTCATTCATTTTTTCCAAGGGTGTCATGAAAACCTGTGTTCTTAGAAGCCCCTCTGGAGGTAATGTTGGGAAGTGCTTGGCATGGAAATATTGTATCAAGTAGTAAAAGGATGCAGATGCAGAAGTCCAAAAAGGATGGATACTTCAGCTAACCTCTGTGTATACAATTACGTAGAGGTTTCATGAAGAAGTAATGCGAGCTACATAGACTATGTAAAGGAAAGAGCATCCAAGGAATTCCCTTGTGGCACAGTGGATTAAGGATCTGGCGTTGTCACTGCAGCAGCTTGAGTTGCTGCCATGGTGCAGGTTCGATCCCTGGTCTGGGAACTTCTGCGTGCCACAGGTGTGGCCCCTCCCCAAAAAGGGTATCCCTTATAGTTTTATTTTTTATAAGAATAGCTGTAGAAAGGAGTTCCCATTGTGGCCGAGTGGTAACGAACCTGCCTAGTATCTATGAGGACCTGGGTTCGATCCCTGGCCTCGCTCAGTGGGTTAAGGATCCTGTATTGCTGTGAGCTGCAGTGTAGGTCGCAGATCTGGCATTTCTGTGGCTGTGGCATAGGCTGGCAGATGTGGCTCTGATTTGACCCCTAGCCTGGGAACCTGCATATGCTGCAGGTATGTCTCTAAAAAGGAAAAAAAAAGAATAGATGTAGAAGGAAATAAAATGTCTAGCTACATGAGAATACATACATGAGATATATGAGATGTAGTGTGCATATGAATTATCCAACTGCAAGTAATTATTAGAAATTATATTAAAATGAAGAGCAGTATGGATGAAATAAGCAAGATATGAAATTCTTTAAAGTAAGGTAACAACTTTGTTAATACTATTTATGTACATTAAATTGTATTTCCTTTTTATATGGAAATGTAATACTAGCTAGAAGGTGAGTTTGATGATGATTTTTTTTTAATTTCCAGAGTTTACATTTCCATATTTTTTCCCCACAAGGTCCAAATTATCAAGCAAAATTAATGTCATGGAAAATTTGCAAGTGGTTATATCTAAGCAGGGAACATGTGGTTCACTTAATTATGACATGGAGTTATGTATGGATAGAGTATAATCATTTGTTTATGTGAACTGAAATATCATTATTATGTTGGTGAAATAATGTATATGAATTTATGGATCTGTGCAATTAGCATATTATTACAGATTATAACTAATGACCAAATCTCACTTAATATTCTAATATAACTTTCATTTGTGCCAAGTAAATCTTAGGGACTGGAGTTCCTTTCATGGCTCAGTGATTAACAAACCCGACTAGCAACCATGAGGATGCGGGTTCGATCCCTGGTCTCGCTCAGTGGGTTAAGGATCCAGCATTGCCATGAGCTGTGGTTTTAGTCGCAGACACGGCTCAGATCCTGCATTGCTGTGGCTGTGGCTATGGCATAGGCCAGCAGCTGTAGCTCCTATTCGACCCCTAGCTTAGAAACTTCCATATGCAGTTGGTGTGGCCCTAAAAAGCAAAACAAGCAAACAAAAAAACAAACAAAATTTAAGGACTGAATGTGATGAATTAGCCAATAGTTCTTTCTTAAGAACGTTAAACTCAACTTCCAATAAAGAATAAAAAATAAGTTGATTTAAAAAGCAGTAGCTGTTTTTAAAATCACCAAGATGAATGTAATTAGTTAAGTTATTTCTGAAAAACTTTGGAAGTTTAAGTGTTTGAAAATAAGAAGAAGAAATCTGTAATATTTTGAAATTGTCGATCAGTAATTTTGATGAAATCAGTTTCTCCTTGGATTATTTATTCAATATTCTTTGGTTTTCAGTTTATTAAGTTTCATTTTGTCAGGAACTAAAAAAAAGTAAAAGAAAAAGAGAAGCTCAATGATCATAAAAGAAGTTTTAGTGAACTAGTGTGATAATAGCATTAACATTATCTAGATGAATTTCTAGGTTAAATGGTGTGTGTACTTTTGCGATTTTTTTATTACAGTGTCAATTTGCTCTCTAGAAATGTATAACTTTGCAGAAATAAGCAATATTTCTTTCAAATTTGCCCCTTGGTTAAGTGAAAAATAATTTAAAAACTTTATTATCAGTATTAGTATTGCTATTTTTATTATTTTCTTGTCAGTTAATGTTTATATAATGCTTGCTATGTGCAGCGACAACAGTTCTTTCATATAGATTAACTCAGTAAGTTTTCATTACAACCTTATAAGGTAGTAGATTAGTTAGTTATGACTTACTGTGTAATGACCTCAAACTTTGTGGTTTAAACAATAAACACAGTTTCTATGGGCCAGGACTTTAGGATGAATAATATTTAGGATATCTGTAATGTTGCAGTGAAGATGTCAGTTGGATCTACCAGTAAAGCTTGACTTGAGTCAGAAGACCTGCTTCCAAGGTGGTCCACTCTTCACCCACATACATGGTTGGCAAATCGATGCTGGCTCTTGGCCAGAGGACTTGGTTCCTTACCTCTTGTACTTTTCCTTAGGGCTGCTTGAGGTCCACATCATGTGGCACCTGGCTTCCTCCAGACCTGCTGATCCAAGAGATAGCAAGACAGAAGCCACCGTGTCCTTTATGATATTGTCTTGGTTATCACTGTCATTTCCATGATGTCGTACTGGTTACACAGATCTATCCTGTGTAGGGGAAAATGACACAGGATCCAAATACCAGGATCTGAGAATTACAGTGGCTGTGTGGGAGGTGGCTGCCATAGGTAGATTCTGTGGTTATCCCCAGTTTACAGATGAGAAAACGGAAACACACAGGTATTAAGGAAAATGCTCATGGTGCCATTCTAAGTGGTAGAGCTCAAATCAACATTCTCTGTCTCCAGCATGTGTACTTTTAAGAGGCTTATGGTATTGCCACTGATAGTTCATTTTAATTATAAATTTTTGATTACTAACAGAGTTGCCCGTTTTCATGAATCTATCATTGGTTTAATTTGTGTGTGTGTTTGCATATAAAATACATCCTTGTACCCTTATTTTCTACAGAGATGACTCTTTTTCTCTTAGTGAATTACAGAGATTTTTCATATTCTAAAATTACTAACATTTGACTTTTTTAAAAATTGTGCTTTTTTTCAGTTTGCCAGTTGTCTTTGAGTTGTGTTTATGGTGCTTTTAACCAACAGAACTTTTATCTCTTTTTTTGCATGTTTACCAATGTTTGCTTTATGATTTTTGCCTCTAGATCATCCAAGGATCTATCACTTAAAAGTTAAAATCAATATGTTTTTTTAAAAGTTACTTTCTTTAAGACAGAATTTTTAGCAACCCCTAGGACTCTCCTCTAAGTTCACAGAGAGGGTGTGGATTGTGAAGGACTGAAATGCCAAACTGACTTCTTTTTGAGGAATCTCATGGTGTGAACATCATGTTGAAAAATTGTGGGGGCTGTTGGGTGGAAGGATGGTGGTGCTGAGAAAGGACAGCCGCAGTGGGCCAGGACTCAGCAAGACAGGACACTTGGCTCAATTATCCCATTAGCTCACTGTGCATGAAGAAGCTCCCTTATTTATTTATTTATTTATTTATTTTAAATTTTTATTTATTTATTGTATTAGTTTTTATTTGTTATTTTTCTAAAGGTTTATTAAAGTATGATTGATTTACAATGTTGTGATAATTTTTTACTGTACAATGAAGTGATCCAGTGATACATGTACTTACACGCATTGTCTTTTAGAGTTTTTTCCCATATAGATTTATTACATAATATTGGGTAGAGTTCTCTTTTATCTCATTTTATTTTATTATTTTTATTAGGTATTAGAGTGTACTTGATTTACAGTATTGTGTCAATTTCTGCTGTACAGCATAGTGACCCAGTCATACATATATATATTCTTTTTCTCATATTATCTTTAATCACAGTTTATCCCAAGGGGCTGAAAAAATACTCAAAATCACTAATTATTAAAGAAATGCAAATTAAAATTATAGTGAGGTACCACCTCACACCAGTGAGAATGGCCATCATTAACAAGTCTACCAGAAACAAATGCTGGAGAGGGTGTGGAGAAAAGGGAACACTCCACTGTTGGTGGGAATGTAAATTGGTAGAACCGCTATGGAAAACAATAAGGAGGTTCCTCAGAAAACTAAATTTATTTATTTATTTATTTATTTTTTGTCTTTTTGACGTTTTTTTTTTATGTGGAACCGCACCCGCGGCATATGGAGGTTCCCAGGCTAGGGGTCTAACAGGAGCTGTAGCCGCCGGCCTTCGCCACAGCCACAGCAACACAGGATCCGAGCCGCGTCTGCGACCTACACCACAGTTCACGGCAACGCCGGATTCTTAACCCACTGAACGAGGCCAGGGATCGAACCCGCAACCTCATGGTTCTTAGTCGGATTCGTTAACCATTGAGCCACGAAGGGAACTCCCCAGAAAACTAAATTTAGAACTAATGTATGATCCAGCAGTCCCACTCCTGTGCATATATCCAGACAAAACTATAATTCAAAAAGACACATGCACCCCTGTGTTCACAACAGCACTATTCACAATAGCCAAGACCTACTGTATAGCACTGGGAACTATGTCTAACCACTTGTGATGTGTAGCCCTGTCACCACGCTGTACAGCTGGGTATAATGGAAAAAAATAATAACTAAAAAAAACACAATAGCCAAAACATAGAAAAAACCTAAATATCAACTGGCAGATGAATGGATTAAGAAGATGTGGTACATATACACAATGGAACACTACTTTGCCATATAAAAGAACAAAATAATGGCATTTGCAGCAATATGGATGCAACTACAGATTCTCATACTAAGTGAAGTCAGTCAGAAAGAGAAAGACAAATGCCATATGATATCACTTATATTTGAAACAAAATGTGGAACAACATGATGGAGGATAATGTGAGAAAAATAATATATATATCTGTATCACTGGGTCACTGTTGTACAGTAGAAATTGACAGAACATTGTAAATCAACTATAATGGAAAAAATAAAAATCTTAAAAAATAAACAATAGATAAAATGTGGCATAAAGGAACCTATATACAAAATAGAAACAGACTAACAGACATGGAGAACAGACTTGTGGTTCCCAAGAGGGAGGAGGGCAGAATAGAGCCCCTTTTAAATTGCATATGCCTCCTGGTAAAATTGAAATAACAATGAACTTTGTTAGGTCTCTTAAGGTTGGTAGATGAATATCTAGTTGATAGTAGCATCTTTCTGTCTATCTACCTATTTCTGTAAATATGGACATTATGGAGGGAAAGGAGAAGATTTGGTTATTATGGGAGATTGCCAAAGGTGAGGCAGTGGCCAGTAAGTGTGTCCTATATACTTAATAGAAGAGATGAGGTGAGAGTCTCTCTGCAGTTTTGTCCAGAGTAAAGACACTGCTGAAAACAGCTGTCGCAGATTATACATAACAATAAATATGGCTATGTATTGTTGTGTGTGGGGGAGGATCAGGCAAACCATAGCAATTTCCTTCATTGGTAATGAAAAGGCATAGACTCATAAAAGTGCATATTTCCACTTATTGTCTATTTTTATAAAAGACAAAACTACTTATTATGGGAGTCTGTAATTCACATTCTCTTTTGTGTTATTTCAATCTGAAGTTTACATTTTTGTAAGAGATATAAATAACTATATCTAGTTGTCTAATACAATATGAGGCATAGTTGCTCAAAGTCTTCCATGCTTAAAGACAAGGAATTTGAATTTAACACCGTATGGCTCCAAATCTAATTATTCTTTGAATTAGGGACAGGACAACATTTGCAATATTTTCTTACTTTATAATGCATTTCGACAAGTGCCAGGATTATAATCTTTATAGACTCCTTGGTTCAGAAGGTCTATTTTCTAGTTTAATTGACAGTAATTCCCAGAAATTTAGGCTGAAAAAGATATGCAGTGGAGTGTATTCCTAGACCTTGAATCATCCCAAATGATCCCAGTCTTATTTATGCTCTTCAGACCCCACACTACCCAAACTCAGCCTAATCTCTGTTTTGCTAATTCCATCACCCAGTGCTGTCTAGAGCCTTCTCCTTCCACAGACATGGAGAACAGACTTGTGGTTCCCAAGAGGGAGGAGGGCAGAATAGAGCCCCTTTTAAACTGCATATGCCTCCTGGTAAAATTGAAATAACAATGAACTTTGTTAGGTCTCTTAAGGTTGACAATTCAAACAAAGGAAAGTGGTATACGCATCTGAACTTGGCTTAAATGACAGCACTTTTCAATTAGCAGTACCACTCAAGGTGTAGTCCAAAGACCATTTTCAATCTGCTGACTTGGACTATACTACAAAGTATGTAGCCAGGTGGAAGTGAGCATGTAGAAACTTTGTTAGCACTTTGACATTGCCGCAACACCCTAGTGCCTCGTCTGTGTGCCGTCTCTCTGGACGGTGAATAGATGACTTTGGACCACATCAGATTCACAGATGTGTCACAAAGGCACAGGCTCTGTGCCAGGCATACACATTGTAGACCTGCATATGTGTCTGCAGTGGGTTGAAAATTAAAAAGAAAAGAAAGGAAAAGAAAGATGTGCCCTCCATCTCAAACGGCTGAGAAGCATCCCTTTGATGACTTCTTGGGCTAGTCTTCTTGCCTCGCCTTTCTTTCTTCTGTTCTGCCCTCTTGAAACAGCCTGGCCTTTTTGGTCTGTCATTTAAGCCAAGTTCAGATCCGTATACCACTTTCCTTTGTTTGAATTGTTTTTATAGCTCCCAATTGACCATAACAAACACACAAACACAATTCTCAACAGATGGATCCTCTTTTCCTGCTCCTAGGCTAGGTGCTACTGGAGGAAAAATTACGCAGTGAGTCAGGCTCATTCACTGTAAACTCACAATCCAGCAGCTTGCAGTCTTAATAGTGTGGCATGTTTTTTTTTTATCAAAACATGCTCTTATTCTTGAAACAATAGCTTCAAACTCTAGCTCATCTCAACTCTTAGATATGGGAAACCAACGCATGGACCTTTCCTCAAAATTTGCTACCATATTTTCCCAATATTACTTCATTTTCACCTGTCATTTCCTCACTTCTTTGAGGATGCTTATTTTCATTCCTTAAGAGCAGGAAAGTTATCTTCTTTTGTATCTTCTTGGAGTCCTTGCATCTATATCCTTTATAACATTTATCACAGGAGTTCCCTGGTGGCTCAGTGGGTTAAAGATCTGGTCTTGTCACTGCGATGGCGTGGGTTCAGTCCCTGGCCTTGGATAATCTTCATGCTGCAGGTACAGCAAAAAAAAAAAAAAAATTATCGCAGTATATTTATTTGCTACTAATAAATCTAGATATCTTTCAAAATTCCTTTGATTCCATAGCTTAAATCATTTTAGTCCAGCTATAATTTGGGGGTGTGTGTGACTAAAAATTAACAAAATTTATTTCAAGGTCAGACTTCGCAACATTCCTCCCAAATTTTCTCATTAAATGATGGAGTTTGGGGGAACATGGTGGTTGCGTTTTTCAGTCATCAGTTCAATTTAGTGTTTTTGAACCATTTGTCCATCTGGTGCCAAGTGGTAAGCTTTAAAGTAGGTTCCCAAGAGAGGAAAGTCCAGAGGAAAGTCCAGAAGTCATTTAGCATAAAAGTTAAAATCTTGTTTGGGATAATTATTATAATAACAGTAAGACAATTCAATATCTGTATCAATAACTCTTATGATATCAAGAACTATCATGATTTAGTGAGAAATGAATACTAAAGAAATTAGAGTTCTGAGAACAGCAATTTTTCAAAAAATATTGTCTGCTGTTTTTGTAACATGTTTAAAATAAAGGGAGGTTAATAAAATTAAAGCTGTTTTTCTCTAGGATGCAAGAAACTTGATTTCCCTTTGAGCATTTAATTAGTATGGTACATTTAAAAAAATTGCAGCAGCAAAATAACAATTCAAACCATTAGGAAAATACAAAAAGGTGTTTTATAATCAGGATTACTCAAGTGAAATAAATCTGGTTTTAGAATGTTGCAATCTGAAATCGGGTTGAATTCTGTATATTTAATAAGCATTCTTATATTTAGATCTTGTGAAACTAAATGACATTTAAAGCTTTAGTGAAACCTATTCTTAGACATTTAGTGGCTGAATGGTTCACAATCCTGGAATTGGCAGAAATATGATGTCATTATGTATATATACAAACATGCACACACACACATGAACACATACACAAACACACACATACACACACACACACATTGACTGGTATTTTATTGATTAAAACAGCAGGATCAAAATAAAACAGATTATTAAAGATTATCTATTCTCCTTGAAGAAAAGGAAGCAATTTTCATGGCAATCAACCCACTCATGCTTATAAAGACTCTAATAAGCAAGGACTTATGTGAGAGATTTATAATGCAATTGGTTCAGTCAGTCTATGTAATAAACTCTTTCCCCGTAAAATAAAAACAAATAACATTCAATTTTTAAAATTTACCCTGTGTCATGTTTCCCTTTAAAAGCTCTTTTCCAGAGGATATTTGATTTCTGTAAATCAAAACGTAGGACTGGATTGGTTTAGTGCACTGTCCACGGTTGTTTACAGCTTTCCAAAGAGCTGTTACCTAGCAACCACATGGAAGAAGCTTCCAGCACTTTAAATCATAGGAGAGCCCAGAAAATACTGTGAGGCGGACTTAAAAAAAAAGTTATTCTGACTTGTTAAAATGTAATTAACAAATTCATTTTCCATAAAGTGAAGGGGACTTGAAAATAGATTTGATACCTGTCTATAAATTTATATCATTTATTATAATTGCTTATCTGAAAAGTTTTTAAATCAAAAACAATAAAGATAATAAAACAGAAACCAAGAATGTCACATGATCCTACTAAAGTTGTAGTCCTTGAAAACTGCTTCCCATCCCTTAAGACAGTTACTATTAACAATTTGATTCTTGTTCTGACAATTTTTTGTGCTTATTCAGATATACATGTGCACACATGAACACATATGCACAAGTCAGCATTTTTATGAAACTAGGATCATGTTTTGTTATAATAATGGAGTTGTATCGTTTTGCTACTTAAATTTTTAAACTGTATTTTAACATTATCTCGAGATGACTTATTAAAATCTTTTTTTTATTTTTAATAATGCAGGATTGTGATGATTAGTAGTCCCTGTTTAGAATTCTGCTCAGCAGTTTATACTCATTATCTACTTTTCTCCTCAGAAAACCTTATGAAGTAAATACTATTATTATTCACATTTTAAAGATAAGAGAGAGCAGGACCTTGCCCAGAGCCTGGCACCCTTGGAGGTGACAATGTTTGACCTCATGTGCTTGCACTGTAACAGCCAGCAACACAGGAGAAGGGCTGAATCAAAACAAACAGAAGCTTGAAAAGGGGGAGAAGAAAACATGAGACAGAGTGTATATAATTTTAAAAGAGGAAGTGCTTTCTTCAGCAAAGGAGGGAAATTAGAAAGGAAGGATGGACTGACTTGATCGTTGCTAGGGAGTTGTCTTTCCATAATCCAAACCCAGGCTTTTGCCACATGTGTAATCTCATCAGCCAGAAAGAAGGTATTTCGGGAAAGTGGTTTTGACTATACAACAATAATCCAGAGGTTTATAAAACGTGGTCTAGGAACCATATTTAACTAAAAGGGGAGCTGAGGCATGTCATTTCTACCTGGGTAGCCGCACATCCCACTAAAACTTGGGGATGGAGGAGGGGAAATGGGAGCCTCTCTTATTAAAAGGAAGAAGGAGAGGATGAATGTAGAGTGATGGCAATTTCAGCCCCAGGTCAAATCTCTTTAGCCACCCAAATATCCGTGTACAATGTTTTCCTTATATATTAAGATAGTCATCCACTATTATGAAAAATACTCCAAAGTTGCCTCAGTGGCTACATCCAGCTCAAAGTTCAGGATTCTCCATAATGCAGAGTCAGTTCTAGATGACACTAATGCAAGAGGTAGCTACCTTCACCCCCACACCTGTGCATACGCCATAGCAGAGCAAGATAACTATAATTAAATATTGGTTTTTGGAAAAAAGAAAGAGACACACAGCAGACATTGGTCCATGGCAATGGTGAAATCCTGTGGAACATGCATTGCAGAGACCTTGCAGTAAATGCTTTGATTAGACACCCATTCTGCTCTCAGAGAATGACTCTCTGTTTGTTCACTACTTTCTCTGGCTCCAGAAAATGTTGAAATTGGAAAAGATTTCCTCCAGTCCTTCTCGTGTGTCAGTAATTGTGCCCAAAGTTCTTTTCTAAGAGCTTTCTGAACACCTGATTTATTTACTGGCTATTGCTGCCCTGTCCAGATTGTCCTCTGTATTGTAATGGCAGTTACCTGGTCATTATCAAAAACGATAGGTTTTTTCATTTGAAACAATTGGCTTATTGATTGGTAAGGCATCACGTTTATCTGATCTTGGCAGCAGGTCCAGCTTTATTGATCCGGCTGAGAAGTCTTAATGGGAGGCCTCTGATGAAGGCTCTGAAAGAGAAATATCATCTCCTGCTACTTAGGGTACTGTTTTCTCTTTTGGTTCTGCAACTGTCCAAGTTCCCGGACCCTTAGATTTGGGGCTTCAAGCAAACAATGCCCTACATAAGAGAGCTCTGTTCCGTTCTCTCTCTGCTTGCAGAGCGATTGGTTCTTACCTCCGATCATTTCTCTGTGTATACCTGACTAAAATTAGCAAGGAGCTGTCAGCCCATGTTAGCATTCTTGCCCTTTCCGCCACCTCTCCCAGACATGTCTCCGTAGACATGTGGTTTCTGCATTCAGAGGGGAAGATGGGTAACGGGAGAAAAGAGCAATTTCTGTCACAAATATAATTTTACATTATGCATCTCTATAGTACTTAAATTTTATATAGCGTTGTCTTCTGTCTTTAATTAGAAAAAATAATTTGATAAAAATTGGTAGTTTGTGACTTGAAATGTCCCAAAAAAAGGCAATGTCAGTAGCTGATGAAAAAAAAATTGAGCTGATGGAGTTCCCTCTCTGGCCCAATGGGTTAAGAATCCAGCTGCAGTGGCTTGGGTCACTGTGGAGGTTCCATTGCAGGCCCAGCACGGTGTGTTAAAGGATCTGGTGTTCCCACAGCTGCAGTGTAGGTCACAGCTTCAGTTTGGATTCAATCCCTGGCCCGTGAACTTCTGTGTGCCATGGGTGTGGCCATAAAAAGAAAATGAGCTGAAAAACTGCTTCATCTCCTAGCTCACTGTCCCTTTTTTCAAACTCCTTGGTCATAATAGTTAATGACGTAGATAGCCATGAAAATGCTTCTTTCGATCTCTAAACTGTGTTTCTGTGATTTCCTTTCATTGTTCTTGCCCACCATCCTATCTCTGTACCAGGAGCATCCTTCCTAGATCATGTCATTACCAGCAAATGTGACCCCTCCATCATCTCTATTTTCCCAGCCCCTCCTTTCCGAAGCATCTTTCTAGTTCATGTCCTCTAATGCGGAACTCCAGTTTTCTTTTGACTACACTGGGACTTGCCTTTTACTGATTCGACAGCATTTTCACCCATTGGTCATATCTTCCCTTCTTTTTTAGCATACGTTTCTCTTCCATGGCACATCTTTATAACCCATAATTTCAGTTCAGCCTCGGTTTGTTTACCCTCTTTCCACGAGTTCGACATGTCAAAAATTAACACTAGTGAACTCTAACTTTCTGTGATCTAAGTGTTTACCTCCATGCATTTGAATGTGATCAGAGGAAACAAAACACACAGAAGACAACCTGCAGGCTGTTCCCACTTTAACCTCACGATCACTAACTTCCAGGGTTCTAGAAGCTGCCAATCACTCTGTGTTTCTCAATTTTGTTTCTTCTCCCACTCCTTTAAACAGCTATGCTGTGTTTTCTCCTCTCACCTCCAACCTCTTCTCTAATCATCATTTCCACCTATTTCCCTAGGAAACTAGAACCGTAGGAAGAAAAACAAAATTTTCATTAACATCTGCCTACGCATCTACACACCAACGTGTATGTCCGCCCACATGGTGTACCTTCTCTCCTGTTATTATAGAGGAATGATTTTAGCAGCATTATGACTGAGAAAGGACATGACAACAGCATTATATTGTGTTACTAAGACTGCCCAAATTCTAACAGTCTGGGAATGGCATCTTAAGGAATTTGAAATATATCCTATAAGCTTTAGGATTTATGAAAGGTCATTAATCCATTTGGCAGATCAAACAGCACTTTTTTGTTAGGGGTGATATGGAAATATTCTGAATTCTGAATTTGCCTTGTTTAATACTATAGGCAGTAGTCACAAGAGTTGTTGAGGACTTTGTTGTTATTGAACTTTTATTTGTGTTTAGCTGTAGTTTAAATTTAAATAGGCACCTGTGGCAAAGGCAACTGTATTGGCCAGCACAGTTTTATTTCTTATTTACTTATTTATTATTGAAGTATATTTGATTTACAATGTTGTGTTAGTTTCAGTTGTACAGCAAAGTTTACAGATTCTTTTCCCTTATGGGTTATTATAAAATATTGAGTAGAGTTCCCTGTGCTATACAGTAGGTCTTTGTTGTTTACCTATTTTATATACAGTGGAATGAATATGGTAGTATTCATCCCAGACTCCTAATTTATCCCTCCCTACCTCTTTACCCTTTGATAACCAGAAGTTTTTTTCCTATGTCTGTGGGTCTATTTCTGTTTTGTATATAAGCTCATTTGCATCTTTTTTTTTTTTTTTTTAGATTCCACATGCAAGTGATGTCATATGGTATTTGTCTTTCTCTGTCTGACTTTATTAGTATGATCATCTCTAGGTCCATCCACCTTGCTGCAAATGGCACTATTTTGTTCTTTTTTATGGCTGAAGCAACTGTATTGGCCAGCACCATTTTAGAAGGGTGATAGGTGGTAAGCTGCAGAGTTGGAAAACAGGAAGAGCAATTAGGCAGTGTTTCATTACCCCAGGTGAGAGATTACCAGAGTTTGAATAAAGGTCCACCATCCCTTAGCAGTAATCCTCCAATCCAGGAAATTCTGTTAAAAGAAAATATTTTAGTATTTCTGTTGGTGATAAAATCTGACCCAATGTGAATTTATTTGGTAGTAATCTTTGCACTGAACTTTAGTTTTAAAGTAGTATCACTATTTAGTCACTTAACTTCAGAAATAATAATGTTTTAAATGATAGTTTTCTTCCTGCACATATTGCATAGAATCTGGTAGATGAAGGTTAATTTTTTTTTTAAATTCTGAAAGCTAATATCTGTCCCTTAAGAGTATGGATAAGGATCTGAAGCCTGTAGTAATTAGTGAGAGTGGGAATCAGGGTGGGAGAGGGAGAGAGAGGGGCAGAGGACTTTAATGGTACAAACAATGGACCTTGGCAAACATGTGACATTGGAAAATGAGGGCAAAGTAGGATGAAAGACTGTTCTCAGTTTTTTAAATTCAGGTTAGGGGATAGTGATGAGTATTCAAAAAGTGTCTAAGAAGGAGAGGTGGATTTGGACCTGAGAAGAGAGATCTAGAGATATATTCAATTATATTTTGCTGACTTTTTTCAGCTTTCTGTAATTTATGAAGTTTAAGATTATTATTCTTTCATATATCTTTTCCTGTGCCAATTATACGTATTGATTAAATAGATGTTTTCTTTATACAAAGGTACTGAGAAGTTCACTTTGTGGCTCAGTGGGTTAAGAACCAATCATAGTGTCCCTGAGGATGTGAGTTCAATCCTTGGCTTCACACAGTGGGTTAAAGATATAGCATTGCTGCAAGCTGTGGCATAGGTTGCAGATGTGGCTTGGATCCAGCGTTTCTGTGGCTGTGGGTGTAGGCAGCACCTGCAGCTCTGGGAACTTCCTAGCCTGGGAACTTCCATATGCTGCAGGTGTGGCCGTTAAAAAAAAAAAAGTACCAATCTTTCTCTTTATCTAATAAAGAATCCCAAGATTATGTATTAACTCATTAATCTAGATGATTGTTTCCAATAAATATTTTGTATCACTTCCTTTACTATGCTGGAATGAAATCCAGAGTAAATATAACTATCTATATGAATATATTTTAAATATTAATACAATGTCCTAATTGTGCTATGAAGGAGAAACAGAAGGGAAATAATTAATAACAAGGAAGCATATATTTTAATATATAAATGCTCAGATATGAATAATCAAAAAAAAAAAGGCAATGCAAAAGATGGATGCTTGCACCAACAAGTATGTGCCCACTGCTTACACTAGCAATATTAATGATCGAATCTTAAATTTGTATTAATGATTCACATACAATATTACACAAAATAAGCATCCTCAATGATACACAGTACGTGTCTTCCTAAAAAATTTGGTATTTACTAAAGTAGTGCCAAACATACTTTATATCTATGTGTAAAGTTGCCTCCAGGAATGTGTACATTGCTTGATAGGCTAATAGACACTGTAAAAACTTAACTTACCTGTAGAAAAAAGCATATACAGGTATAAAAATGACTGCCTAAAACTTACTAATCTTTCCCTTCTTTCATTTCCCACTGATTTGGATCGTTTTTAAAAAATTAGCCAGTGCAACACAATCTTCCCTCAGCCATCCCCAACCAAATACAGATGCACAAATTCATTGAGGAAAAGGGAGGGAAGGGGATTCAATTTTTAAAAATGTTTAACTACTGAAGGAAAATAAGATGGGATAGTTTCAAACTTGCACATAGCTACCACGTTTTCTCATGGTCCCCTACTAGAAGAAATACGGTTTTTACATTAGGCCAAAGGAAAAAACATATATGGTCATCATACCTTCTAAATTTTCTGGTAGCTGGATTTTTAAGTATTCTGTCATATGTCATAATAAATTACACATTTTTCTTAAATCGTATGTTCCAATGTTTGGTTTGAAATTTATGGGTCCCATATGTTTGGCTATCATATGATTCTAAAGTAATAACATCCTGCATTTAGCAGTTGAGTTACCTTATTTTCACAGATTGGGCATATACACTCAAACATTATTTTGAGATAGATTGAAGTAGTGGTTTAAATCACTGTTCTTTTGCAAATATTTTATATACTTTTCAGCTTCCAAATTGGATTTAGAATCTGTCTGCCTTCCTGCTTAAATATTAAGTATCATGGGTACGTATTTTTGAGATTTTCCTTAAAGATTATCATTATAATATATTGACAAGCAAAAAAAAAAAAAAAGAGAGAGAGAGAAAACGAAGAGAGAGACATTGGACTTCCTGTCGTTGCTCAGCGGGTTAAGAGCCCCGCATGGTGTCTGTGAGGGTGCAGGTTCAACCCCTGGCCTCACTCAGTGGGTTAAAGCTGCAGCGTGGATCCCAAGTTGCTCTGCTGTAGAGTAGGCTCCAGCTGCAGCATAAGCTTTAGCTGCAGCTCAAATTCACCCCCTAGCCTGGGACTTCCATATGCTGCAGGTGTGGACATAAAAATTAAAAAAATTATATGGAGTTCCCTTCGTGGCTCAGTGGTTAACGAATCCGACTAAGAACCGTGAGGTTGCGGGTTCGATCCCTGGCCTTGCTCAGTGGGTTAAGGATCCGGCGTTGCCGTGAGCTGTGGTAAAGGTTGCAGACGCGGCACAGCTCTTGTTAGACCCCTAGCCTGGGAACCTCCATATGCCGCGGGTGCGGCTCTAGATAAAGGCAAAAAGACAAAAAAAAAATTTATAAGTTAAAATTTTAAAAAAGAGAAAAACAAAAAAGCTAAAAGAAAAGAAGACATTGTTAGCAGATTCTTGATTTTTTTTAAAGAGTAAATCCGATGTATAATTGTAGCATAAAATTTCTTCCATAAAATGTGAGAGAGAAAAATAAATAAGGACATGAAAGAAAAAGAAAAAAAACGGGCCCTTTCATATGCTAACTCAAGTTACAAAAACAAGAGTAAGCTTATTCTCTGGAGCATTTACCGAACCACTTCTCAAGTAATCATGTTTCTTCATAAATTGGTGTATGTGTTCATTTTATAGATCTGACTGACTTACAGATTCAACCTTCTGTTTCTTAATTTAGCTAAAACTACTATTTTCTGCCTAAGAATATTTATTTTCTTAGAACTTTAAACATTGTCTTTATTTCCAGTACTGGTTATGATAGTTTAATTGGAAGGGAAAGCTTTTTCCCAAACAAACCGTACTTTAATCATTTCCCTAAAACTTGATGTCTGTGGAACATTGAGTATCTAGTAGCTGAGCCTTCATTCCTGCATGAAAATAATACACTTGGGCTGAGGGGCGTCAGCTTCCTTTAATATCACCTGCACTCTCCCCCATATGCTACCATCTAGAGATTCTAGTGCTCTTTTTTTCATGTCATTGAATTTCTTTTTATGCCATTTATTCATCTTTTGAATTTATGACTTAGGTCCCGAGGCTGAAGTATAATTTAAATTTATGTTTATTTCTGGATTAATTTTTATTGATTGATACTACAGTTGTTTTGATTGTACAAAACCTATTATTCATATGCTATGCAAATATTATCTGCCACATCTTTTAATAGTTACTTTCTAAGTCTTTATGTTGTGTGACTATGAATTGGCTAAATCAATTATATTTTAAATCAGTACTGTCGTGGTTCATACCAGTATGAAGTATCAGAACCAGAGGGGACTTTATACAGTCTCTGACTTGTTTTCCAGACTGTACCTCCAGTCTGCTTACACCTCACTTCCTTGTACAGGTGAGGCCCAGGAAAAATAAGCAAAAACTGTGAATGTTACTAAACACAGATCTGGGTCTAGAACCCCATGACCTCTCAATCGTTTACCTCATAGACTAGTACCCTCTCTTATGAAACCTTTTCCCTGGGGATAAAATTGCACATGTAAAAACATCTCTAAAACAAGTGTGTTTATATGGAAACTTTGGTAATTGTATTCATTGTCTTTAATTTTCAGATTATTTTAAACTATTATTACCCCAAGGTAAATTATTCTAATTTACCTATTTTATTTCAAACAGATCATGTTGTTTGTGAAGAAGAGTTTAAATACGCCATGTTAGCTTTAAACTGTATATGCCCAGCAACCTCTACACTTATTACACTACTGGTTCATACCTCTAGAGGGCAGTAAGTATATTTTTTCTTTAAGATAATGCATTTTAAATTATTAAAAAACAGTTTAAGTGCAGTTATGTGATTGAAAAATACAGGAAACCAAGGTATACACCTAGATATGTACCTATACTTGTATTTCTGTGTTATCATCATCTGACAGACAGATAGATGGATAGACAGGTAGACAGACTAATACAGACCTGCCATGGAGTCTGAGACAGTGATTTGCCTTTTCTAAATAATCTTGAGATTATTTGCTTTATCCTAAATTCTAAGTATTCACATCATTTGTTAGCCCTGAGATTAGGGCACTGCTTCTGTTTTCAAGATTAATACTTAGCAAATAAAACCTGAAAAAAAAACAGGGTGATGATAGTCAGTACTGTAAGGTCTTAAAACCAATTTTTTCTGTTTCTGAGGTAAGTCTTTATCTGAAAGGTGAATGTACACAAATGAGCTCAAAATTAAAATTATACAATCATGACAGAATGATAGCAAAGTAGTCGATAAAATTAGCTAATGTAGTATAAAAGAAATCATTTTTAATATGAATTTCAAGGTATTGAGGGAAATTACGTCATCATAACATTTTTTTCCTATTTGTTTATTTTGATGGAATTTCTTGAAATATAGAGGTTGGTTTTGACTCAGATGAGTTAGGAAAATACAATCAGTGAACATAGTTAACTGATCTTATTTGAAGAGACAAATATTGCACTGCATTTCCTGCTTTTCTTATTCCTTACTTGGTATTTTAGACAAAATGTTGATTTTCTAAGTAAATTCCACTGGGCTACTTGTGGTTTTGATTATTTAAATTTTGAGAGTTAATTGATAGTTATTTAAGTGAAGTGCCAAGTCAAAATTCTTTCCTGGGATTTAGTACTAGATGGAAGAAATTGCTAACTGAAAAGTCGTAAATACCCTGTGGTATTTTTAATAAGGTTTTATTCTCTTACCTCTTGATTACATCTCTGCTCTATTGAGACAGAAAGAGTTTCCCAGGAGCAATTTTCTCAAAGATCTGAATATAAATATTTCCATTCTTATACATTTACAAGGCTTGAAGATGTACAGTGGAAAAAATGTAACAGGATCATAAATGAAATTGCTTTTCTTGGATGGAAGTATTTTCGTGGAATTAAACAAAATACTGAAAACTATTTTGACACCGATTAATTGAACATTCACAGAACTTATCACATGGATTCATTATTTTGTCATCCATCTTTGTCTTAGAATCATAGAGCTTTAGAGCTGTGTATCTAGCCCAGGCTCGTTGTTGCACAAATGATAAGATCAGGTCCATCAACACTAACACACAACAGTATTTATAGACTGGTTAAATTACATTTTCCAACTCCTAGTAAATATCATTTATTGGCACACAATATTGCCTGGCGAATATACTGTACTTAAAATAAATTTGAAAAGAATTTCAGGGAGTTCCCATTGTGGCTCAGTGGTTACCAACCCTACTAGTATCCACGAGGATGCAGGTTCCATCCCTGGCCTCACCCAGTCGGTTAAGTATCTGGTGTTGCTGTGATCTGTGGTGTAGGTCGCAGATGCGTCTCAGGTCCTGCGTGGCTGTGGCTGTGGTGTGGACCAGCAGCCGCAGCAGCTCCAATTCAACCCCTAGCCTGGGAACTTCTAAATGCTGTAGCTGCGGCCCTAAAAAGCAAACCAAAAAAAAAAAAAAAAAAAAAGGAAAGTGCCATTGTTGAAGACTTTGTTACTTTGTTACCACATAATTAAGAATTTTCCATAGGTAAGACTGACCTGCAAAGTTATTTCCCGATTAAGTGTCACAGTAAATGCTGTAGTCAACCAAAATAACCTTCTTTATAGCAACTTTATTGAGATGTTATTCACAACCATATAATTCACTTTTTAAAGTCTATAATGTAATGTCTTTTGGTATATTCCTAGAATCTCTCCTAACTCCTGAATATTTTCATCACCCTGCAAATAAATCCTTTGCCTTTACCTTTGGCAGTCACTCACATTTTATCCAAACCTTTTTAACCATAGGCAAACTCAAATCTACTCTTTCTCTACAGATTTTCCTATTCTGGACATTGCATCTTGCATATAAATGAAATCATACAATGTGTGCTTTTGTTTGTTTTGGGAGTGGCTTCTTTCAGTTGGCATAAATTGTTTAAGGTTCATCCATATTGTAATATACATCAGTACTTCATTCCTTTTTACAGTTGAATAATTTTCCATTGAATGGTTATATCTCATGTTACTTTTTTATACATCAGCTGATGGATATTTGGGTTGTTTCAAGCACTGTGAGTAAGGACGACGTTAATATTAATGTAAAGATTCTTGTGGGACATGTGCTTTAGTATCTTTGGGTCTATATTTAGGAGTGGAACTGCCAGGACATCAGATAACTCTGTTTAGTCTTTTTAAGAGCTGCCAGAATGTTTTCTAAAGAGTCTGTAGCATCTGACATTGCCAGCAGCAATGTTATCACGGTTCCAGTTTCTTCATATCCTCAGCAATACTTGTTGTAATTTGACTTTTTCGTTGCAACCATTCCAGTGGATGCAAAGTGGTGTTTCGTGGTTTTGATTTGCATTTCCCTCATGGCTAATAATACTGAGCATTATTTTGTGTGTTTCTTGGCCACTTTCATATCATCTTTGGAGGAAATCCCATTCAAATCCTTTTCCCATTTTCTAATCACCTGTCTTTAATTATTGAATTGTAAGAGTTTTTATATATTCTAGACATAATACCTTAAACAGATAAATACCATTACTTGAATATAAATAATCATCCAAACAGATCACTTATTTAATGTATCTAATATATTTTATGAAGAATATTGATTGACCAAAGTAATTTGTATCAAGCCTTCTGTATTATGCGTTACTTGGAGGTAGTCAAGATGAACTTATTGACAGAACATGTTTGAAATTTTGCCTTTGAACATCAGCAGAAATTAAAGAGCTCAAATATATTGATTTAATAAGAAGAGAATAGACTTGGAAGCTAAATTAAGTAGTATAATGGGGAAGATATTGAATAGTCTAAAAAATGCTTTATGCAAGGATTATCAAACCACTCATCAAAAACAAAGTTTACAAGAGTACTCAAATCTCTCCTTTATAAAAGGAGAATCATATTATTTAAAGTTTATTCTATGATAAATGGTGATTTTAACTAAAAATAGTTGATATTTACAAGATATTGGATACTCTTATTAGTTGACACAAAGTGAAAAAAGAAGCTAAGATTTTAAAACCCAGCAAGCACTGAAATAAATATAATATAAAACCTAAGTTAGTCTAACTTAAAAATAGTTTTTTAAATTAAGTGCTTTGTTGATTGTAGGTATTTACGGGAAATAATAAATATGAATTTGGGGACACATAAGATAGACAAAGAAAGCAAGAATTAGCAATAGAAGCTTTTGTAGTGATAGACCTGCTTTCAGAATGGGTGAAAATGGAATTCCTAATTCAGCCTTAGAATTAGGTGCTAGAATTAGGTTTACCCACTTAAACACTCTCATCCTTTTCTTAGTTCTCTTCGTCCTCTAGCCTGCGGAAATGGGGACAAATATGGAAACCATATATTAGATATGAATTTCCTGCCTCTGTACTGTCATATGGGGAATATTAATTTTTTTAAATTTATCTTGTATTTTGGAGTCTCTGTTGCAATTTAGACAGGACCCTGACTAGTGCAGCTCCCAGGACTCTTTAATACTCTTATGATCTTACATTTTCTTTTTTGTATGTTAATCTATTCATTCTTGCTCCATTTGATCTATGAGTCAACTAGATGATGTCAACTTTACATGACTTCAAAGAACTGTGCTCCTTTAACTCATTGAGGGTTTACTCTGTATGTTAGCCCTTCATAATTTTCCCCTCTCACTTACCATTTACATTTGAGTTGTTCAGTGCTCTTGGTGGTGTGTTTCTTATTGGTCATTAAGTTCATATTTTGATTTATTTGGCAATCTTGTGAGGAAAATGAGCAGAAGTTTATTTTTTAGACAAATATTACTGTAGGCTATCCAACATGGACCATGATGATTTTAGCAAGGAAATGCCAAATTATCAGAACAGTGGATAGACATTCAACTGACCCATCTTAATGACTTTTCATCTTTATCAAAATTTATATTTTTCTTTTCCTTCCCTTTTACTTTCACAAAAATATTTCCTTATTTCACCATTTCCAAGACGTACTATTTTTGGCCTTAGTAATAATCAGTGGCAAAGAAAGAACTGATAAGAAAAATACTTCAGTTAAAATTTACAGATCCTAGCCACTGATTGGATATGCATGTAGAAAAGAAAGAAAAAAAAGAAAGAAAATATCTTCACACACCTAGGTTGGAAGGTTGAAGAGCTGTGGACTGTATGGTTTGGGAGATGGAAAAGGAGTTTTGTATTGGATGTGTTTGCCTTCTGATGCAGATATCACTGATGGTGGAAATGATGCTACTCTTAGGTCCTGAGTGGGGATCAGGGCTAGTTAAGGTGAAAGTAGAAGTGGTGGGGATTTGGGAGAAATGGCAACTTAAGACTTTTCCTTGAGAAATTATTCCTTTTAGGAAACAGGTGGAAGAAAAGGACAGAAAATAGAGTGTAGTCTAACAGAATAAAAAGCAGCAAGGATTTCTGGAAAGAACCGGATAGTTAACAATACAGAAGGTTTAAGATGGAGACAGAACCAACAGGATTAGCGGGTCGCTAGTCTCTGGGATGTTCTGAGAACACAGTTTTGGACCACGGAGACTTTTTCACTTTGAGACAGTGTGAATAAATAAGGAGATGATAAGAAAGTGAAGCCTGGTCAAGGCTGCCACTTTACTAGATTTGTCCAGGAAGAATGGAAAGAAAAATAACGAAAACTCCATTTTAGAGAAAATAGTTCTGTTGATGGTTCCACAGAAGCCTGCTTCTTTGATCCCAGCAATTAAGAAAGATTGTGTATCCCTGATGGCCCTTTCTCCATGTCTCCCAGCACACACACACACACACACACACACACACTTCAAGACTGGAGGTCTGGATGGAGGTAATTGCAAGAAAGGGAAACACTACACCATGGAACATTACTCATTTTTCTTTTATATAAATTAACATGTACTGAAAAACCTCCACAGAAATACCTTTTATTTGGTGTATCCAAAATCAGTTTGATTACTTGAGAAATATTTTTCCTAAGCACACCTAATCAAAGCTTAACTAGAACATTATTCTAGGAGACATATTTTGAGAAATATAGATGCTCCTCAGTCTGACGGTTCTCACTTGGAAAGCCTTTAAGAGCTCATCTTTCATTATCAAATGAGATTTAACTATGTCCACTTTATTTATTGAAGATCCGTCTATGCTCTAGTCCTAGTTTATTTTTATATCCTTATTTCTCATGCTTCTCTTATATATATGTATCATGTTCCCCAAATAACATGATCCTAAATATACTTGTGGTTTCCGCCTTGTACATCTTTTTTAATGTTGTTCCCTCTGCCTTGAATTTATTTCTTCTGCCTTCCTAGAGAATTTTGCTAAACCCAAAATTCTGTCTCCTCAGGAATATTTTTAAGCTCCGCGTTTACTGTGATTTCTTCCTTCTATGAAGTCTTATAGAGTTTTATGATATTCTGCCAGAGTGTGTCTGCCAAAGTGTGTATTATGGTCCTTTTGTTTTTTTCCCACTTAATAGGCTATAATTTCATTCAATGTGGAGAACCTGTCTTACCCATTCTTATATCTTCTATAGTGGTTTTGCAGCATGAATATTCCTAAACATTAGTTAAATAAATCAAGGAGAGGCTACACTACAGATGATTTGTTGAGACCCCTGGTTCAGAACAGTTGGTGAACTATTCGCCTTCATCTGCTCTTCCTCATGATACTCTGTTGAAATGACAGCAAAAAGATAATAGTCGTAAGCTTTCATTAATGAAAAAGAAGAGATTTCAATGAATTTATAGAAGATGGAAAGTGGATAATGGAACTTTTTGTTTGTCTTTTAATTTTATTGAACTATGGTTGGTTTACAATGTTGTATTAATTTCTGCTGTACAGCAGAGTGATTCAGTTGTACATACATATGTGTGTATATATGTGTATGTGTGTGTGTATATATATATATATATTCTTTTTCATATTCTTTTCCATTATGGTTTATCAAAGGATATTGAAAATAGTTAAAGGAATGTTTGTGTGTGTGTGTGTGTGTGAAAACCACGTCCCAGAATGTGTTTTGAGGTTGATACAGCAGGGTAAAATCACAGTCCCTAGTGAGGATCCGGCCTTCAAGATTCCAAGGAAAAGAAGGGGTATTTTTATTGAATTTCTGCATACAGAACAAGTTGCCTCTGTTTCATTTACCATAGTACCATTTCCCTATAATTACGTTTAGTCAGACATTGACCATTGGGGAAAAATGTATTTGTCTGAATTATAAGTTGGCATATAGTTTGGTGTTGGGGTCTAACCATCTTAAGCTGGCATTTAGAGACCCCGGACTGAGTAGTCTGAGCCCTTCTTCCTTACTATAAGATGTAATCTTCCACTTAACAAATCATATTTACAGACAAGGAATCTATTTAATATCCTTGTGTATCCTACTCAGAACTTGGAAGTGTGGCTCTTGTCGTTTGCTGACTCCCAGCATGCAGGGTAAAATGAGGGGAATACATCCACCCAGAAGGAAAATAATACCTCTGTTTCAACTGGAATTGTTTTACTATGATATGCTAATGCAACTTGATAACATATTTTTATGAAATATAATCTAAAACTCTTCAAATTAAGCCTAGAATTTGGACGCATTTTTTGTCAATTTAAGTAATGAATAAAGTTACATGCTAAAAATAGCAATGAATAGAGTTAAAATATTCTTCTGGTTTGGCCATTTATACCTTCATCCCACAGATAATAATCACACAAACAGTGTAAGCCACAGTGTTAGGAGTCTGGGAAATGCCAACATGAGTACATTCTGATCACAAAGAAACTAATATTCCATGCAGGGCAGGACACAATGTAAACATGGCTTCTGTATGGTCAGAATGTATTGTATATATTCCCCTAGTAGATTTATCTTATTAACGTAGTTTCTTTTAGCTCTGGTAAGATTAGTTTGCATTCTTTGAGAATAAAGCAAATGATAACATGGAGAGATAGTAAAGAAACTTGCTAGTGACGCATAATTTTTAAAGAGTAAAAAAATACTCAAAAGGTAAAGTGTAAATAAGAGCAATAGGCACTTGTGAAACTCCTATGTCCCTAGATATTAATATTTACGGAATACAGCTTTCCGGAAGAATTCACTGTGGTGTTCTAAACTAAAGGGACAGATACAGCAGAGCAATGCAAATGCATAAAGGCACCAGGCACTTGGGATGGAGACTAAACATGTGGTATGTATTCAGTAGGGAGACAGGCTGTGTTCTGAGAGGGTGGGGGACTCAGTCCATATTAGCTATAAATTTGTATGAATGCTGAAGGAGCAAGTTTAAAGTCAGTAGGCTATGGCTTCTTTAATGATGAAATTGAAGAACTGAGAAAGCAGTGTCATTATGGGAGATGAATTTATTTTTCACCTGACAGTTTAAAAAGTAGATGAAAAAGCTTTAGAGAATTTTAGGATTTGTGTGTGATAATTAGGCGGCTTCTTGAATTAAGTGAGTACTTCAGAAAAACCACACTGGACTTTTTGAAGAACAAACAAACTTTAAGGGTAGAGAGTTCTGGCCCCTTTCATGTACAATCAAGCTTTCAAATTTAACGGTTGAGCTCTATTTCGTTTCTTCTTGAAATCTCTTCCCAAAGGGTGTTTGTTGTTTATGTTCACTATTAATAGTGCTTGAAAGCTATATAGCATTTCTCTGTTCTCTCCACTTTCACAGCCATTTTTCTTATCCTGAGAACAGCAAACAGCTTTCCAGTTCCATCTAGTGGTAGAAAATTGATTATCATTCTCTATATTGTTTGAATCTTAGGCCTCAGGTTTTAATTTTAATGTCTGATAACGTATAAACCTGGGGAAATTCTGCTTTTCAGGAGTAGGAAGGCATAAACCTCTTCCTGGTAGACAGTCATCATAATCTTGAGTTTTATTACTTCTTCTTCTTCTTAGAGCTCTTGAATACTTTTTCTAGATAAGATCATCATTCTTGTGAATCAGATCAACGTGCAGACCAGCAAGAATAAATGCTCATCCAAAGCTGGGTATTAGCTATTTCTTTTGTAACCTCACCTGCTATGGAAGCTTCTGTCTACCTTTATATACTGTCTCTACTCCGTAAATTACAGTTATGTAATTAAATTAAAATTAAAATACGACACTGACTACATTTTATCAAAATCAGTTTTTCACCTAGAGAGTTAACTGTAGATTCTTGACATTGATAGTAAAGGTAAATTGGAATATCTTTTAAATATTTTACTTTTTACATACAAGTAAAACTCTGAGATCTTTCTGTATTAAAATCATTTGTGAGTGTGTTCAGAGAGGCTGCTGTAAAGAATATAAACCACTCTCTGGACCCAAACTGACATCAATTAGTCAACTACTAGGGTACAGAATGAAATAACATGTTAATTTGAATTAGATTTAAACCTTTAATCACTTGTTTTAGACTTTTCAAATCCACTTTCAATCTAATATAGTGAGTTAATACATACATCTTCTTATTTCTTTAAAATTAAGCATCAATAAGGAAACTTTATCTTACGGAACTCTGCAAGTATAAATTTAAATGGCATCCTTTTCCTAAGGCAAAGATTTTACATGTAAAGCCTTTAATTGCTTATGGAAGAATGGGCTTTAGAGCAGAGATACTTTGTGACAAGGTGTTCTTTATTCCCATTGATGTGAAAATAATTTAGCTTGATAATAAAAATAAGTATATTAAAGCAACTGATTTTGCAATCAGTGTCAATTTCGGTGAATCAGAAACAAATCATTTATTGTATATTTAAGTATGTTATTTAGGATTGAGGAGAACAAAAATGTACTAGGAAAACAAAATCCAATATTTTCAATGCAGAGGTGTTTAGAATAACAGAGGTAATACTGTAGGAGAGATGGATTTCCACTAAAGATTCACTGTCCATCTCTCCTACAGTGGAATATTTGACAGAACGTGGGGAAGGCTGCTAGGTCTTAAAGAATTTGACATGGAAGCTGTAATTTATTTTACCAGCCATTTTTCCCCCCGTTTTCTCATAAACCATTCTCTTAACACCTCTCCTTACACTTTCCATTTTCTTTCTCGAATATTTTTTTTTCTCATGAAGACCTTAGTTTAGAGTTTAAAATGAAGACAAGGGAAGACATAGCTTCTTTTCCTTGTAGGATGCCCACCGAAGTTTCTTTAAAGCTCTCATGACTGTGGTATTGGATGCACCACTTTTACATCCTGACCCTTAATTCAGGGCAAATGGAGATTCTTTCAGGTAGTGGGGATATACTTTTATTCTGTACCTGGTTTATTTTCTTGGTAGAAAATTTTCCTTTCACATGCTGCTGCTTATTTTCTTTCTTTTTCTAATAACACCTTGACAAACTGATGGAGCTGGCAATTATTTTGAAAATAAAGGTGGACATAAACCTGTCTAGGAAGAATTTATCACTATTTAATTACCAGTCGATATGGTAGAGCAGCCTCAAAAGGGTATGAAATAGATTGCAGGCTACACTATTTTACAGGTTGGAGTATACTTTGAAGTTAATAGTAAATTCACAAGCCAACTCTTTCCCCTAAATGTTCATTTGATTAGCGTAAACACCTCAAGTGTTTATTAAACGGCTTTTCTTAATTTTCACTTAGCTTTCCATTCTTTGCTTTTTGTCCTTAATAATATCTTTTGTGATTTTACTGCCACTGAGATTAAAATCATGTCATGTCCATTTATGATTATGGAACTCAGTGATTTTTTTTCCCCTAATTCTAATAGCAAATTCATCATAGGGAAACTAATTGGTGAGACCTAAAAATGATGCTGGTGAAGAAGAAATTATCTAATTAGAAAAGCAGAACATTTAGTAATTGAGCATGAAGAACATTGTTAGATTATTCTTTGTTCATTTAACCAAACATTTATTAAGCACTTACTCTGTGTCAGAACAGATGTCAGATTTCAGAGACAGAGTGGTAAACCAGGCATTATCCTTTTCCTCATGGAGCCTGCTGCACAGGGAAGCAGGACATTAAGGATTAATTAACAAGATTTAGTGTTGGGAGTTCCCGTTGTGGCTCAGTGGTAACGAATCTGACTAGTATCCATGAGGATGCAGATTTGATCCCTGGCCTCGCCCAGTGTTAACCCACTGAGGATCTGGCATTGCCATGAACTATGGTATAAGTCCCAGACATGGCTCAGATCTGGCATTGCTGTGGTTGTGCTATAGGCCAGCAGCTGCAGCTCCGATTCAACCCCTAGCCTGGGAACCTCCATATGCTTTAGGTGTGGCCCTAAAAAGCAAAAAAAAAAAGATTTCATTTTAATGGTATCCTGAAGGAAGCATGCCACTGCTCAGATGAGGACATAATGACTAAGCTGTGGGTCTAAGAATGAGGAATGCGTGGAAGGTGGAAGGAACAGCATTGTGAGAGGCCTGGGTAAGCCAGTTTCCTGTTCACGGGAAATTAGAGTCTGCTGATGACTGGAACACCAAAGAGAAAGAAGTCAGAAATCATAAATGGCATTTGAAAGATTGGCATGGCATAGGTCAGGAGGGCTTTGTAATGATGCTAAAAAAGTTCACTTTGCTCAAATGGAAGGAGGAAGCCCTGTAACTATTTTCAGCAGGGGAGTAGCATGAAGGGATTTAAGATTTTATTGTAGCACCAGTCAATACAGGAGTCAAGGAGATGAGTTAGGACAGTTTTTTGGTTTTGGGGGGATTTTTGATTTCTCCATGATGCTTTGTAAGCATTAGTACTTGCATTTTTCCTGTTATCTTTATGGATATTTATTTATCTGTTTATTCATTCAGTTTTCACCTTTCTGATGGCCATGGGTACCTAAGGTGTTAATTTTTATTTTCTTTTCCATCAGCAAATACTTTCAGGTCCACCTTCAGAACATGGCTGGAGTCTCACCTGGCCCAGGTCAGCATCTTCTGCCCAGATTGTTGCAATAAATCCCTCACTGGTCATTTGCCTTTTCTCCAGTCTATTCGGAAAACTGTGACCAGAGGGATTTTCGCAAAACATAAGTCAGAATCTTTTGCAAAATTTCCCAAGCAAAGTCGAAGTCATTGTATGATTTTACCATTCCGTGTGTGACCTCTCCCCCACGAGTTATTTCTCAGGGCTCATTTTCGTCTTCTCTCCACTGCCCAGGCAAACTGGCCTCCTAATTCTACCTCAGCCATACCAGGCATTCCCCTGCCTCAGGAAAGCACTTGCTGCTGCTTCTGCCTGAAACAGTCTTCTCCCACATGGTCACCTCACTTACTATCTTCAATATTTTTACTTAACTATCATCCTATCAGCAAGACCTTCCTCAATCATACTATTTATCGTCCAATCCATGCTAAAAATTATTTCCCTCTCTGCTTTATTTTTCTCCCCACACTTAGCACTTCCAACACATAACTTAATTTGCTTTATTGTCAGGCTTCCTCTACTAAAGGCTTTAGGAAAGAAAGCATGTCTGCCCTTTTTGTCAGCTGTCATAGTCTTGAAATTCAGAAACTTTGTTGACACATCTCAAGTGCTCAATCCACATTTCATGCAGGAATTAACAAGTGAGAACTGGACACGCCCATTTGTATTAGATGGATTTACTAATTCCCAACATGAGCTGAAGGGAGAAAAATGTGTAGTTACAATTAGCTGAACTTAGAGGTTCTTATTACCTATTGAAGGTTTTGGAGAAATCAGGAAGAGATGTCGCCTGGGTGAAAGGTGCCAATATAAAATAGCATGAAAACAAGCAAATGATTTAAGAAAATTCATCTGAACTGTCCTTGTCTGCCCCCTTCCTTTTCTGATCCCTTCTGAGCTACCATGTTTTATTTCCATTTCAGCCCCTGGAATTCGATTTATGATCCTTTTGAATAGCTTTTAGTACCTTTATGTGACAGTTATGCTGCCTTTTGGATGCCGAACAAACCCTAATGAATTACTGCCACTTTATCTTACATTTTCAGCTCTTTAAATGGGTTCTTTCTTAGCCAAATAACTATCTTGCTGAGTAGCAATATGGTACATACCAAAGATAGTTTTATTTTTGTTGGCCAAAGGGAATGTTTTCTCCATCATGAACAATCATTCTTAGAGAGTAGTAGTTAGTTATAGCCCCGTGTAGTCCATAGTCAAATATATTTTATTTTCTTTTCCTATTTCCAAAAAATAAATTAACATTATAGGAGAAAAGGGTAAAGATTTTAAGAGCAATATTGTTCATATTATTGCCTAAGCATGTTGAACTTGGTTCCAAAATTCAGCAACGAGAAAGATAGAAGCAAAATAATGGTGGAAGCTACCGTTTACTGAGGATTACTATGCTCCCACCATTTGCCAAGCAACTTACTTGTGTTATCTCATTGTATCTAACCCAATAAGACTAATACTGTTTTTCACAGAAGATGAAAGTATCACAGAGAAGTTAAATAACTCATGCAAGATTGCAGAGCTAGGGTTCAGATCAGTCAATCAGATTGCAAGGCTCTAGCTCTTTACTCCTAAACATCCTTAAGAGGGATCAAAGTATAAGTGAAATGTATTTGGAAAATTTTTTAAAAAAACATATTAACACTTTGAAAATATTTATAAATGTTTTATGTCCAATAATCCTTTGGGAAAACACTCAGAGGTTAAAATATGATAGATACTACTTGTTATCTACTTTTACCCATTCAGAATCTACAGGGATTGTGATGAAATGTTTTGATTTTTATAGATTAATCCCTTTATTCTAGAATGTGCATTTTTATACTTATATAATTCATAAGCTTGATGCAGCAAAAATGAATAGAATTTGTTGTACAAAATGGGAAAAATCATTGTATCTTCACAGTAAATGTTTTCCTAATTTTAATTTTTAATATAGTTCCAAGGCCACTGAGCAGAATATTCTAGAAAAAAAAGAAACAGCGAGTTCTATGATAAAGAACTTACTTTACTTTATCTCTTTTGGAAATTCCTACTTATATCACAAGTATCTTTTGGAGATCTCTTTTGGAAATTCCTACTTTTATCACAAGTATCTTTTGGAGATCTCTTTTGGAAATTCCTACTTTTATCACAAGTATCTTTTACTAATTTCTACATAGGTGGAAGAAAGCCAGTGTTATGATATGGACAGGAATTACAAGTGTGTTTTCCCTGGAATCAGACTGATAAGTTGAGATGTATCTATTTGTAATTTTAAATACAAAGCAAAGTCAGTAACATACAGGAGCCAAGTGTGTATCATTAAGTGTATATGGGTGAAGTCGGCCATATTATTGAGCTGTAAGAGAAGTATTACATATGGGTTGTGCATGACATGATAGACCTAAACAAAGACTAAAAATCTTTATTTTAGATGTTATAGTTAATGTGAGATGTTATTTTAGTTAAGTGTTTATTTAGATTAGATGTTATATGTCACTGGTTCATGATCATGATACCTGCTTTTATCCACTGGATTGTGAAAACTTCTACTTTTGAAGAATTTGCCATCTCTCAAGCTCCTATACTGTGTTGGCTTCAGAGTTCCTGTAGTAACTCTTAGTAAGTATTTGCAAGTAACATTATCATTTTAAGCACCATGTAGATACTTCTTTGAACTGTGCTTGCCTATTCTTACAGCTGCAAAACTCCAGAATTTGTATGACAACAGCTAATTTTTGAACCACATTGACTGTTTTTCTCTGTGTGTGTGTGTGTATGTGTGGGTGCTTTTGCTGCAGAGAAGGCCAGCAATCCCCAGAACAGTGGCAGAAGACATACGGCAGGTGCTCTGGGAATGAAGTCTACCACATTGTTTTGGAAGAAAGTACATTTTTTGCTGAATACGAAGGAAAGAGCTTCACATATGCTTCTTTCCACGCACATAAAAAGTAAGTGTCTACTTCCAGAGTGGAGTTAAAATATTAATCAGTCATACCTGTTAAATGCAGTTTTCCATAATATAACCCATATTGGTGTTTGTGAGTTGCAAGTGTTCTTGAATTTTTGACATAATGATTGAGTCATTTGAATTCTAGCCTTTTGAAGGGTCTCTCTCTCTCTACAAGTTAAGATTATTGGGCATGAAATATAGTTTAGTAGGAATATTGATTTTAGTATCATCAAAATTATCTTTATATTTTAATCCTGCAAAAATCACAAAGGCATGAAAATAAATATTCTTTATAGATCTAAATTTTAAGGGGTTGATTAAAATTTAAGCACAGCAAGAATAATGTTTACAAAAACTAGACATTTTAAAAACTTTCTTTGGCCAGAAAAATAAATTATAAGTAAATGTTAGTACCTTTCAATTCAAACATAGACTATTAGTTCTTTCTTTTTGAGAGAAATTATTTACTTAATAAAAAGTATGTCTATCATGAAAGTAATATATTATTAGTATTATAAAAATATTAACATGAACTTTTAAAGGTTTATGATATATATTGTATATTCAGCTCATCTAATAGCTAAAGTATTTAATTCTCAACATGATTCTATTCATGTATTATTATATTTAAAATATTTTTGCTTGATATTTTTATAAGACTATTGAGATAAAAATATTGTGTACCAAAAAGTATATCAGAAATTTTAAGTAATATCTGTTACATACAGTGGTTGTTATTTCTCCTAATTAAGCTGCTTATCTATTCTAAACTAATGATTTTTTCTAAACATTTTTTTAATTCAACACAGAACAAAAATAAATCTAGGGACCCTGATTCTTTCTTATGTGACCTTGAGTAAGTTTATTCCTTTCCCCTAGGCCAATGGCTTTCAAATTTTTTTAGCTAAAGTACAAAATACTGTTTTTATCTTTTTTGGCCAAATTAAGATATAGATTTAATGGGAAGACCGAGAACACGCATACAAAATTTAGTAAGGTAATACCCTTACTAATTAATATGCACTCTGATTTTTCTGTTATCTTTTATTCTTTGTTTTTCTTCTTTGTTAATTTTATTTACTCTTCTTTGTTAAAAATGTATAGCCATAATCAACTAAGTTGATTTCACAACACACTAAGGACATAGTTTCTTTTCTATGAAAACAAGAGCCTTGAACTTTTAGCGTCCTGTCAGGCTTTATTATTTTTTTTATTCTTTTGTTTATATAATGATTTTTATTTACTTTTTTCATTATAGCTTGTTTACAGTGTTCTGTCAATTTTCTACTATACAGCATGGTGACCCAGTTACATATACATGTATAGATTCTTTTTTCTCACATTATCATGCTCCATCATAAGTGACTAGATATAGTTCCCAGTGCTACACAGCAGGATCTCAATGCTCATCCACTCTAAAGGCAATAGTCTGCCTCTATTAACCCCAAGTTCCCAGTCCATCCCATTCCCTCCTCCTCTCCTTGGCAAGCACAAGTCTGTTCTCCAAGTCCATGATTTTCTTTTCTGTGGAAAAGTTCATTTGTGCTGTATATTAGATTCCAGATACAAGTGATATCATATAGTATTTGTCTTTCTCTTCCTGACTGACCTCACTCAGTATGATGGAACTAGGGACTTTCATACTGTCAGGCTTTAAAATGTTCCTCGCTGAGCTTTTAATTTCCCTTTGCCTTATAATATAGAAGTTGACATATTTTCTTACATAAGGAAACTTAAAAAAAAAAAAAAGATCTTTGCCGAATTTCAAATCTTAAACTCTTTTATTCTCTTTTTAAAATTAAGGTTTGGTGTCTGCTTGATTGGTATTAGGAGAGAAGATAATAAAAACATTTTGCTGAATCCAGGTCCTCGATATATTATGAATGCTACAGATATATGTTTTTATATTAATATTACCAAAGAAGAGAATTCAGCATTTAAAAACCAAGACCAGCAGAAAAAAAGCAATGTATCAAGGTCATTTTATCATGGACCTTCTAGATTACCTGTACATAGCATTATTGCCAGCATGGGTAAGTATAAATAAATTTGAAAATACCATTAGTTTATTTCCTTAAAAAGAATAATAAATATACTTTAATTTTTATTATAATTTCAAAGTTAAATTTAAAACATACTTGTATATATTATATACTTGGCTTAACTAAATAACTGAGGATACAAAACAAAATTTCTAATCTCTTGGTAAGAAACTAAGCTCATTCAAAAGTTGTAATAATTATTTCATAGATCTGACTTGAATATAAGCAACTGATATTTCTATATTTCTTTGTAGGTTTTATATTGTTACCAATAGCAGCTATTTCAAATCTCTGTTTTTTTTTCAGAACTCTCCTATTCTTTCTCATTCTCACCATTGAACTTAGCTTCTATGACACAGTAATATTTTTTAAAAAGATTCAGACAAGTAAGAATTTCCTTTAAATTTTGCCACCAAACCACCTACAAACCTACAAGCATTTAGTTTCTGTCACAAGGAAAATATGTTCTTTTTTTTTTTAGCTTCTAATATTTTAATGTGAGTCTCATCCTTTATGTAATGGACCCATCTCCATTATCTCCTTAGGGACTTTATTCTTTAATTCATCCTTATTACCTAACTTGATCTTTTTTCCAAAATCACTGGTTCATTCTTTCCTCTTTCCCTCTGTCTCTCTCTTTCATATCCCTACACACACACACACACACGCTTTTGGACCTCATGTCACACCATCTTCACAGATAAAATCTGAAGAGCTGTCTTCAGTCACTGGCTTGAAATCTTATTTTCTCCTTACGTCTATACCAGTTCAATCTGAAATCTACAATCATTATATCACTGCAACTGCTCTGGCAAGGCCACCACTCTCCTCTCCGTCACTAAATCCAGTGGTCATCTTCACAGCTTATGGCAGTGTCGACCACGTTCTTAAAATGCTGCAATGCCTTTTCTCTGCATCCTGGGTGTTCCTTTTCTCTAAGTTACATCTGTGCTCAGAGATTCTATTGTTATTTAAACCACTCGGTTTGTGGTACTATTCAATGACAGTCCAAGCAGACAAATGTACATAGTATTGGGGAAACTGACCAGAATCATGAAGAAATAAGGAGAATGTATAACAAAACAGAAACAGACTCACAGATACAGAGAACGAACTAATGATTATCAGTGGGGAGGGGCGTGAGGGTGGGACAAAGTATGTGAGGGAATTAAGAGGTGCAAATTGCAAGATCCAAGAAATGCATAGCACAAGAAACATAGCCAATATTTTATAATAACTCTACATGAAGTACAATCTACAAAAATACTGAATCACTATGTTGTACACCTGAAACTAATAAAATGTTATCATTTAACTATACTTCAATAAAAATAAGTACATAAAAATAAAAATATAATGTTGTTAAGTCAACTATAACTCAATTTAAGAAAAAAGAACTGGGAGTTCCCACTATGGCACAACAGGATTGGTGACAACTCTGGAGCACTGGGACTCAGGCTCGATCCCAGGCCTGGCAGAGTGGGTTAGGGATCTGGTGTTGCTGTAGCTTTGGCTTGGATCTGATCCCTGACCTGGGAATGCCATATACCTTGTGGTGGCAAAAAAAAAAAAAAAAAAGCAGTGAAAAACAAAACTTAAGAAAAAAAAGGGAAAAAAGAATTGGAGTTTCCTTGTAGTTCAATGGGTTAAGACTCCAGCATTATCACTGCAGCAGCTCAGGTCACTGCTGTGACTAGGGTTCAGTCCCTGGCCTGGGAACTTCCACATACCATGTGTGTGGCCAAAAAAAAAAAAAAAAGGGGGGAAAGAACAAAGAATACAAAGAATTAAGTGGAATGACACAGGATTGGTGAACAAACAAAAGCATAAGAAGTAGTGGGTAATAGACTCTGAAGATGAATGGTATAAACTGGGATTACAGAGGATTAAAGAAAATTGGTCTGAAAGAGACGGTGACAACATTGAAGCTATTTTCTGCGCCTCCAAAACACGGCCATCTCTTCAGGTTTGCAGCCTTCAGAATCGTAGGGAAAGATGTCAGGGAAGAGCCAGTTTTCATTAGGGGAAGGAAAGGTTCACCAAGGAAGTTGTTTCTGTAATTGCAACTGCTTTTTAAATTGTGTTTCCCTGCCAAGTTCTGACTTTCTCACGATCACCTCCCCCATGCTTCGCTTGGCGCCAGATACCAGTGTTGGCAGAATTCTCATGAAATGACCAGATTTCCCTGTGTTATGCAGGAAAATGATAGATAGTTAGAGGTGATATGGGGTCAAATATATCCAGGAAGGGGTGAATTCAGAGAACATGGTTCCTTAGGAAGAAGGTAGGGATTTAATCCCCCAAACAAGAGTAAAGATTAGCTTTATGTAAATGAAGGCATGTCTGTTTCCTTCCAAACAGAAATAAGGAAAGAAAACTTTGGTGGAGCTGTCATGCTCACGTGCTTGAAGTTAGGGAATGGAACGACTTCTTCTGTAATAACTTCTCTTTTCTCCCTAAATTAAAAAATGCTGTCATTGGTGGAGGATGTGTCATAAATGTGGATTGCAATTCATAGTATCAGGATATAAATCTTATCACATGGCTTTATTTTTATAAATCAAATTTATAAAATTTAATTTTTTCATCAGATCCATTCACCTGTTAATGGAAAATTTAATCTCATTTTTTCTATGATCCCCATCTCCCTAAGACACATTGAATTGTAAATTAGTCCTTATTAATGGTGCTAAAAAACTGGCCCACTGTATAGTGTCTGATGCCAGCCATCTTTATCTTTGCTCAGATATGGGTATTGCTGAGTGTTGGTCATCACATCCTTTTCTTGGGTTTAGCAGTCCTGGTCATATTCCTACATGCCCCTCACAGATCACAGTTGCTTCAAAGAATGAGACAAAATGAAGACTAAGTGCCTTTAGAAGGATGCTATCAAAAAGTACATAAATGAAGTGAGTGATTGTGAAGTGACGTCCATCATCAGTTAGATTGTATTATTTCCTATAGAAAAGGGGGAGACATCAGCTTCCCTTAAATTGATGTTTACATTAAATTTTAATGAAAAATCTCAAAAGAATTTGTTTCTTCTGTGTACTATTCCTTGAGTACCCCAAGTATTCAGAAGCCATAAGCTATTTAGATTTTCTGTTCTTATTGCCTCAAGGTAGCTCCATGGCTTGTGCTCAGCTTGTCTTTTGGGTCAAAAATCCAGTGTCATGACTTTAGGGTGGCCCTTCTCATCACCTAGTGAAAAGTCTGTTCCTCCTCCTGCTTCCTAATTCCAATATTCTTTAATCACATTATTCCTTTTTATATTCTGCATGGTATCTGGCATTAGCTAAAATGACTTTTTTCATTTATTTGTCCACTTGGTTATTTTAAAGATAAACTTGTACATGTAGAAACTGAAACGACTGAAAAATTTTTTTCGTGAATTTTTGTTGTCGTTGTTGCTTTTTAGGGCCACACCTGCAGCATTTGAGAGTTCCCAGGCTAGGGGTCAAATCGGAGCTGCAGCTGCTAGCCTAAGCCACAGCCACAGCAACAGTTTGTAGCAATGCTGGATTCTTAACCACTGAGGGAGGCCAGGTTTGAACTTGCATTCTCATGGATACTAGTCGGGTCCATTCCTACTCAGCCACAATGGGAATTCCCTGTTAATTTTACATAAATATAAATTGAAACAAGGTATTTTTTAAATTTAAATTTCTATGTATTTCAGGATTTTACAAATTATGTTTCATGCTATGGAGCTAGGTGTAGCAAATACACTTTTGTACAAACAGGTTTTTCTTTTTTTTACATATGGGCAAAAATGCCCATATTGAAAGGAAATAAATAACCTTTGCGATTAAAGGATAAACTCTATGTAGTATATTTCCTGGTTGTACTGGCTGTATTTCATTTCACTTTGATCAGTAAATGGTTGTTGCTTCTTCTAGGTGGCCAGTGCCTTGATGGATTTTCATGTTTCATTGTTCTAGGTACTGTGGCCATAGACCTGCAAGACACAAGCTGTAGGTCAGCAAGTGGGCCTACCCTGTCTCTTCCTACAGAAGGAAGCAAAGAAATCCGAAGACCTAGCATTGCTCCCGTTTTAGAGGTTGCAGATACATCATCCATTCAAACATGTGATCTTCTAAGTGATCAGTCAGAAGATGAAACTACACCAGATGAAGAAATGTCTTCAAACTTGGAGTATGTTTGTAAGATTTCCCGGGATTTCTGCTTCCCCTGAAGAACTCATGTTCCTCCCTTCTGGACATCCTAGAACCAATCCTAAACACTTCTACCAAAACACCCTTCCTATTAGCCATTCTCTTGACAACAGAGTATTCTAAGCCCTCAGATTTACGGCTTCAACAGATATTTATCTCATTTAGCCTCATTTTTCTTTATATTATCCTCTACCCTTAAAGTAAAAATAGGTAAATCAGGACTTCCATGATAGAAACTGTATTTTCATAATGATACGGTTTTATTAAATTACATGGTAGCTTTAATTTATTTTTCCACCCGTGTATTGAAGTATAGTCAGTTATTCAATGACATGTAATACAGCTTCCTCATTAAGCTCCTTTGCTAATCTCAGCATTCAGCAATCATTTTCTTTCAGGATACTTCAATAATATTTTGAATGAATGAATAAATGAAGGACTAGTTCTCTTTACAAACATTCCATAATAAAGAGTATCAGTGAACAAGCTATGAATCACATTTTACTCTCCAGTAGGGTGTTTTTGTACTTGTCTTATTCCTATATTATGTCATTTCCTTTTTTTTTCTTCTCTTTTTTTTAGGGCTGCACCTGCGGTATATGGAAGCTCCTAGGCTAGGGGTTGAATTGGACCTGCAGCTGCCAGCTTATGCCATACCACAGCAATGCCAGATCTGAGCTGCATCCACCACAGCTCACAGCAGAGCCAGGTCCTTAATCCACTGAGTGAAGCCAGGAATTGAACATCCGTCTTCATGGTTACTAGTCAGATTAGTTTCTGCTGAGCCAGCACGGGAACTCCTATGTTGGCATTTCTTGAGGAAAGCACAGTGGTCCACAGCCTTGACCGTAGAATTGGAAGGAATTTATTTCCCATGGCACTTCCACCTTATACTGGTTATGTGCAAGTGACTTTGATTAAAAACACCTGTCCCACAATGCTTTGCCTACAAACAGAGTCTAATTGCTCCTCACGGTGTTCATGTGAAGATTAATTGAGATGATGGGAAAATGAGCTTGGGACAATGCTCTATGCAGAGTAAGCATTGAGTATTAATTACTATTAAATGTAGTGCTAGTAATAGTAGCAATGGTAACATCGTTCAAACACAGCTCCTAATATTCTTCATATAATAGACATTACGGTAATGTTGAATCAAACTAAGATGAACTGAAACATAATTGAAACTTAAAGAAAGTCTTCTTTTAATCCTCCGCACTACTAAACATTTATTATGAGAAAATTAGACATACCCACAGAAGTTAATTCCACTCTCTGAGAAATTAATAATACTCAAATATGCTTAGGAAATATTTGATGGGAACAAGGAGCTGTTTGACCACCAGTGTATTTCTAGAAATGGTGATGTGTGTTGTGATAGAAATTCTTTTTTTACATGTACTTCTGAGAAAATTGAGGTGGATTTTTTTTCTAGAAAAATGAAAAACACGTTGAGGTAATAGCGGAGATTATCAACTTCTAAATTTGCAAAATGTTCTCCATTTTGCCATTCTAGCTAATGATGTCTGGAAAATAGTTCTAACTAGGTTTTAAATGTCTTGGTTTGGAAGGTAAATTTTGTCAAGAAATAGCTGTCGTAATGGATGAGAGAACTTGCCTCCACCAAATTTTCTTTTATATCTTAATTTTCATGTATGCTCTTCCTTTTGGATAGTTTCATTGTGAAAATTATACAGTCATAATGTGCAGGTGACTATTTTTATGAAGTCAGCAAACAAACTGAATATCTTGAGTACTATTTAAGCATGATCCAAGCAAAAACTCTGATTTTGGTGTGTGTTTAATGGAATCATTTACTCAATCATTTACTCTTTTTTTCTTTTTCTTTTTGGTTATGGAACTATGATTAATGAATAGTGATAGAGTGAGTCATAATAATGCATTTTGCTTTAGATATGTTTTATAAGGATGAACATGACTTTTCTTAAATCTTTTACTGGGGGTTGGCAGACTTTTTCTGCAAGGAACCAGCTCATAAATACTTTAGAGTTTATGGACCTGTGGTCTTGATGCAGTGACTCAACTCTGCTTCTGAAGCACAGAAGCCCCCAAAGACAATCCATAAGATGAAGGATCATGGCTATGTTTGACAGAACTTCACTTGTGGACACTGAAGTTTAAATTTCTTACCATTTTCACACGAAATGAAATATTCTTGTTTTGACATTTTTCCCCCAACCACTTAAAAATGCAAAACCTTTTTAATTTACAAAACCAGTTGATGGGCCGGACTGGGTCCATGTTCTAAACTATCTCCTTATCAAACTGTAATTGCAGCATGAAGAGTTACTCGATCTAAATTTATCAAAGTAGAGGAACATGGCTATAACTTAATTGTCTAACTTTGCCTGCACTATTCAAGGCAATTCAATATTTCATATTTTACAGCTACGCTAAAGGCTACCCACCTTACTCTCCATATATAGGAAGTTCACCCACATTTTGTCATCTCCTTCATGAAAAAGTGCCATTTTGCTGCTTAAGACTAGACAAGGTAAGCACTTGCTGCTGTTATTTTCTGTAAAACTAAAATTATGTCATTGTGTAATTACTTATATTTAAATAATTTCATACAGTCTTTGACTAAAACTTATTTAAAGAGTGCTATTTTTTTCAAATGTAAAATGTGATAGATAAATTGAATTTCACGTTCTTAACTGCACTAAAGATTACCCAAGAGCTTTACTCTCTACTAATGTACCCAGTGTGTTGGTCAGTGTTTTAAAGAGAGAAACAAAGAGGCCAGAGCCTCAAACCTATAGACTCTCAACATCCAGAGCCTCCCCAGATCATTCTGGCCAAATGTGCTCTGTTGATTTTACTAGGGATTTTGGCCTTAAACCTCAAGATGGACTTGCATGACATGGTGGAATTGGCTAGTCCACGAGTTAGCCACAAAAATTCATCGTTGACTAGACAGGATGTGTCTTGCTTAATATCTTCTTTCCTAAAGATTTTACAGTAGTTCTTGGTTCCTGCCTGGATGTTCAGGAGAAACCATCCAAAATAGAAAGATTCCAAGAAAGCAGGAATGTTTATCTCTTTCACAGTATGATGACTGGGCATGGCCTGTGTAAGAATTTCTTCCCCAGATGAATAAGAATGCATAAAAGTAGAATACTCTCAACAAACCCCCCACACTTCCCAGAAACGAAAGTGTGTCACTAATTCTAACCAGGAATTTTTTTCTTTTATTCCAAATTTTGGGGTTAGCCGGAATTAAAATCCCAGCCCTCTGCTTACAGGCTTTTATTTGGCCAAATAACTTTACCATTAATTTTCAGTTTCCTTATCTGTAAAATACTTATGATTTTAATAGGAACCCTACAGAGCTCTTGTGAGGATTATCTACATTAGTGAGGAAAGTTTAACCCAGTGCCAGGAAGTTCCTTCACACATTTTGTTAGTATTCTTACTACCATTATTTTTTTCATATGATAAACATTAGGAATCTTGACTGTTGCTGTCACTCTTGAAAAAGATCAACAAACTATTAGAAAATTTCTGCCTTTATCTTCCTAAAGTTGTTTTGGTGAATCCTTCCCCCCCCCCAGTGAGTACACTGCCCATATTCATCCTGACCCATTAAGATGGACAGTTCCATCTCTCACTGACTTATTTTGGGCCAGTCCTTGTTTTACTTTCCTGCTTGACAGTGCTGGCTTGCTGTGTAATTTTGGTAACCTTGATAAGTCTTGAGCTTCAGAGCCCTTTTCCCGGATCGGTCCCTTCTGGGAACCTGTGACTGATTTTTTACGTATGACCTTTGTGTTCTATTCCTTAAAGGGGGTTTCCAAAATAATACAAGCTTTAGGCCCCATAAAACTTGGATTCACTTCTGGTGGCATTTTACTTTTTAACACACAAAGAGAAGAAAAATAAAAAAAAACGTTGGGAAACCAGAGAGTGGAAATTATTTCTCTTCGAGCAGATAACCTGATATAATGGAAAGCTAAGCTTTCAAAGATGAAGATTGTTGGAGGAGAAATAGTCTTTTCAAGCTGAAAGTCTACAGGCTGTCTCGTTACTGTAGTAGGAAGGCAAAGTATTATTGATTGGCTGAGATTACTATTACCGTTACTTAGGTCGCGGTAGGCTGGCTGGAGGTGGTGGTCAGCAATGTAGATGACGGCCCACTTTGCGATTAGAGCGTGGGATTATGCAGTCAGTCCTCCTCATCTGTGAATGTGTGAGCTGATAATACGCTGCCCACTTCATTCCGCATCAGTATCAGCAGCAGGCTAGTTCCTGGTCAAGAGTTATCAACACCAACTTCCCTCTTTTGTCCTCATGTTACTTTTTAATTTTTTCTTACTAGTTGAGCTACTTCTGAGTCTCCTAACTTAGTTCCTTTCCCTCATTTGATTCCCTAAATATTGAAGTCTATAGCAGTCTCAACGTCCGCCTTCTCTTTCCATGACCTCTTTCCATGACTTATTTCATGTGGCATCAGATCCTGCTTACATGAGTCATTCTCCGATCATACTTCCGGGGAAAACTTACTGTCTTTCTCCTCTACCGTTTCCCTTTTCTCCATTGTTTCTTCTGCCTCTATCCTTCCTTCTGAATTGATCTTCCTACGTGCATAATTACAGCTTTTGGAAATTCTACTAGTGAGATCCTATGAGTGGTGAATTCTTTCCACTCCAGTTTCCCTAGAAATGTCCTTATTGTACCCTCTTACTTGAAGAATAGTTTTGCTGGGTGTCCAGTTCCAGGCTCCCAGTTTTCTTTCTCTTTTAGCATGTTAGGATTTTATTTTCCACCTTCTGCGCTCCATGTTGCTGGTACGAGGTCAGCTGTTGTCCTAATTTGTGCTTCTTATAGGTAGCCTCTCTTTATCTTGCTGCTTTTAAGATCTTCTTGTTGTCTTGGTTGTTCTGCAGTTTTATAATGTATATGACACTGAAATTCTCTTTATTTTGATTAGGATTCTTTCGGTTTCCAGAACCTGAGGATTTGGGTATTTTATTCATTCTAGGAAACCCTCATTCAATATTTATATGAATAGGGAATCTTTCTGATTCTCCCACCTCTTTTTCAGGTATTCTGTTTAAATATATATTATAATCTCACACTATCTTCCAAGTATCTTATTTTTTCCATACTACTTTCTTTTTGCCTCCTGTGTTCTGAGGAATGGCTTCAACTCCTGCCATGCAGTTGATACCTTCAGATGCATCAAATATTAAATTCAAAACATCTTTGGAGTTTTCATTTTTAATTGTTACATTATTTTTAGTTCCAAAATAGAGTATAGGTAAATTTTAAAATATACCTACCTGAATATTTTCATTAGCCTCTTGTTTTCGGTTCATACTTTAATGTTCTCTTTTATACTTTAAACATAGTAAGCTTACCCATTTTATATTCTGAATTTAACAGCAGTGAAATCTGTAGTCTTTGTGTGTCTAATTCTGTTTCTTCTTGTTTCTTCTAACTCAAGGTGCTTGTTCCCAACAATATTTTGTAATTTTTTATTAAAGAATAAAGGCAGGGAACATTCCTGATTTGATGATGAATCCACATAGAATCAACTAACCTCAACCCAAATAAAAAGAAACCCACATAGAAACATATAAAGATTAAAAAAACATACTAAAACACTTTTCCAGGCAGATAATTTCGTTTAAAAGAAACTTGATTTAATAATGTTAGGTCCAATAAATTCTAGCTCCCAGGAAGTAGCAAAATACCCTCAGGAAAACAATGTTTTGGTAAAGTGTTAATTTTTGTTGCTGTTATTATTGTTAGCATTAGTATTTTACTTTTGAGTATTTCCGTAATCATCTTGGCCAGTAGGTATACATTTAGAAAATTAGGATTTTTTGGTTTTGTTTTTTAACCAATAATAATAATAATAATAATAATCTCTTTCACTATCCATCCTTTTATTTATTTATTTATTTATTTATTTATTTATTTTATTTTTTGCCTTTTGTCATTTTATGGCCGCACCTGCGGCATGTGGAGGTTCCCAGGCTAGGGGTCTAATTGGAGCTGTAGCCACTGGCCTGCGCCGCAGCCACAGCAACGCAGGATACGAGCCACGTCTGCAACCTACACCACAGCTCACGGCAACGCCGGATCCTTAACCCACTGAGCAAGGGCAGGGATCGAACCCGCAACCTCATGGTTCCTAGTCAGATTCGTTAACCACTGCGCCACGACGGGAACTCCACTATCCATCCTTTTAGTACTCAGTACTTAGAATGTTTCAAGGTTATCGTTCTATTTCTGGAAATGAAAGTCAGAAAAAAAAATGAAAAATAAAAAAAGTCATTTTTCCCAGCTTTATTGAGGTATAATTGACCAATAAAAATTGTATAGATTTGAGTCATATAGCATGGTGCTTTGATATATATCTATGTTGTGATGATTCTTAAATGTTGATGCCCAGATGTCATTGAGCAGCAAGATTCAGTTACGATAGAATACATACTGCTGACTTTTCCTCTTCCCACATCAAGCTGCATACCTGCAACTCATTTGTCTTGTCTGTGCACACCTTCAGTCTGGAGAATTGGGCTTAGAAAAATGTAACTCTTTCAAATTTGTTTGCAAACAAAGGATTTGCTAGGTTAGCTTAATTTTATATTTCCATATATCCTAAATTTTTTGACCAACTTTTAGTGGAGTATAAAAATGGCATTTCTTTGTATAATTTTTCTTCTCTAGAGTTGCCAGCATAACTACTATGAGGACGCAAAAGCCTATGGATTCAAAAATAAGCTAATTATAGTTGCAGCTGAAACAGCTGGAAATGGATTGTATAATTTTATTGTTCCTCTCAGGGCATATTATAGACCAAAGAAAGAACTTAATCCCATAGTACTGCTATTGGATAACCCGTAAGTATGTTTTAAAATACATGAACAAGACAGAGTTTTTAATATTTTATCGGAAATAACTTATTTTCATTTATTTAGAATAAGTTAAATCAGATACATTATGGCACATGATTCACTGGGAGATATATTCTGTGCTGTGGTACAAAAAAACCATCGAATATGGTTGTGTTTCACAGATACTCCTTAAAACATTGCTGGAATACCCTGAGCTTTTTATCTGAAACTCTTTTGTAAGTGGTCATCGTTCTATACCAGTGGGAAACACGCCACCAAAATAATTACAGTAATTTTCCTTAAATTAATCAACTAGCCTGGAAAATCTCTGCCAAAACCGGACAATTCTGTTGTCTTTGTAGAGACCAGTAATTATCAGAGGAGCATATTAAATGATCCATTTTATGTCACTCCATGACAAACCCATAAGTCATTACGATTCTTCCACTGTTAAACGTATATTCTTAACATGACATGAATAGGTAATAATTTACCGTGTTCACTTATTTTCATAATGTTTGAGTGATAGACTCTTGTGAAATAAGACTACTTACACATTTCAAAATCCTTATGCCAATATAAATATAGATTACTGAACGCTATAGTCAAGTCCATTGTATACTAAAACTGTGATATTTTTCTCTCTGTGTCAATTTAGTAGCAAATTGTCCTTAGATCAATACCATTATTTTAGAATGCGCCAACTCTCCTCTTAAATTCTCAAGAGATGCAAAAATTCCAGAGTAATCTAAATAAGGCCCAAACTTGCTCTCTTGTCTCTGCCTTTAAAATTTACCAAAAGAATTTTCTTAAAAGATATCATATAACTTCATGACATTGTTTATTCTAAATATAGGAATATCAGGATACTCATGGATGAATTTTTTTTTTAGCATCAGTATCACAATGATAATCAGATCTAAAAATTGGGTATGCCTCTAGATTGTTCAGTTGAAGAATTTTCCAGTATGACGACTCAGTGACTTATTTATTTTTTTTTTTAGGACCGCACTCACAGCACATGGAAGTTCCCAGGCTAGGGGTCAAATTGGAGTTACAACTGCTGGCTTACGCCACAGCCATAGCAACACCAGATCTGAGCCATTTCTGTGACCTATACCACAGCTCACAGCAACACCGGATCCTTGACTCACTGAGCAAAGCCAGGGATCGAACCTGCATCGTCATGAATACTAGTTGAGTTCGTTTCTGCTGCGCCACAGTGGGAACGCTGGACTCAGTGATGTTTTTGATGCCACTTGGGCATCCAAGGGAAACTGAGGTAATTTAGAGCAGGTGTGGGGGAACAGAAGCTTAGACCCAATGTGAGAAGAAATAAAGGCTTAATAAAAAAATCTTAAGAGAATAAAAATGAGTTGATGGATGCTTTGGGTGACAGGGAATGTTGATAAAGCACCTCCCAGGTCTTGGAATATATCCCTACTTCTGGAAATTCTCTGGCAAGAAGTCCCAAGAAACTGGCTGAAATCTAGCATACAAGAGAAGTTTATTAAGTGTGTGTATGCAGAAGTGTCAGCTTTGAACTCTTTTTCACTCATGGTGTGTCCACTTCCTTAAAGATAGAATTTAAGACAGGGGTAAGCTGATTGACTTTGAGAACCCCCCCTCCCACCGCTCTGCCACCTGCCGCCCGTGGCTTGGATCAAAGAGGCAGATAGGAAGAGGCTTAAAAGGAAATAAGTGGAACTGTGCCTACAGCATCCCAGTGATAAAGCAGAGGGTAAAAACCAACCTTTCTCCTTCTTTATATTATTTTAAGGTGTAATTTCTTGTCCTGATGCATAAATCTCCTCATTGGGTTCTTGTACCCAATTTCAACACTTGTGAGTGCATCAGAGGGTTTCCCCATACCTCCAGCAAGCCATGCTCAGGATGTCAGCTCAGTGCTGGGGAGAATTCAACTCAATTCTGACCCTGTCTACCCAGAGAGAGTATCCGGTGCCATAGGTTGAAAGTCCAGTCCTCACCCTCACTTCAGAAGCCAGTCACAAGCCAGGTTATCATCGATGCTTCTAAGTGATCAGCTGGAGACTGGAAGCTCCCGTGACACCCTCCTTGGCCTTTAGATGTTTGCACATCCAGGCCGATATCCGTACTTATGACTGACTGGCTATAAATCAGAGGTTCCCACTACCACCTACTCAAATTCAAGTTATTTGCTAGAGCAGCTCACAGAATTGTGAGAAATATTTTACTTACTAGATTGTCAGCTTGCTTTAACTTAAGAACAGCCAGATGGAAGAGATGCACCAGTCAAATTAGGGGGAAAGGGTATGGGGCTTCCACGCCCCCCGTGAGGACACCGCTATCTCCAAGTCTCTACCTGTTCCCCATCCCAGAAGTTCTCCGAACTTTGTCCTTTTGGGGGTTTGGATGGAAGCTTCATTACATAGGCGTGATTGATTAAATCGTTGGCCATTGGTGATTGAACTCAATCTCTGGCCCCTCCCCCTCCCCCCAAATCGGGGATGGGACTGAACATTCTAACCCTCTATTCGTGGTTAGCTCCCCTGGCAAGCAGCCCCCATCCTGAAGGTACTTTCCGAAGTCACCTCATTAACATACACTGAGTTGTGGTGGTTAAGGGCTTGTTATGAAGAACAGGACACCCATTGGACATTTACGGCTCTGAAGTGATTTCCGGAACTGAGGATGGGAGACCAAATATTATGGAAAAGGATGCTCCCATTACTCTTAACACTGAGGAAATTCCAAGGGTTTGGGGAGCTATGAGCTAGGAAACGTGATAAAGACCAAATATATATGAGAAGTCTACATGTGAACGCCAGATACATAGTTCTTAAAAATCGCACTATTATTGTACCTTCGAAAAGAGTCAGTCTCTCCAGATTTGGGAGTGGAGTTTACCGCATGGAATGGAGATGGGTTCCTCTCCTCTTTGATATCCAGTCTTGCTAAATAATCCTATCTCTGCATCACCAATCCCCATATCTCCACCTTATTATTCCAGTGAGCAGGCGGCAGGAGCTAGGGTTCCTTAACTTGTGTACCTTGTGTAGACTGTGGAATTGCCATGACTGAATCAGTCCCTTTCTGCTTGGTTTTGAATGAACAGTTTGCCAAAATGCCCAATAACTGAGTGTTTGCTTGATTGACATATATTAATGTTGCAAAATCAAACAGTTGTTTCTGCAGTGTTAATTCCTAACTCTAATCAGTCAATCATGGAAAAATCTGAAAACTGCTCCTCAAAAGCGGTCAGTATTCATATATATACATCTATGTTTTATAGCATTTTATCAGAGAATATTTTATCTGATTAATGCTATGGTGATCATTTAATAAAATTAGTGTTTTTACTGCCACCTTTTATTATAGTAATAATTGTTGAGCATTTACTTCATGTACTGGATACTTTATCTTTATTAGACATTTTATTTCTGTAGAAATATATCTACATCCTGTAGTGATAATTTATCCTTGGAAAGATGTACCAAACAGCTTAAGATTGCAAAGTTTGCAAATTACCTTGATAACATTTAAACAAGCCAGTCTGTGGTACTTGACTATACCACTGTTCCTTATCTTACAGAAAAGAAAAGTAGACCAAAGAAGTTAAATAACTTTTCAAGGTCAGTTCTAGGATTAGAACCTTCTATGCCACTCTCAGTTCTTCTAACTATATAATTTTACTTATTATTCTTTTAACTATATAATTTTACTTATTTACATATTTCTGCAAAGATACATTGCTTGTCAATACTTTTTAGAAACAAGAATATTTTAACTTTGGATTATTTTGCATTAAATTTTTTTCTTTGCTTTCCTAACAACTCAAATTTTGGAATCCAGCTATTAACATGATATTGTTTATTACATGATTTTATTAGGTTTGACTTTTTATCAAAGGGTTAGGATGAAAGTCAATGCCATAAAGTTGATCAGTTTCCTATGCATTTCCCGAAAGTAACATCCAACATTTTTATTAGTTGTCCTCTGTTCCTTTGATCAAGAATAAGGAAACAAAAACTAAACACTGATAAAAAAACGTTCCAGGAAGTTTCATGCAGTCCTTTTATTTTTTAAACAATGAGATTCTTGTTGCCCTGCTATGGCCAGTATTTTTCAATCTATCCTAGAATGTTACAAAGAAATATGGTACTTTCTTCTTTAACATATTTCCATGTATAAAGAGTTTGTTCACTAATAACTGTTCACCCTTCTACAATGATTAGCTTAGTAGGGGTTTGGTTTTATTTAAAATTCACATGAGCATTGCTGAAAGTTATATTTAATATATGGCTACTTAGAAAATTTAGTTGAAAGACCAATTAATTCAGTAGACCAGAAATAATAACAGAGGTCACAGGTATGGAATTTAAATTGTTTATGATATTCACATAAGTAATATGTCAAAATAGGTGTTCACAATGTTTCCAAATTAGAAAGCCTTCTCCATTTCGTGTGGTAATTAAATAAAACCTGAGCACATTGGAAAACATCTTGCACTTGACACTGGTTCATTAGTGCTAGCCTCAATTCTGATCGGTTGGCCATTTCTTCTGTTTGGTCTGTTGTTGTGCCTTAACTGATGTTGAATATTTTAATTAGATCTCAACCTTAAAAGTCGTCTTGTCGTCTGATAGCATGATTTCATTTGAGAGATGGAAGCGAGGGTCAAATGCTTTTGGAATATTTACCAAAAGCCTCATACAGTTAAAGTGCAATATCCAGGCTTATCTTAGTCTTTACATCTGCTTTAAACTGTCCCTTTATTAAATCAGTCTTCTTTCCATATGTAGTGACGAGTAAGCTTCAGTTCAACTTATTTCAAAGGTAATGATAAACTATTGATCTATCAGGGTCCTTACTGAAGACATTTAAACCTTAGAATCATGCAGATCTGAAATAGGGAGTTCCCACTGTTTCTCAGTGGGTTATGAACCCAAGTAGTATCCATGAGGATTAGGGTTCCATCCTTAGCCTCACTCAGTGGGTTGACAATCCTGCGTTGCCGTGAACTGTGTATGGTGTCAGTTGCAGATGTGGCTTAGATCCCGAGTTGCTGTGACTGGGGCATAGGCTGCAGCTCCGATTTGACCCCTATGCCACCGATTCAGACCTAAAAAAAATAAAAATAAAAAATAAGCAACCAAAGGCAAAAAAAAAAAGATCTAAAATAGCCTTTTGATAGTCTTGTTATGGAATATCAAATTTCTGTAAGCCTCCATTTCCTCACTTGTGAAATAAGTAGAACGTTTATCTTGTTATTTTGAAATCATGTCAAATAATGTATATGAAGCACTAATATAACATCTGATTCATGAAAGGCAGTCAGGAAAGGTCAGTGTCCCTCACTTCACCTGTCCAAAAAAGGGCAATGTCACTGTTCAAACTGATAGGTGGATTTGCGTGAAAACTCAATTAACAAAGAAAAGGGAAATTCATTTCAAGTTTTGAAATTAAACTGCTATTATATTTTTAAGAAAGAAATTAACTTAAAAGTGGCACTATGAAATGCTAACAAAATAGTCTGACTACGTTCATTTCTTGAATTTGAAGTAAAATTAAGTTCATTATAGTTCTTAGTTAAATGGAAAATAATGATCTTCAACTTTGGAAATCCATACAAGTTCTCAACATTTTAACTTCTTAACAACCACTAGCTAATTCATATTTGCATATAATGGCAACTTTTGTAATGAAGGATTTTGTGAAGATACTGGAATTTCCTGATGGTCGCTGCTGTGGTGGGGAGTTGATCTCTGATCTCTGGCCTGGGAACTTCTGCATGCCACAGGCACAATCAAAAAAAAAAAAAAAGGATACTTGGACATAAATAATCATCTTTCTTTCTTTCTTTCTTTTTTTTTTTTTTGTTGTTGTTTAGGGCTGCTCCCATGGATATGGAGTTTCCCAGGCTAGGAGTCAAATTGGAGCTGCAGCTCCAATGCTGTGCAACACAGGATCTGAGCCGTGTCTGCTCACAGCAACACTGGATCCTTAACCCACTGAGTGAGGCCAGGGATCGAACCTGCATCCTTATGGATATAGTTGGGTTCATTAACCACTGAGCCATGATGGGAACTCCAATGCTTATTGTTAATAGAATTACAGTTAGGACTCTGATTAATTATGTGTTCATTTCTTTTTTCTAAGCAATTTAGTGCCGTAAACATCCTTGCCAATTTATTTAAATGAGCCAGCATAACATATATAAAAGTACAATTGATACATTCCTTATATTTCATATATCTTTTAAACCAGCTCAGTAGAAGTAGGGTATGAATCTGTTTGTTGTACAAGTTAAATTTTGCAGAGAATAGCACTGGCATATTAGACTCCCTACATTAGATTTGCTTCATTAGGATTATCTATTTACCAAGCTTTAGGTGACTTGATTTGTACCATAGCTGGATTCATGTAAGACAGATGTGAAAGTACTTTCTAAGGATATGAAAGATTGCTTGTGCATGGTAAATACACATTTGGAGCAGACCTGCATGTGAGTAAAATTCATGAGTTTCCTAAAACAAGGCAATAATTTTGATGTCCAAGTACTTTGGATGGTTTCTACTGGACACAGCAACAAAATACAAAGGCTAGGTCTTCAGTCTTAACTGAAACAGAAGGGCTGGCCTAACTTTAAGGACTTCCTTTGTCCCCAGTGACCCCAGGACTTCCTGTTACAGGGTTTCAGTATCCTTACTAAGTTAAATTGGTCAATGACATTAACTACTGTTGTAAGACTTTAGCAGACAGGTACGATGCAGTGGACAGATGGTCAGAAAAGATAGCCTGAACAATTGAAAAGATCTGGAATTTTAAAAACGAGGGGGTTATTCAAGACAGGGTATAGACCTTCAATTAATAGTGAGGAATATGGACCTAATGCCGCTACAGAGATTATTGACTACTCATTTTATCTGATCGGAGCTATATAGGAGCAAAGAGAGAGCAAACAAAAGAATAACCCCAAAATGACACAGTCAAAAGGATGTTTCAAAGCAGCACAGAATCTCAGTGCAGCCCCAGTCTTGGGTCACTTGCATCCTAATTTTTTTCTCCTATGATCACGAGGTAGGTGAGGGAGATATGGGGAGTCCCAAATCAGCGGTTAGAACACCCCTTCTAATTTTGAGATGCAAAGTAGTGCCCAGAGAGGGAAGAATTGGAAGACACTAATAAAGACTGCTCCTGGGACTGTGTATTATTATATGTGTTGGAAACAACATATATCATGAGCTTTAAAAACACATAGTCTGTGATTCACTAATGTGAAAACCACTATGAATATTTTGGAGTGAATGATGAAAACAGATGCTAGAAAAAAGTCATCCAAAAATATCCATACCAGTCATATTATTGACAGCAAGATAATAGAAATAGCTTGTAAGTCCAATAATTAATAGCATCAAAGGGAGAAAAAATCCTTATAAACCAAATAGTTGAGGATTTTAAAAATAAGTCGTGGTACATTTATAATATGTAGTAACATGGGGTCACTTAAAATGGCTGGGAAGTAATTGAATGATGGTAGGAATTTAATCAACAGTGATATATGCTTTGGAAGATTTCTTTTTATGCTTCACTGTGTTGAGCATTGTTTTTCTTCAGAGTGGAAAGAGATGGGGCTGATCAATAGGAAGAAAATAATTCAGAGAAGGAACGACATACTCAGGCTTAAATAAGCACCCGGGATATTGTAGGTTCACTGCTTCCTTTTGCCTGGAGGCTCCCTTTCTTTCTCTTCCACCAGGCAAACTCCTACACATCCTTCAGCATCCAAGTGAAATATTTCCTTCATGAAATATTCCCCAGTCCTGCCTCCTGGCTGTAACCTATTATTTTTTTCAGGTTAAGACATACATTGTATTTCTGTGCTTTGTACATGTCTTCCCCAACTCTGTTTCTTATAGTACAAGTTAAACAGATATTCTTTTTTGCACACACCTGAGTATACTGAAATGTTTATTATAGAAAATATTTTAGATACATATATTCTGAATGAATAGATGCATGAAAGAAGGAATAGCTTTATAAAATGAATACAGTAGATAAGGTAATTTCTAAGGAAGCTTCCAGGTTTATAATTCTTTCCTAAAGAGTAAAAATCAGATAGAATCCATATTTGCTCAACAATGCATATTAGGAAATTAGTAATGTTAAAGGTGAGTTACTTTAAATTTAATTTTATTCTATCTATATATTATTGCATGGATACATATAGTGTACTTATTCACTGATATGTTAACATCTTAAGGGACATGTTATAATTCTATATATTGCTTAGAGAAAATTGCTCTTAATAGGCATGCTCATTTAGTTCCCTACACTCTTTAGCATCAAAAAAGAATCATTAGTCCCCCGTTTTATAAGGCCTTCTCAGAATAAATAATTTTAAACTGATTGATAAGACTTTTTAGTTACAAATTAAGGGAATCAGTTCAGTGTTTTTGTAGAATAATGCCATAATGTTTCTGATTTGGACAGCAGAAATACAACTGGTTTTTATAATTGTTGAGTGCATTGCATTATTCATAACAAGTGCAAATGACATTTTTTTACTTAATGTTAAAGGCACTTAAAATGAATCTCGTCAGCAGTGTTTAGTTTTAGAAATGAAAACTAAGTCAACTTACTTCCTTTCCCTAGAAGTGCTGCCACTGTTGTGACATTGTGTTTCATTTTGTAACCCATCTGCTACTTAGGCCAGATATGCATTTTCTGGATGCAATCTGTTGGTTTCCAATGGTTTACTACATGGTGGGCTCTATTGACAAGTAGGTGACAAAATCTTTGGCACACTAACTAGCTTGGTGTCCCGTGGTGTGTCACGTGCTGTGCTCTTGTGTTGCATGATGAATGTAATCTGCCATTTCAGTGTCGTAAATAGGATGTACATTGCATGTAGAGCTTCTGTTCTCGTGTTATACATCTTATGTTCAAACTTCCTAAGCAGTGATCTGCTGTTGAATGAAAACAAATCTTGCTGCATGTCAGTTTTTGTCAGTTTTGTTCTGTTTCTAAAGCTCTTTCAGCTTTGTGTGGTCTACAGCAATAACATCATTACTATTAACGCAGTGGTAGAGAAAACCTAGAATTTCAATATTGTGATGCACTGGTAACATTATCATAACTATGGAAACTTTCAAAATAATTTAGAAATGCTCATTTTAAGACAGACTTATTCATTGGAATATTTCCTTAAGAATCTGTTCTAGTAACATATCCGAGTCTAATTTCTAAAAAATTGTTAAAGGTCAAATGTGTGCAGTGCTTTTATAGTAAAATACCAGTTCTTTTATGAGCATGAACATGACATTATAAAACATATAAAATTGAAAGATCAGAAAACTAATATGTCTCTAATAAATATGTTAATTTTCCATTTTCAAAAAACCCAGCCAGAACCTTCAAAATAAAATGTTAAGATATTCGTACATACATTTCATCTTATAGATGAAAACTAAAAAATAAAACTTTGAAAGTGTTTATTGGCTGTGTATACATTAAAGGCCAAACAAATTAACATCTATTTAGTCTCCATACTACATTAATATAATTTATATTTTCAGTGGTCATAATACTAACCAACTAACTAAAATGTAGATGTACTAAAACTTCTATTTAAGGCCATGAAAGTGAAATCAACCTATATTTTTTCCCTAGTGACGTTATTTTGGTGTGATAGTGTTCTGCTAAAATTCATTAGAAAAACATTATATTTAAAAGATATAAAACAAACCTCTCATCTACCTTTTCTGATATAAACTCTGAAATGAATTCTTCGCCCATAATAGTATTTATGGGGAATAATAGAAGAATGGAAAAGATTGAACTCCTCGATTAAAGATGAAACAGGATGGTCTACAAGTAACTAATTGAGGCTGGGGAATTGGTGTATGGAGGTTTACTATATATTCTTCTGCTTGTGTTTGAAATTTTCCTTAAACATAAGCAATCATTCAATCTCCGAATGAATTAAAACACATTCACAAACATCCTCCTATATTCAAGTATTCACATAGTACGTAGTTCTCCTGAGAAAGAAATCTTAGAGAAGGGTAGAGGCATAGCCAACTAGATTATCTGTATTTTTTTCTTGGTCTGCCCTCTGGTGGCCAAACTGAGTAAAGCACTCATGCCGAAGGGAAAATACGCAGTGGCTTTGTAGATATATGACACAGAATTATAAGAATAAATTAGTAGCCTAACAAAAAAAGGAAAGAAAGGATAAAATACAATATTAAATGAATACAATTAATTAAGGTTAAAACAGGAAGAACCAAAAAGTTTCTATGCGGTTTGGAAACGCCATTACAATTTTACGTATTTTCTATAGATTCTATAATTTTCTATAAATTTTAACTCATATTTAATCATAATTACTAAAATAATTTGCCAAGGTTATGTGTAAAGTACAACGGCTGATATTTTGAGTATGGAATTAACTAATACATGCAGGTTTCGGTATTAGAACAGGTTTTCTCCTAGTGAAGTTTTTGTCATCTCAACTTCAGTTTACTCCCCAAAAATGTTCCTCTTTTTATTATAACTTCTATCTATGTGTCTTTTTTTCAATCAAGCTTACCTTCTACCACCTTATATTTCCCTTTTCTATATAAATAATTATAATTTTGTAATGGGGGAGATTGTAAGAGCTGAAATTAATGAGAAAGTGACTTAAAATTGTAAGGTGGGTTGATTTAGGTATCATTTTTATGGTCCATAAGAGACCACATCACATTCCTTTTCTGTCCAATTCTTTCTTTTTGAAAAATGAATTTTACTAGATGTAAGAACAAGTACGAATTTCCTAGATAAAAGAAACACCCAAGTAAAATATTCCTAGAGATTTAAACTTGGTCATCAAATTAACTGGCTGTTATGGTCCTGGCCCCTCTCACCATAGAAAATTTATTTGGAATAACATTCTGTTTCCACAGTTTTAGCCATAAAATCCCTGCCACAGAACACTGTGCCTGATTCAAGCGAAATATTTTTTCTGGACCATTCCTGGGGATCTTGGACTCAAATCTTTGGTAATGCTCTCTCCCTGTATCACAGAGTAAGAAACCCTGCCTCTTGCCCTCCCATAAAAGGAAAACAATTTTCTCTGATGTCACATGGCCCATTCAACCATCAAGCACTTAGAGAAGATCCTTGGACAGCTGACTCTTTCATTTAAGAACCTAAGAGGAGCTACAGCTCTTTAATTTTTACTCTTCCTATTTTAAATAAGATGTGGAAGTCATTTAGCTGAATTCTTCTGTCATCAGTCAATGCTGTACTTAGATAATTGTTACCTGCACTCAAGTTTAATTTCCCATACCAATTCAGTCCTCTCTTTCTAGTTTGCGTGAAACAGAGCCAACCAGATAACAATTTCCTTGTTTCAGCTTTTATGGTAACATTGTCTTTAAATTCAAGGGAAGAATGCTAGGTAAAGTTTTTTTTTATCGGTGGTAGGGAGAAGACTGACTCTATGGTAATTCATAGGAACTTGCATCCTAGTTTAGCAGTTCCTTTCCCTTCACTCCCAAATCATTCCATTCTATCGCTTGCTCAGAAACTTCAAGCTGGCTGAAAGGTAGGCTTGAATGCGACTGATATTTATCTATTTTAGACGGTATTAGCTGTGTAGATCCAATCTATTACATGTAACTTTACACAAATAAAGACACTTAAAAATAAATACTTCACAGTATTTCTTGATTAGGCTTGACCATGTAAATTAATATTTAGATGAAAGTATTCATTTCTACTCTTAACAAAAGCATCTCAGGGATAAAAAAAAATGTGAATGTCCTGTCTTTGAAATGGTGTGCTAACTGTAAAAACAAAGTTCTAACATGCGCTCATTGTATTTGCAAAATGAGTGTTTCCATGTTTTGTTTATAAATCAATGTCTTATTAGACAAAGATCCTTAAGGCGTAGGCTTTGAAATGGTTGAGATCTAATGAAACATAAAAAAAGCCACCCAATACAATTAATTTTATATCAGTAGAGAATATTTTATTTTAGTTCCCTTAACATCGACCAGTGCCCACTCTGTAAAAACCACCTATAAGGGTGCCCTCTATGCCTATCCGCCTGCGGGGGGTGGGGGGGTGGTAAGCAAATTTTAGCACCATCTTAGTACTCTGATTTATTGAAAGTCCGTTTGTCTCTGTTGATTTGTATCGAAGCCTAGATGATTTACTCAGGTGTGGAGTGACTTTTGCTGCCAACATGGTGGTCGTGGACAAGGAAAGCACCATGAGTGCTGAAGAAGACTACATGGCAGATGCCAAAACGATTGTCAACGTGCAGACGCTTTTCAGGTAAATGTCTGAATAGTCCGGCCCTGCCATTTACTCAGGGCACAACTCCTGTGAAAGATTTGTCTCTGACTCTGTAGAAGGAATGAACTCGAGACACTCTGGTTGAAGTTACGTGTGTTTGCTCACGAAACAAATGCCAATTTATGAACTAATGCAGGACTAGCAGAGCCTGAAGTTTAATTTGTAACACCAGGTCAGCCTTTCGTTTCAAAGTAGGAAGAATAATAGATCTGTGTTCTCCTACAGTTTAACTAACAAATTCTAAAAAATTGTGTGCGTAGCAGCCGTAATTCATGCCAGATAATGCATTTTCTAACTTTGGGTTTTATGCTTAGCAGTGGTCAAAGTGTGCATTTACGTAGTGAGTAACCAGGAATGAAAGACTGCAAGGCTATGAACAGGCCATTTGTCTGTGTTTGAATCCAAGTCATAACCTTATCCTCGCTATTTTCATGTCTTCCATTAATTAAACTCACCCTATGGGAATTCCCGTTAGGTTATCTTTGGGTACGAATGAGCAATACTGACTGACCAGAGAAATACTCACGCTGTGAGCAAAGTCAAAATCACCAGTAAATCAAGACATCTCTGTCACTTGGAATAATTCTTCCTAAAATCACCTTACATTTTAAATATCTAAAAAATGATTATTTCAGTTTTAAGAGTTTTGCAGAAGTCTAAAGGAAATATCTGAGCTACCAGAGTATAAAAGTAAATAAGACAATTTGAACTCTATCATCTCCCCTAACTTCATACCTTCATGTCGTAGCCAACCGTATATCGAGGGTAATTATCTGTTTATAGTCAGGTCGGAATTTAGGAGAAAGAACTAAGATGTGTGTCCCACTTTAGTTGACTGTTTAGTATATGATCTTAGCAGATTACTTTCCTTCTCTCAACTGCCATGTCTTAATCATAAGGCACTTGGAGATTTAAAAACATGTAATGCCCTAGTACCTGCCCGGTCATTTTCAATTTCTCAATAACCGTTAGCCTCTATAATTATTAACAGTACCGTTATCACTTTCACGGGAGCAGGTGGAAAAGCCACAGACCTTGGAACAATATGGCAACAAATGCCATCTGACATGACCTCTGTCCCAGAGGTTCCAGCAGAAAATTACTAACTCTGTGACCTTGAGTGTTTCATAACCTCATTGAAATTATTTCCCTCATCTGTAAAATGCATGGAAAGAGTAATTAACGCTTTTTGCAGTGAAGATGTGAAGACTGGAAATCAGGCACGTAAAGACTCTGTCACAGCACCTGGAAAATTTACCCTGATCTTGCATTAGAACCTCCTGTTCAGAAGGAGTAATATACCCTCTAAAGTTACTGTAATGGGGTGGTTGATTTAGAATATAGCTAACAAGTTATTGAGCTATGTAAACAGTGCATTTAAAGATAGCATAACACGTTTAAAATATGACACATAATACAAGCATTTTTTTTTCCCCTCTGGAGAATGAAAAAGGAAATCACAGGGCAGAAAAGTAATTCGAAGGGATGCAATTTACAGCCAACGAATAAAATAAAATAATACTTTTTGATTCCAGGCTTTGCAAAAGCCCAATTCTAGTTTTAACAGGAGAGGATCCTGAGTCTTTTTGATCAAACATGTCATTTTAATTTTCAACTTATGGTGAGTGGTAAGTTTCTTTCTGTTATGGTGAAGTTTCTATTGATTTGATATGTTCTCTGAATGAGTTATTTTTATTCCAAGATAATAATAAATCCCCCTCTTACTGAGAAGTGCCAAGGTTCTTTTTTTTTTAATTGCCATAATAAATTTTTAAGAAGCCAGTGACTATCTGAACTACAAAAAAAATCTCATGACTGTAAAACATTTAAACCATGTACAGATTTCAAATAGCAATAATACACAACTAAAATGTTTTAAAGACAGCTTAATATAGGAAGATGTAAAGATTAGAAAATAATATAAAAATAAAATAGAATATTGTTTCTACTATCAAAATACAGACATGTAAGTAATAATTTAACGATTGTTTCCTACAAACAAATAGAGCTAGCTTAATTTCTCTATCTGGCAAATGGCTTTCAGATTCAATTTTATTTTATTTTTTTAAATTTTTTTCCCAAGGTTCTAATTAATCATTTAAAAGGAACTAGTCCACCAGAATGACTAAAGGCAGATGCACGTGTGGTTGCTGACCGTGCAAAGGCTGCCTTCCCGAGTGTCTGATGGAGGAGGCATCATATGTTGGAAGTACGAATGGATGAGTGGCTGAGTGACTTTGGATCTTTTAACTCTTATGGTGCCTGTCTTCAGCAGGACATTTTAGAAGTTATGCAGTTTGTATGGTGCATAATGCCGTCTAGATGGAACAGGTCAGAGCATAAGCTTCCAAAGGTACATTCCATACCCAAATTCCGTTCTCAACTTTCCTGTGCCCACAAAGGCATTGCCATTTCTCTGAGTACATGACAATATTTTTCAGGTAAAACATCTATGATAGACCCAAGGACAAAAACAAACAACAAACAAAAACACCAAAACAACAACAACAAAAAACTTATGGTTACCAAAGGGGAAAGGGGGAGGATGTGTGGCCAGTGGTTAACAAACCCGACTAAGATCCATGAGAGTGTGGGGTTTGATCCCTGGCCTCACTCAGTGAGTTAAGGATCTGGCTTTGCCGTGGGCTGTGGTGTAGGTCACAGACACGACTCGCATCTGGCGTTGCTGTGGTTGTGGCGTCGGCTGGAGGCTGCAGCTCTGATTCAACCCATAGCCTGGGACTGACATGACATTATAAATCAGTTTTGCTTCAGTTTTAAAACTGGGTAATATTTAAAATGTATGTTAAAAAAAATCTACAAAACTTTTTCATGAAATGATTCATCAACTGCTAATCTGGGCTTGCTGAACTAGGCTAGTCTTCACATAAATACTCAGACACCAGGAGGTCCCTGTGGTATAAGGAATACATTTAGGTGGATAAATGACCAAAATCATACAAACTTGGTGGTTTCACGTAAGGGTGCAGTCAGTGACCACCTTGAGGTCACCCTTCCACATCCCTTGAGGATTTCAGTTCCTGATTCACTGTGACTCCTGCCAGCCCTGCATAGATCATAATTCTCGATGATTTCAACAACCCTGCACAGACGGTCCTTTCACTATCTCAGCCCCTATTCTCACAGTCACAGCCAAACTCTTAGAGCACCGGTAATTTTACCCTCCGTAGTCTCAGTTTCTTTCACCTGAGCATCACTACTTATTTTCTACCCCATTTTTTTCTCATATCCCCGACTCTGAACAGTCCTATGTCCCCACTGGAGCCTACTGTCCACTGATCCTACTGCCTTTTCACTGTCCTTAGTCACCTGAGGTCTCTTCTTCCCTCCTTATCTGGATTAAATTCCAAGGTCAGTCATTATCCACAGTCTTGTGCTGAACCCCATCAGGTAATTACTGATAATCAGCTATGGGCGAACACTGATCTCAACTCTTGTTTCCTTGTCTCTCTTCCTCCTACTCCCAGTTTTCTATCCTTTCAGGTTCTCTACCCATCACCTTGCATGAAATTCCCTAGGGGCAGATGGCAACATTCCAGAGGTAGGATCCAGTTACTCTTATAAGTAAGCATCAGGCACCCAGAAGTCCAATCATAGTGGGTGGAGACTATTTAGGAGAAAAGCCCACGGCTCCATCTCTAAGGGACTAGATTCTTATACACTGAGTATGCAGGAGTGACTAGTAGTGCAAATGATTAAAGAGGACAATTTAGATGATACAAACAAAACTGAATGCCTCATCAAGTGGGCAGAACCCATTCCCAGGAGTCTAGAGAACTACAAAATAGGGCAGGAGGCAGGAAGCTTTGATAGCATAAAGAACAGGAAACAAGGAAGTGAAAAAAATAGGAAACGAAGAAGCAAAAAGAATATAAGCCCAGAGCCCAGAGTTGGCTTGGTATTTGGGGACTGACTGACTATCATGTGAAGCGTTTACAGGAACAGGAAAATTATCTAAGTTTGGATTTGGTGACATGGCACCTGGACAGAAGCCACTCCATCTTGGCCTAGAAATTTGCTTCGGCAATAGAAACTATCTCAGCCAATCCTTGCGTCTTTGTAACCATCATTCATTTCCTCAAAGGAGAGCCAGTTTCTGAGTGGTTAGTTAGTAAGGCCCGCAGTGTTGACAGAACCGTGGAGGGCAGAAGCTGTTTTAATTCTCGGATGTGTACTTCCTGATTAAAAACCAAACCGAGCCACCCTGGGTGGTGAAATAGAATGCTAGCCACCCCTGGAGTTGATCTCAAACCCACACTTGAACCTATGGCACTGTTTAGGCTTAAGTATTTTAATGTAAGTGAGAGATATCCTAAGAGTCATTTAGCTGGTATTGGTGGAGTTGGGGATTTATTTATGTATTTATTGTTTGTCTTTTTAGGGCTGCACCAGCAGCATATGGAGGTTCCCAGGCTAGGGGTTGAATCAGAGCTGTAGCTGCTGGCCTAGACCACAACCACAGCAATGTGGGATCCAAACTGTGTCTGCGACCTACACCACAGCTCATGGCAATGCAGGATCCTTAACCCACAGAGCGAGGCCAGGGATCGAACCTGAGTCCTCATAGATACTAGCTGGGTATGTTATCACTGAGCCACGTTGGGGACTTAAATCAGAAGAATTCCAAAGTCAACTGCACTTTAATCTAGGCAGCCGGAATGTGCCTCCGCTATTACATCATCCCGGCAGGCAAGGTTGTTGAAATGACTAAGTAAGAGGATTTCTGAGAAGCACTCAGAACAGAGCCTAGCACATAATAGGCAGCTGAGATTTGGCAGCTTCTGCTTGTTAGGAGAATGTGTCCTCACGTTGCCGTCTCCAAAATATTCTGGTCACCGAAATGTGTAAGCGGACATCGTGGTTACTTTCTTAGATAGAACAGGTGGACAAGAATTTTGATGCAGTTTTTTTTTTTTTCGGTTTTTTTATTTCTAGGAAGCAATCAAATCCTGTGATCTATGTAGTGCCTGGATAACTTAGGCACATAGGGGGTGATGCAGTATTTTATTTTAGCCTTTCTGACTGGGTCAGTTCAGGCCAGGCCATTTTACGTGATAACTTTGTCATTCTGTGTGGATGTGGGGCATTTTGTTTTTTATATTTTCAGCATTTAAGATGATTAAGGAAAATGTTAGTGAAATTTTCCCTCTGTGCTTATGTTAGACCTCAGGGAATAAGAACGAGATGGAATTCAAGTATGACATCAAAGAAAGAGTGTTCTAGTTCGTGAGTTAATGGTGTAATGGGCATGACTGTTACCTACCTGGGTTCTTGGCCTTCGCTAATCAATAGAAACTATTAAGAGGCCAGAAAAGAAATGCAGTCCAGGCTTTACTGGGGCTCCTGCTGCAGCAAGGGGGAGTGAAACCAGGAACAGGTTCCCTTGCTGGCTCATTCCCTGAGTCAGGGCAAGCTGATTCCTATAAATGGGGGACCCGGGGTCTAAGGATCAGAGAGGTGGCTTAGGGGGTCTGCCCACCCCTTTGGTGGTGTTGTGTGCAGGGGGCATTCATAGTACCCAGCTTTTTTCCCTAACACCCTACCTTTGTTCTAGAGTCTTCATAAATGGCAGTTGAGTTTTTGGTCTTTTTGTATCTTCTTGCCCATAATTTGCCCCAACTGTGCATGTCCACAGTTATTTTTAGTCCCATATAGTTTCTTCGTATTTTGTCACTGGAGGAGATATTTATCCAGATGCAAGTATTGCAGCCACTGAAGCAAAGGGCCCCAGGTCCCAGCCTGTCTCATGACCAGTCTGGAGTAGGATTAAATTTGTTCTTCTGAAGCTCAGGTTGATCACGTGACCCTCCACTCGTTCACCTTCCTAGGACACACAGTTTCCCCTGATAGGGCTCTCTTCTCCCCAGATTGTGCAAGACTCTTCAAGTTAGTCCAAAAAGACCAAAGGCACACAGGAGAATCCCCTCAACTCACTGGCAGTGCAGATGTGTATGTGGGAGGTCAGGAGGGGAGGAGGAGTTAGGGGAGACTCGGGGCCATGGGGAGAATTCCTTTCCATCTGGAGTTGCATCTATACCTAAACACAGTTTTGTGATTGAAAACTTGGGCTGCGCAGTTGAAGGTGCCTTCATCCAGTGTGGCGATTACGTGTTTGCTGGTTTGGCCCCTGCATGTTTCTTCCAGTGAAACTACCCAGGAAGTGATTCATCTTTAACATCCAAAGTCTAGAGCACGGGGTCCATCTGACATTTAGCGAGCCCACCTGAAGTCTGAGCTAGGATGGCTGAGCCAAGCGGAGCCTGCAGCCTCACTATGCTTTGTGCCAGACTGAGCCATCCCTCCAGATGCACATGGTCCTAACCCAGATGTGTTCTTTCTCCCATGGTGAGTTTTCTTGTGGACTCTTTCTTTTTTCCTTTTTATTTTGGCCACCCTGTGGCATATGGAGTTCCCGGGCCAGGGATCAGATCCCGGGCCATGGTTGTGACCTATGCTGCGACTGCTGCAATGCCAAATCCTTAACCTACTGTGCCTTCGTGGACTCTTTAGCTCCATTTAGCAGCAAACTTCCTTTGGGACAACCTCTGTTCCAGAGGTTCCAGGTCCCCAATAAGGGAATAGCTCAGTACTTTACTCAGAAGAGACTCTGTGAATCCTTGGCCATTGGCCCACCACCTCCCCCAGAAGCTATCTCAGAGCACAGAAGACCTTAGCAGATAAGGGCTTGGTCAAGTTAGATCCTGTTAAAATTTCTCTCCCGCCTGCCTGAGCACCTTCCTTGACACATCTAAGAGAAACACTTCAGGGAGCTTTCCCAGCACAAACATCCCCTAATGAGTTTGATTCCCACAGTGAGTGAATGCCTTATTTCCAAATTGAAAGAGAAGCAGGTCGTCCCTTTCAAATGCATTTTAAAAAAATTAAATTATAGTTGATTTACAATGTTCTGTCAATTTATTCTGTACAGAAATGTGACCCAATCATACATAGATACACACTCTTCTCACATTATTTTCCATCATGTTCTATCAAAAGTGAATTGGATATAGTTCCCTGTGCTGTACAGCAGGAGCTCATTGCTTATCCATTCTAAATGCAATAGTGTGCATCTATTAACCCCAAACTCCCAGTCCATCCCACTCCCTCCTCTCTCTCTCCCCTTGGCCCTAGGTCCTCTCTTTCAAATATCTCTTGCTAAAGTTTTACCTAACAAGGTGCTCGGTGCAACTGAAAAAACCTTGAACAGTTTCATGTTTTTATGAACTAGTATTAATATCTAAATTAAATGTACATAGGCACATCATAATGTGAGCCTTGAGTGAAAAACAGCCACTTCAATGCCAAGGACGTTGCGGGGGAGGGGTCGCAAGTTTTGCTCCACTGTACAAGGAAAGCATTAAGCAAGTCATTTTAAAGGTGTCACTGGAGAATTCTAAGTTTGGCGACTGCTGAAAGAAAACAGAAGAATGAAGGGATCTAGTCTGGTGTGTGAAGCGATCATGGGTGTGTGAGGGGATGCCTCCTTGTGGAACTGGTAAAGTCAGTCTTTTACTGGAAAGATAGAGCCAGTGGGTGTGGAGATGCCCAGAGCCTACCACACGGGGGCAGCAGATACCAAGGCTCCGGAACTAAGTCTCTTTCCAGGAACTGGGACAGAGCAAGGGGCGGCTCCGACAGAGGCTGCAATGGAAATCAGAAGCCAGACTCTTCATGGCTTTAAAGAGCATTTTAGTAAGTTATCCTTTATTTAAGACTAATAGAGAATCACTGAAAGAGAAATTTAAGATTTTATTTTCGCTACAGCGTGAAGAACGGTTTGAGGAAAAGAGAGAATGGGTGAGAACCGATCAGTTTGAAGACTTTTGGATTGCCATGACGATAAAGGCATGAATGTCCAGTGCAAAAGAAAAATGAAAAAGGGGAGTTCCCACTGGGGCTCAGCAGTAACGAACCTGACTAGTAACCATGAGGATGTGGGTTCCATCCCGGGCCTCATTCAGTAGGTTGAGGTGAGCTGTGGTGAAGGTCGCAGACATGGCTCAGATCCCACATTGCTGTGGCTGTAGCTGTGGCGGCAGCTGCAACTCAGATTTGACCCCTAGCCTGGGAATTTGAAACAGAGTAAATGGTATGTTTTTCATCTTTGTATTGGTTAACATCCTGGGCATGTCAAAAATTTTAGAGGGATTAATTCACCCAACACGTATTCCGTAGATATTTAACATGATTATACTTACATCACTGAGTCAGAAGCTGAAGTAATTGTAGAAAAGTTTTAAATAAAACTGACTACATTTTTTCCAGTTATTATATTCCTTTGTGATGATCTCTACGGATAAGAGGGTTAATCATATCATTTTATTTATAAAATGTTATACTTTCACAGTGTATTTAGGTCATGTGAAGGCCCAGAAATAGATTTACAGTATTAGTATTTTAAAGGTATATAATTAAATCTAGCAGACAATCAAACATGTAATTATAAAGTATTATAATTGAATACAAGTAATACTTTATAGATATGAAGGGCACAGCAATAAAATATTTCATTATTTAAGTATTATTTGGTTCTAGATTTTCACTAGGTGGCAGACTTAGACAATGCATTAAGTTTTTCAGTTTAATATAAATGGTGTGGGTTCATTTACATAGAATAGAAATGGCACTTCCCATACATTTTGTCGTCCTATCTAATTTCAATTCTAGAAATCACCTAAATACAATGACTGGATCACTCAGTCATATTATCACTGACTCTCCTAAGATCTCAAGTGTATCTAGCTAACTACATATCTGTATTTCTCTTTGATGTAATTTTTAGAAAAGGATTATAAACAAAAGAAATCAAGTAATCTCAAATTGATCTAAAGTTACGAAAATAGCATATATGGACGACAAAAGCTGTATCTCTCAGAGAAAATAAAAATAAGAATGAGATACATTTTTCATTTGTTTACAGCTTTGTTTTCTTAGAGATCCCTCCTCTTGGCAGTTCTCTGGTGGCTCAGCAGGTTAAGGATCCAGAGTTGTCACTACTGCGGTTCGGGTCACCGCTGTGGCATGGGTTCAGTCCTTGGCCCCAGAACTTACACATACTGAAGTTGTGACCAAACAAAAAGAGAGAAATTTCTCCTCTGGCCGTGTATCTCAATACCTTCCTAGATGTTCCTTACAAGCTCTCCATTCACTAGCATCTTAAAGCTACTTAATTTGTGAACCGTTTACTCAGCCACATTTATCATCCTTAGAAAAATATGTACAGCTTCATAATTCATGAATTTTTTTTTTGCGCTTTCTTCTTCACGATCATAGAGGCTAATCTGAAGTAGAAATTTCATGTTATACTTCTTTTTATCTCTGGAGACCAGTGCCTTCTAATAGCAAATACTTGATATTTATTTGATACTCTAGATATTAAATATTGTCCTCAGTAAATTGAAAAAACAATAATGAAGTTATCATCAAACAACTACTATTTAGGTGTAGATGCAGAGTCAGAGCTTACAAAAGAATAAAATAGAGTTGACTTGTAATATCTAAAAGTCCAACATGGTCCTAAATCTTCTTAACAACTTACTGTTTTAGCTGGTGTTTGTTTCCCTTTTCACTTAACTATTTATTAGAAAGGGAGGAGGAGAGCTTTTGTTCTAGAGCCTGTGGGCTTGGGTGTGACAGACTCTGCTACCTACTAGAATGTTACCTGGAACGTGTTATCTGGTCTCTCTGTACTTCAGTTTCATCATCTGTAAGCTACTAATTGCAGGTAAATCATAGAGTAGTTTTTGGAATTTGAAGAAATAAGTGACTCTCTTGATTTGCTACACAAGTTGGAAACTGCTGAGATCCAAAAGGGCAGGAAGATGGAGATCCAAATGCTAGGCAGGATTATGTAGTGTTGGTCCCTGGTAACAGTGAGACTGTGATCAGGGGCCATGCAAGATAACCACTGCATTCATCCTGTAGAGCTGAGCTCACTTCATGGCTTGGCTCAGACCAGCACAAATCAGAAGATGCTGAAAAGGCAAAGTCAGGGGCAAACCATATTTCCCCACCTCCTTCCAGGGAAGAGGGGGTGCAGGCGGAAACACAAGACAAGGAAATCCCTACCTGAGGTTCTGAAGTTTACATGAATTAATATACGGAAAGCTCTAAGAATAATCCTCTTTAAATTTTTGATATGGTCAGTTTTGGGACCTTTTTTAACCTTCTAAAAGACAAAAAATAAAAAAGAAAGACAAAGAGAAGAACCTTAGGTCAGTTTATTTACCTTTTTAGAGGCGTAGGTCATGAATATGGGGTTTCTTCTCTAAATGAGACTATCTGCTTTATCTTCTTAGTCCATTTTGCTACTAATATTTATTCATTTTAGTTTCTGTTGTGACAGATGATTGATAGTGCTGGGACACACCATATCATGGTAAATATATGAGTGACATTGTTGTCGTAAATATTTCTTAAATGAATACTTTTGAAACGTCCAGATGGCGTGAGATTTGTCAGTTGGTGGCATTTTCTAGGCTTACCAGATGGAGTTGTACCGGCCCAAAAGTCAATTGATATTTTTTTCCATCAGGCCACTGCTCTAATTTTTCAAAAGTTTCTGAAAAAAATGAACTTTAATTTATCAAATGTCACAGTTCCTGTTGTGGCTCAGCAGGTCAAGAACCCGACCTTGTCTCTGTGAGGATGTGGGTATGATCCCTGGCTTCTCTCAGTGGGTTAAGGATCCAAGGATCTGGCATTGCCATGAGCTGCAGCATAGGTCACAGACATGGCTTGGATCTGACATTGCTGTGGCTGTGGCTGTGGCGTAGGCTGGCAGCTGCAGCTCTGATTCAACCCCTAGCTTAGGAACTTCCATATGCCACAGGTGTAGCCATAAAAGGAAAAGAAAAGGTGGTACCTTTGGTGGCTTTTAAGCAAGAAGAAAAGAGCCAAAACTCATGAGGAATACATATTATATGATGTTTCTCCATTAAGTAATCTAGTTAAATTGCTTACCCTCTTTATCAAGTTTGAATCCACTAAACCAAAAATACACAAAATAAGAACTGAGTGATTTGTTTATTGTGACCAAGAATTATCAATTGAAGGAGCTGATAATGGTGCATTGCTAGGCACTAGGAAGGGAACTTTGCCTTTCTGGATGCCATGCTTTACTAGGAGAGCTGAGGCGTGGATGAAACCAACCAGAGTTTAGTGAAAGACACAATGTATTTGTTTATCTCTTTCTGACTTACTTCACTAAGTGTGAGAGTCTCTAGTTCTGTCCATGCTGCCACAAATGACATTATTTTGTTCATTTTATGGCTCAGTAGTACTCCATTGTGTATATGTACCACATCTTAATCCTAGTGAGTAGTAGAAACCAAATGCCAGACAGGCATTGTGGATTATGCCTTTAGGCAGTTAAAGCTTCATATCAATGAGATTTGATAGGAATTTGATAGGAAATCTCAATGAGATTTCAAAATATAGAGATTGAGGAGAGAAGAAAGTGCATTTCAAATAGAAATAGCAACAGAGGAAAAAAAGAAAGAAAAGCTAAGAAAATAGTAATACCACCATAAGCTAAGGAACAGTACCTGTTCTGTATCAGACATGACGCTAAGCCTGTCACAAACCCTATCTCTATGCTTCACAACACCCCTCCTGTAGAAAATCCAGATTTAGTATTTCCTTAGCCAACTCAAGGTAACAGAAACTGTCTTGTAAACAGTGGTCAAGTGCATAAATAAAATCACTTTTTTAACAATAAGAATCAACAAAGGAAAGTATGATACGATGGTTCTGTATTCTTTCAATTTAACTTACTACAATTTACCTTTTGTACCTAAAGTACAATAATATTTGCCCTCAAAATGGAAATACTGGCTGTATTTCCTCCTCTAAAGGGTGGGTTTCATGAAACATCTGAGGGTATCATAGTTTTTGAAGGCTTTGATTAATTAAGCCTCAAACACCAGCCCTTCAGTGTAACCGAGAGGGCATACAATTTTCACAGGTAACTCTGAAGGAAAGCATTTTTAAGGCCTTTTTGGGGAGTTCCCACTATGGCACAATGGGATCAATGACATCTCTGCAGTGCCAGGATGCAGGTTTGATTCCCGGCCCTGCCCAGTGGGTTAAAGGATCCAGCGTGTAGGTTCAGATCTGACCCCTGGCCCAGAAAGTTCCATAGGAACTCCATATGCCGCCGTGCAGCAACATACAAGCAAGCAAGCAAACAAACAACCCTTTTGGTATCTTAACTGAGAGCATGATTAAGCCCAGTGGAAGGTGATCTGAAGGCCTCTCAGGCTGGGAAACAAACCCTGTGGTGCTACTAAACCCACAGGCAGGCTGTCACTCCCTGGGAGAAGCAAGAGGTTCTGGCAAATCATGCACCAGCCTTAGGAGGTTAGAGCTGAGGAAAGCCGTCAATTCATCTGTCCTGCTGGAGTTCAGAGGCAGGGCTCCCACCTCACAGGAAGTGTTTTCCTCTGTAAGACACCAGATCAAACACTCAGGTGAATGTAAGTAACAGTGACCTCACTCCTGGACCAGGCAGATAATGAAATAAGATACCTGGGGAAGCTGATTTGTTTCTGAGCCACTCACTGGATGTTTTGAGCATGCAGTTCTGGTGCCTGAGTTCCGGGCATGGGTTCAGCCTACTGGTAGGAATCTGAGGTGGGTTTAAATAGCTGGGTTTAAAGACATATTGTGTGGAGAACAAAGCTGATTATCATGTGAAGTATTACCACAGAGAATCACAAAGTGTTTGAAAGAGGAGAACCAGCACTGATGTACAGATAGCAGCTAAGGGTCAGATCGCCATCCACAGGAACAGTAGAAGACTTTGCTGTGGTTTTATCTTGTCCCCCTTTTTTTCTGGGGAAATAAGTTGTGTGTGTGTGTGTGTGTGTGTGTGTGTGTGTGTGTGTGTACTTTTGAGGGGAAGGAGGTGAATGAGAAGAATGCCAATGCAAAACTCTGGGGCAAGTGGAAATTCTCAGGATCCTTCTAGAACAACACTATTCATTGAGCCTTGGCCTCGATTCCTTACAATGAGTTGTTATTTTAATTAAAATATTTACTCTTCTCAGAAGTCCATTGTAGCAAGATTTGACATTTAAAAGCACATCCTATGAGAATAGGGAGCCATACATAGGAGGTCACATTTATGGACAGTAAAATCACCGTGGTGGAGTGAATTTTGGCCAATCAGTATGTTCGTTCATATTACAACTTTCTGTTTCAACATTATCTGCTAGGTAACTTCTTAAATCAGCTTGATGAATTTGTAAAGAGAACATGCCTAATAAAAGCCAAATTACTGAATTCATTTTTCTTATGGTGCTAAGATGTTGGTTGAAATATTCTTTGGAAAATAGCATTTGATTTTTCTTGCTTTGTACAGAACAGTTTGTGTGCGCATCCTGCTCTTATAATTGCACATAGTTTTATGCCTACGGCTAGGAATCACTCATAAATATGTTGTTATAAAAAATGCCATCCTGGATTGTTAGTATAATGCAAATGTTTCTTTGAAATGTAGGTTGTTTTCCAGTCTCAGTATTATCACAGAGCTCACCCACCCAGCCAACATGAGATTCATGCAATTCAGAGCCAAAGACTGTTATTCTCTTGCTCTTTCAAAGCTGGAAAAGGTAAGACTCCACATTATTTAGTACCTTGCATTTAAATTTGTGGGTTGAAAGAATAACTCTGGAAATGTCTACATATAGAAAGAAATGCTGTGAACTAGTAAAAAATAAAAACACTGTTGTGAATCCCTCTTTGAGGCTTAATATCTTAATTTATAAGTTTTTAAAGTATTGAGGCATTTGAATCGTTTAATCACAAAGGAACGTGACAGAGAGATCTTGTTCTGTCATCAAAAATCATAAATTGAAACATGATTTATGAAAGAATTAATTGCAACCAGAGTATATGTACTCACGATGTCAGTTATTGGTAATATCACTAGTACTATGTCAAGAAATCTATGTTTATATAGGACTTCGCAGTTTTCAAAAATCCTTAGTCTTAGAAAACTTTTGGGCTTTGATAAAAGTCAGTTCTCAGATGAAATAATATGAGATGCAATCTGAGACAAAGCCAAGTTTATTGCTTATGTAAGTAAGGGAGACTGTCACCTTTGGGAGAGCTTTGACACTGCCTCAGAGTGGGGGAGGGAAGGTCAAAGTTTATTAAGAATTGGATGTTTTATTACATGAGGCTCTGTCAAGGTTGGAACTTATTGAGATTGGGAAAGGGTCAGAATAATGCTAAACAGAGACAGTGGAGTTGCAAAGTAAGGCTATGTAGGACAGAAAGCTGTGGTTTCCATTCTCAGTGTCCAGGCTGAGGGTGGAGATAAACGGATTTTGTATTCAAGGTGTATTTGATACTAGTATACTGGGAAAATTTGTTGTAAGAGAAGAAAATAAAGATCCAGTCTTAGATGTGTGAAAATGTATTAAATTTACACCATGTTCACTGTAACAATAGAGATGAGGATGCCTTACTTTTTTTTTGGCTGTTTTTTTTTTTCCACTTCACTTTATTTTGATTACCTGTTATGCCAGATATTGTCGATTCCTGGGTGACATATGGTTGAGTGAGGTCATTTCCATACGCTGGTGTGTTGATTTCCACCTTCAAAGCTGGTCACACGCATTATGCATTATTACTAGTAGAGCCTTACCACTGCCCATGATAGTCACAGTTAGATTGTTTTAGGCAGTGCTTCCAAATGAAGAAACTGAGTTTTAAGACAGGTTCAGTAAAATTTTTTTCCCCAAGATCATATAGCTGTCAGTGTGGTTGAACCCAAGTTTGCATGACCGACGCATAGTGAGACCAGACTGAAAGTTCGGAGTCTGGAGTGGAGAGAGGTTTATTGCAAAGCCAACCAAAGAGAAAGGAGCGACTTGTACCCTAAAGACCTGAAATCTCTGATGGGTTCCTGGGAAGACCTTTTATAGGCAGAGTTGGGTGGGGGGAGAGAGTGGCAGGGTGTGTAACCATCCTCTGATTCATTGGTGGTGATATAACAGGGTGGTGCTTCTCAACATCAGGAATCTCAAACATCAGCCTTCTGGTTCCAGCCAGTCTGGGGTCCAGGGGCTTGTGCTCAGCATGAAGTTACCATACGCCATCAGGTGGGGGCCTTAGTTGCCATAGCAATCAGAACTATGTGTCAATATGTATCAAATTATTACATACATCCCCCAAGGAGGAACCAGAACCAGACTCCATCTCTGCACTATTTTTTCTTTTTTTTTAAACTGAATTGAACTATAGTTGAAGTACGGTATGATATAAGTTACAGGTATACAGTGCAGTGATTCAAAATTGTTAAAGGTTATACAGACTAGTGAATATAACAAAAAAGAAGCAGACACAGATATAGAGAACAAACTCATGGTTACTATTGGGGAGAAAGAAATGAGAAAGAGCAGCATGGAGGAGATTAAGAGGTGTAAACTAATAGGTATAAAATAAGCTATAAGAATATGTTGCACAGGAAGTTCCCATCATGACTCAGCAGAAGTGAGTCCGACTGGTATCCTTGAGGATGTGGGTTCAATCCCTGGCCCCGCTCAGTGGGTTAAGGATCCAGCATTGCCATGAGCTGTGGTGCAGGTTGCAGACACAGTTTGGATCCCGTGTTTCTGTGACTGTGGCATAGGCTGGCAGCTATAGCTCTGATTCAACCCCTAGCCTGGGAACTTCCATATGCCACAGATGCGACCCTAAAAAAAGGGGGGGGAATATATTGTACAACCTGGGGAATATAGGCAAGATTTTATAATAACTATGAATGGAACACTATTGTTTCTTTCTGAATTCCCTCACTCCCCTCACTGGTAACTGTTTGAATCTACCCTTTGGAACTCAAGGAAAGTCTAGAAGACTGAAAAAACAAAAACAAAAACAGAAAAACGAGGTCCTGCTCAGTTTCATCAAATCAATGTAGTAAGAGACACTTAAAGCCGTTATTGTTCAGAAAGTGCCCCTTATGTCACTCTGCTTTAACAGCATGGAAAGGGTGACAGTCACAGCCACATGGCTGAGCAGCCTAGGCCAGCCCAGGGATTAGGAATCCACTGGAGCTGTGCTGGCTGG